>BLSH010183251.1:1350472-1372935 GCA_018402905.1 Glandirana rugosa
TACTATACGTATCATTTCTTTTTGGGGAAGGATGTTTATTTTAGAAGTATGTATACCAAAGGTAGGTTTTCCGGTTTAAGATGAGAATCGAACTTGTTAGTTTGGATGAAAATACAAAATATACGAAATAAACGTAAACGATCCGTGACACAGACTAGTGATTTATTGGAACTTTCCAGAGGTCAGAACTCAAGAACGAAAGAACGAGAGGGACGTGGTGACCCTTGTATAACATTCAACATCTTGGAGTCAATTTAAAAACTTAAGGAAACATCATGACATACCACAGTTGCCCACTGACAGAGAAGGATACGGTCGATCTTATTTAACCCCCCCTCTCACCAAGACATTCCTGTCTTTTGGGGATAGCATACAATCTGGGAGTTTCTCCCTCTTTTTGAATTTCTAAACTACAGGACGTGGCAGTATTTTTCTGTCCTTACAGAACCACTCTCCCCCCCAATTTATTCTAGCTGGCATAGGAAGAGACAGTCACCCGTTGACACCATACAGTACTACAAAGGAATTCAAAAATTTAACTGAGGTTCTACAACTTACAATATGTTCCCAGTGGTGCAGGGAGAGCAAGAAAGCAAGAACTCAAGACTGGAGACCTTTCAAGGTTATTTAGTGATCAGACACAGTGCCTAGCAAATGCAAATAAAGCATATAAAACATAAAAGTAGGTTTGATTGTTCAAGCTAAGAGTAGAATTTGGCCTTTTGGATGGAAACCATATGTATGAAGATTTTATTTGTAGGAAGGGGTTTTTCTTTACTATGCATATCATTAACCCAATTGATTGTGTCTATTAATTTTTTACTTTATCATTAACTACTTGGTGATCAGACCAAAGACCCGGTCATTTTGAATGATGCTTGACACTTTTATAACTTTTCAGCACCACTAAGGAGTATATTTATAAAGCAAGAAATGTGATATTTACCATGCGGGGCATTCAGTGTTTAGTGACTGTCTCATTCACTACGTTATACATATTTTCTGAAGTTTTCCATTAGCCTTTTATATATTTGGACACTAGTCATGTCATTATTCCTTGATCTAAGAAAAGTAGGTCGTTTTGTGGTTTTAACATTTATGAGCATGGTGTTTTTAATGCCTTGTGTTTCGAGCAATGCTTTAGTAGAACAACACTGCATCTGAGCACCGCAAACCAAAAATTCTATAATATTCAAAGCAAACTCCCCCATCCATCCATGTCTCAATGCTTTATTTTGCTAAGAAATCACTTTAAAGAACACCCTTAGCATTTCTTGAGAAAGAGCAGATGATTGATGTGGCCTTTACTTCCTGGAATCCATCTGCCCTTAGCTCAGGCATTCAGGCAGGAGGGTGTGCTTTGTTGAGAATGTCCCTCCTCCCCTCCTGAAGACTCCCAATGATGTATGGCATCATTTGCCTAGACCTGGAAACCAGGAAGTAACTAAATAAATGTAAAATAAATGTTTGAAATGTGTAAACATAGTATACCTTCTTATCTATTTTCTTTTTTTTGTTTACAAAAGATTTTATTGGAAGGTAGATACAGAAAACATTGTAAGCATACAATATCAATAAAATTGAGATGCAATTAGGTAGGAAAAAGAATATACAGATACAAAATGGTTGCAGGGTATATAATGATGACAAGAAGGTGCAATGGTACGGTCGTAGAGGTGAGGAAGAAACCAACCGGGGTATAACAATAATGTCATTTCTTACTAAAATTGTTGAGAAAAATCACCCAATCATTTTATCCCAAATATCCCATTTCTCCTCAAAAGAGATCATGTTATCAATAAGGGTGAAATAAATTCTTTCCATAAGTCTAATAGAGGACATTCTGGATATAACCTGGTTCCACGGAAGTGTGGGGGTACGCCAATTACAAGCAATCATCCAATGTATCGAGTTAATAAGGGTATGAATTAGCCTATTACATGGTTTAGATAAGTCTGGAATGTTTGAGAATAAAAGACATAAGTGGGGGGTAAGGGTGATCGGGTTATCTGTGATTTTGGCTATTAAGTTGGATAGGTGACACCAAATGGGTTTAAGCAGATCACATTCCCAGAATAGGTGGCTGAGGGTGCCCTGGAGGTTGCATCCCCTAAAACAGTTAGGGGAAGATAAAGGATAATATAAATGAATTTTCGCAGGTGTCATGTACCATCTTGTAAGTAGTTTTAGGGGAGATTCTCTTACAGAGGGGGAATTTATTGAGGTTACTGAACATCCCAATCCATTCTTTAAGCGAGAAGGAGCAGTTTAATTCAGATTCCCATTGTAACATAGGTTTTGTTTTCTGTTCTAGAGAGGAGGAATAGAGACCCCTGTATAGTAAAGAAATTTGACCTTTGTCCCTAGGAGAGGAGAGACAAATATGTTCAAACTGAGTGGTTAGTGGATGAAGGGTGAGAGCATAATGTAGTGAGAAAAAATCCCTAATAAGAGAGTAGTTAATGATTTCTGTGTTAGGGAGATCATACTTAGATTTAAGGGATTCAAAAGATTGAAAGATATTGTTTTGAGATAAGGATTTCAATGAAGTCAGGCCATATTTAATCCAAATAGAGAAGTTTTCTGGGTTTTCAAATGCTTGTTGGAATCGTGGGTCGCCTAAAAAAGAAGCTAAAGGTGGGTTATTGGAATGTAACTTGTAAACCGAGCTATGTTTTCTCCATAGTTGAAGAGAATCTGAAACTATGGTATTTAGGTTGAGGATTTTTTTGTGGGGATTACAAAATTCCATAGGATACCCCTAAGGGAATATGGTTTAATTGACTGATTCTCGAAGGATATCCATGGGATATGGCTATCTTCAGCAAACCATTGTGTTGTTTTGGAGAGTCTTGCAGCTAAATAATAATGCCAGATGTTAGGGAGGCCGAACCCACCCTGAGATTGAGGTCTATATAGCGGGGCGTTACTGCATCTCGGTTTTTTATCTGACCACACAAATTTGTTAATAATGCGTTGGATCGAGTCAATTTTGGTTTTAGGGATTATAATAGGTAGTGCTCTAAATAGGAACAGCAACTTTGGGAATATGGACATTTTGATGGCACTGATTCTTCCGAGGAAGGAAATGTGGAACAAAGACCAAGATTTGAGATTTGAATTTATTGTGTTGATGAGAGGAATAAGATTATGCTGTAGGAGGGACTTGAGTGATAGAGTGATGTTGATGCCCAGATATTTAAATGAGGTGGGACACCATTTAAAATTAAAGTTTTTCTTAATATCAGCAGTAATATCTTGATGTAGGTTTATGCCCATAGCTGGGCATTTGGATAAGTTAACTCCTAAGCCAGAAATATTGTGGAAAAAATCTAATTCCTTAACTAGAGAGGGCAGGGAGGTCAGAGGGTCCGAAAGGAATAGAAGAACATCATCTGCATATAACGAAATTTTAAATTCATGCGGGCCTATTGTGTAACCTTTGATATTTGGGTTATTTCTGATAGCACATGCTAAAGGCTCAATCGCGAGAGCAAATAAAAGTGGTGAGAGTTGGCAGCCCTGTCTTGTGCCACGTCTAAGAGGGAAAAATTCAGAATTACAGCCAGGTAATCTTATTCTAGTTTCTGGGTCATGGTAAAGGGCTGAAAAGCCATGTATACATTTTGGAGGGATTCCAAATTTAGGGAGAAGAGTATTGAGGTATGACCAATTTACGCTATCGAAGGCCTTGTTGATGTCTAGACTCAGTAGGCATGTGGGATTGTTTTTAATATTGGAATCTTGAATTATATTAGAGACAAGTCGGATATTATCTGTGATTTGTTTCTCTGGTATGAACCCAGTCTGATCTGGTGCTATAAAAGTAGTAATAGAAGATGCCAGTCTGTTAGCAAGGATGCGGCCAAAAATCTTAATGTCGTTATTTAGAACTGAGATGGGACGGAAGTTTTGTGGTAACGAATGGTCTTTATTTGGTTTGGGGATTAGAGACATATTAGCAAGTAGCATTTCGGGTGGGAACTGATGACCATCGGGGGCCAGGGGCGGTAGAGGATTTCAGAGATTTTATAATTTCGTTCGCTGAGCAAGGTTCGTTTAAGATTTCAATCTGACTCTGTGTGAGAGAGGGGAGGGGAATATTATCCAACCAGTTAGTGGAGCTGGGGCTGTAGGGAGGGGGGTGTAGATAGAAGACTCTTATAGAAATCTGTAAAAATCTCCAATACCTCTCTTGGGTGAGTAGTTAGATTACCGTTTCTATATCTAAGTTTATATGTGTGTATAGGTTTATGTATCTGATTTAATCTTTTAGCGAACATAGAGGATATGGCATTACTATGGAGGAGGAATTTTGATTTAGAGAATCTCATTGATTTTTCGGTGTCAGATGAAAGTATTGCATCAAGTTCCGCTCGTTTAGCTTGGATCTGATCATTTATATCTGTAGAAGGGGAGTTGTTTAGCTTATTGTATAGTTGATTTAGTTGAGTTGTAAGATTTTTAATATCTCTAAGTCTTTTTCTATTATTGTTAGAGGCTATATTAATTAAGTGGCCTCTGATGACCGCTTTATGGGCCATCCAAATATTTGTAGGGGAGATGTCATCTCTGTCATTAATAGAAAAGTATTCTTGCAAATGTGTGTCTATTTGGGTTAATGTGGCCGGATTAGTTAACAAGGAGTCGTTTATCCTCCAATTAAATGGTGTCGGGGCAAGACCAATGTTTGAGGTATGAAAGGATACTATTAAATGGTCAGACCATGGGCAAGGATGAATGATAGCTTTTGATGAGTTGGCCAACAATATAGGAGTTGTGAATATATAATCCAGTCTAGAGTAACAATCATGAGGGTAGGAATAGTAAGTGTAAGATTTACAAGCCACATTATGGGCTCTCCATGTGTCTATCAGTTGGGATTCATTCAAAGAGCGTGTAAGGGCTTTTGGAAATGCTTTAGAGGATGGGGTAGTGTGACTTCTATCTAGTGTAGGATTAGCAGTTAGGTTGAAGTCGCCACCTATGATAAGATGTGTAGAACTGTAATTGGATAGGGTGTTAAAAAATTTACCTTAAAAAAGTAGCTTGTGACTCATTTGGGGCATAGACCGAAGCAATTGTAACTTTCTTCCCGCTTAATGAGCCCCTAATAATTAAGAAGCGGCTTTCAGCATATCTAAAGATATTTTGGACATCAAATATGACAGAGTTACGAATAAAGATAGCAGTGCCTCTAATTTTGTTGGAGTATGTGGTACAGTAATACTGACCGAAGGTCTTGTCAAAGAATTTGGGGTGATTTTGGGAGGCAAAATGGGTTGCTTGCATAAGTATTATGTCAGCTCCAAGGCGTTTATAGTGGCGGAACGCTTTTTTTCTTTTATTTGGGGAATTAAATCCCTGTACGTTATGTGAAATGACTCTAAGGCCCATTGGGATTATGTAAGAGATTAAGCAAATATGTTATAAAGGATCTCTCCATCGATCTCATGAGAGAGAATCCTTTCAAAAGCGATAGTTGTGGGGTTAGGGAAAAGTTAGTAATAGACCTGTATATGGTATGCGACAGAATACTGTACCATGTACCATACTGTTCCGCAACAAATACCAAAAGGACGTACCATGCGAAATAACAAAAGCAAACATTTGTCAAATGAGGTATGTTACATAACAAAAAACAGAAAAACCTTCCAAGTAACTTTTTTAAACATGAAGTGAACTTGGCATGAGATATATGCCATATTCTGAGGGGGTCTGTAGATAGAAAATCATTAGACCAAAAAAAACCTTTGTGTGGACAAAATCGTCCACTACTTGACCAGGGAGTCACACGGGGAGAGGGAGACTTGGGGAGCCACACAACTGTGCAGACATAAAAGGAGTGTCTTCCGTCCGTTTTGGACCCCGAGGTCAAAAAAAAAAGGGACAAATGTTACTGCAAGTAAAGCGTTAACTGTGTAACGTATAACTCAACATTGGTAATTTATCAAAGAACGTATCAACATTCCATAACCAACAATGCAACCAAAACCTGATGAATGTCCTGTGGGGATTCTTATATCAGCCGTAGGTGTAATTCGATCGAGTCCCCAATGCTAATTTGGAATGGCGTTCATCTGTAGGGGAGAAAAAAAAAAAAAAGTATTATCTTGATAGGTCCTTTGTAGAATCAGCGATGATTGAAGTGGAATACAGGGGTTCAGATCCTGTGAATAGATAAAGACTGTCTTTTGTAGTAAGGCCTTAAGCATCTAAGTCCCTGAGGGGTTGACGCCATCTGCGGTGACCACCACGGGAAGCTGGTGTATTCCAGATTGGAGAAGGTCTCGGAGTGGTTGATAAACTGAGAGAGGGCTCCGGATCAAGAAGGCCCAATTTGACCAGAAGCTCCTTCCCTTCCTTGAGATTAAAGATTGTATATGTGGTGCCGTTGTGAGGAACGGTCAATTTAAAGGGGAAGCCCCATCTATATCTGATCCTGGCAGATTGGAGAATGGAAGTGACCTCTTTCATGTTGCGCCTACGTTCGAGGGTGGCTTGTGAAATATCCGGGAATATTTGAATTCTATTGCCCTCAAACTCAATATTTGGGGTGCTCCTGGAGGCGCGTAGGATTTCTTCTTTTACAAGGTAGTCCTTAAGTCCGATTTGTCTGGGACTAATTTCTGAAATATTTTAAGAACAGTAGGTATCAACTCCGTAACCGTTTCTGGGACCCCACGGACACGGAGATTGTTGCGGCGATTGCGGTTGTCTAGATCCTCTAATTGCGTCTGTACTAGCGAAAAATTGTCGGATAGTGTTTCAAATTCCCTTCTCAGGTCATTATGTGCTAGAGAGAGTTCATTGTGCTTGGTTTCTAAAATGTCCGTACGGTTTCCAAGGGCTGCGATCTCCTGAGTAAGGGTGTTAGTGGATTTACTAATTTCGGCCTGTATTTTGTCCGCCAATTTTTCGAACATTAAGGATAGGCTTGCATCCAAATCCGCTTTAGTCAAATGTGGTGAGTATTCATTTGGTGGGGTCTGAGCGGGTTGAGCCTTTGTAGAAGAGGCCGGGGTCTGGGCCTTGTTGTTAATTTGAGACATCTTTTTTTGTTTTTGAGAGGATCTAAGCAGGTAATTGGTAAGGTGCCTCTGGGTCCGATCGGAGCCTGGGTTTTTAGCTGTCGGCATGCATGCACAATTAGTCCAGATTAAGAACAGATATACTTATATGGACCTTCGTGCGATCTTCTGAACCCCTTTGTAACCTATCAAGATATGTTTAAAGGTGAATGAACTGCATTGCACCGTGTAAGCGACCCCCACGGATTATTTTCATGAATGTCAAAACAACATATTTAGTCTTTGTCTCCTCTGGATGAGTGTATTGAGAGGGTCAGTGTAAAAAAAAGAAATAAATAAAGATATTTTCCAGAGAGAGAAAACCAAAAGGGGGAGAGAGCCTGGAGTTGATGCAGGAGAGGGGAGCAGTGTTCGGCAATAAGGGCTTAATCACAGGTACTGGGAGCTTGAATATACAGTCTTAGTAATAATTTCCAGGGGGGAACCGAGCCCCTTATTAATACTTCAAGGTGTTTTGAGTCCTAAGGAAAGAGAAATGAAGCCTGCTGACAGTGGGGCCTGGTGGCAGTAGAAGGGCCGCGGTTTATTGCAAGATTATCCCCTGTTTCCAGTGGGGGTAAAATGGATCAAGGGTGCCTGGAGGGGTGAACAGTGTCCCCTATTACTGGATGGAGGGACCAGAGAGGTGGATGGGTCTTTAATACAGGTGTGATCATCGCGGCCTGTGCCGCCGCGGGTAGGCCGCAAAAGCCGGGGCCTCAATTTATTAGGTCCGCGGTCCGACCACGCGGAACCACGGGATAGTGGTATCAAATTGAAGCTGCTGGGACAGGGAGGCTGTGTATGTAAAAGAATCCTGTCTGTGGTGCTCCTAATGGCCAGATGGCTGCGGATTAGGTTTACCTCCCGGGAGCTCCTCAGTAGCACGTCCTGTCTCCTCTGCGTCCAGACCACGCCCCTCTTATCTATTTTCTAATGCTGGCAGCAAAAGGATTAAAAATAGCCAATACTGATTGAGAGAGTGAGTTTCACTTATTACAGTTAATATGTTATTAAGTCTACAAACTATGATACATACAGTATAATACCAAAAGTATTGGGACACCTGCCTTTACATGCACATGAACTTTAATGGCATCCCAGTCCTAGTTCCTAGGGTTCAATATAGAGTTGGCCCACCCTTTGCAGCTAAAACAGTTTCAACTCTTCTGGGAAGGCCGTCCAGAAGGTTTAGGAGTGTGTCTATGGGAATGTTTGAACATTCTTCCAGAAGCGCATTTGTGAGGTCTCCGCTCTAATTCATACCAAGGGTGTTCTATTGGGTTGAGGTCAGGACTCTGTGCAGGCCAGTCATATTCCTTCATCCCAAACTCACTCATCTATGTCTTTATGGACCTTGCTTTGTGCACTGGTCCAAATCATTTGGTGGAGGGGGATTATGGTGTGGGGTTGTTTTTCAGGGGTTGGGCGTGGCCCCTTAGTTCCAGTGAAGGGAAATCTTAAGGTGTCAGTATACCAACAGTGTACTACTCTTGGGAGGTGATCATGCCCATTGCCAGTACCATGTGATCACTGTGACCAATCACAGAGCTCATCACAATATTACACAATGAAAGGCATGAATAAACGCCTTTCATTGTGTACAATTATCATTTTATCTGCTGTGATTGGCCACAGCGATCACATGGTACCATCTGCCTCATTAAACTTGCTGTAGCTGTGATGCAAAGCCTTGCGGCCATGACATGTAAACAGCGCTCTTTAGCTGTATTGTAGACTTTAGTTGGGCAGTCAGGGGGTGGCAAAACCGCAGCTGCCTGTTTTTTTACTGCCTATATGCCTGTGTTAGAACCATATTAGAACTGCAATCTGGTTGAGTATCCAAGACTAACCACACACTATATTCTGGCACATTTATGTATAGGGAATTTTCACTTAGCTTAATGAATTAAATGAATCACAATGTGAAAGCAAAAATATATATATACATATTTTTCCTTGCATGTGATTGCAAAGTGAATTTTCACCACGTTCACTAAATTAAGGCAAAATTCCCTTGCAAAGTAAACAGCCTATTTGCATTTAATAATAAATCCGTATCTGTCTGACATATGTGAGTGACTCTGTAGGTTCAGTTGTTACATGTTTTACTTAAGAGCTCTGGCATGTGCACCAGGGCTAGTGCAGCCACATTTGTATGTAGGTAAAACCTAGCTGATGATTGGGCCAATATTGGAATGATTGGGAGAATATTTTTCTTTAGAATAAATGTTAAAGTTCACAAAAGTAAAAAAATAGACTCATGCCCACCTTAGTGGAAGATTATCCTTAATCAGTTAGCAAGACATTATAAAGCTCAGAAAATAAATACTAAGGATAAAAGGGTTACTTTCAAATCAGAAAGAAATCTATTAAAGATGAAGTAAGACAGAACCTCGATCATGGGAAAATAGTTGTCAGATTGTGCAAATTCCAGCTTAGTTGCACCATCTGTATTCAATAAATATCAGATGGCTTTGGTGCCAATCTAAATTTGTAAAGCCTATTATTCTTAAGAAATTACAAACATTCATCTTCTAAATTATTGCTAGCATGACTTATATCTATAACACCGTGAAAAGAAATGTCAAAAGATTTTCCCATTTGTTTCCCATTTACAAATGGGGAAGGTGGAATGTACAATACAAACGTTCTGTGTAGGATGGCAATTTCAAATTATTTCTATTCAACCCCTTCACACCTAAGTCAATCCAGTTCAGCCATAAAAAATATATATCCCATAGTAATAATATAAAATATATATATAATATAATAATATAACCCACAGTTGGTCCAGAGGTAGGCAAAAAACCCCAGCAAAGCATAATCCAATTTGCTACAGCAGGGGAAAAAAATCCTTCCTGATCCCCCGAGAGGCGATCGGATATTGCCTGGTTCAACTTTACCTATAAATGTTAGTACCCAGTTATATTATGTAGATTTAGGATATTCTAAGACCTAAAATTTATATTTAAAGATAATACTTCCAGTGTTTCGATCACATATAAAATCCACTAGACATGTGGAATTTGTTTCCTTCCGACTTAGTTTTTTAACGAATTTTGACAAATTTGATCATTTGGAAGTATCTCAATTAACGAAAATCTGTTTGCCGAATTTTTCCGAGTATTCATAAATTCAAATAGTCAAATATTCTCAAATTCGAAAACCTGAAAATTCAAAAATCTGAAATAATAACTAACTAACTTAACTATGACTAACTATTAAATTATAGGTATTGGAATTTTCTCTTCAAATTTGGCTGTTAGTGAATGTAACAAATACAAATTTATCCGAAGTTATGAATTATCCGAAATAACGAATGCCGTATCTAAACGAATGGAATATAATGAATTAACCTCCCTGGCGGTATGATTTTGTCAGAATTTTGCACCTCAAAGCGGTACATTTTTTCGCATAGAAATTTGTTGTTTTATATTGTAGGGCTGTAATTCTTAGGAATAACTTACTTAAATCTGTCCAAACAAGAGTCTAGTAGACATCCCGGGTATGATGAAGTTTGAAACATGAAATCATAAATTATAATATAATAAATAACTATAAATAATTATCAAAAATATTAATATAATAATAATATAATTTATTCAATAATGTAATCATATCAAAACACTGAAATTTGCTCAGTTGCAGAATTGTTGCTGTCGTCACTTTCAGTGTTTGATGACGAATTTCCCCACAAATCAGTATCACTCAATTCTGCAAATGATTCTTATTTACTATCACTGTTTTCTAGCTGGTCCAAAATCGCTTTTGACATAAAGGGACGCTTTTTGGATGTCATGGACATTCTCAAGTTTCCAGGCAGAAAGAATGGCATATATAATATAAAAGTGCATGCTGGGCACTGGACAAAGCATTAGGGACAAAAGTGATATGAAATGATTTCATACAGTAATGCGACCTTACAGATTACAGTGTACTGTATGAGTTGTGTGTATTTCACTTTTTGAATTTGCCGCCGGGCTCCCCTCCCATGCGACGAGCCGCTCGCAGGGAACGGAGCCCAGAACTCAGAGGCATCGGGTGAAGATTCTGAGGGCACAGCAGGGGGACATCCCAGGATCCAGGGGACAAGGTAGGTAATTTTGCCTGGATCCTGCGATGTGATCCCGAGTGTGGCTCGGGGTTAATCTTCATTACCAAAAGCGGTAACCCCGAGCCACAATCGGGATAACTGCTAAGGAGGTAAATAATAATAATAAATAACAATAATAATAATAATAATAATAATAAGGAAACCTTTTTATTATGATTAATTATTAATTTGTTCCATTCCATTTGTTTAGATGCAGCATTCGTTATTTCAAATAAAATTCAGATAAATTTGTATTCGTTATGTTCACTAACAGCCTTATTTGAAAGGAAATTCCAATACCTATAATTTAATAGTTAGTTATAATTAGTTAGTTATTATTTCAAATTTTCGGATTTTCGAATTTACGAATTTACAAATTTACGAATCGCAAAAAAAAACAACAAAAACCCTGCATGAAACGAAAATGGACAAATTTTTCAACAGTGCACAAGTCTGAGATCCACCAAATCCACAGCAAAATGCACTGCATAATGCTCAGATATAAGAGCGGACCAAAATATGCATCCACGTAGTCATCAAAAAGTGCCATACATCAGTTGCTTTTCTGTCCTTCCTCTCTATCCTCATATTTTATCTCCAATGTTTGCAAGTGGCATGCTACAAATGTTGTTACTGGAACTAAATAAAATATTGGAAGTTGTATTCCTTAAAAAAAACCAAGAAACACCATGTGCCCAGCTATTTCAGTTAATAGAATGCTATGCTGAAAATGGTATCATCGCTGCTTTTTAAATTGTAGACTATTGCAAGTGCCAGCCTTTTTTCCTGCCTGATGTTTAACAATTAATAAATAATTTATGTCAGGAAATTATTAACAAACATTCTTCATTGCTTATCTTAACTAAGCTGCACCTTCAGCTACAGTTGCCCAGAGACAATTATAAAAATAAATCTTCCAGGCTATTTTGCATGCTTTTATTTGGCTGAACTATTTTTAAGTTAACACAGTACAAATTCTGCTCATCATAATGCTTAATAAATGCAAATGATAAAGTATCTTCATTGTGAAGCCTTAAACAAAGTTCATCTCTTTGCCATCAATTACCATAACACTTTAAAATGCATATCCACATCTCTTGTAGAGTTTACATAGTGACCTTGTTTCAGTCTCACAGACATGCTAAAACTTTAAATATCATATTTCTAAAATGTAAATTCACGCAAAATGTGTTTCACTTTTAAACCTGATATTTATGAAAATATCAAAATCCTAACTCTAGGCAAACAGCTGAATACACAGTTGAAATAAATATGAGGGAACTGTTTTACCTGCCTAAGGATTTGTATTTCTTCCTATCTAGTCCTAAAATTTACACATTAAAAAAAAAGCATATCATTTTTATTTATGAACATTTTTTTTTCAATCAGGTAAATGTGAAACCTTGCATATGAATATTTTGTATGCACCATTTTCAATCGTGGAAATCTAGGCTCCTTTTTACAAGACTACTTGATAAACTTAAAGTGTATTGAAACCCAAAAGCAAAAATGTTATATAATGCAGCTTACCAATCCTTAAATATGGTGGTAATTTATCCTAAAAGACAAAAAAAAAAACTGTTGCTGTAACTGCCTAAAATGTGTTAGCTGAAGTTTACTTTTAATTTGTTAGTCCTCCTCTCTCAAGGTTGGCAATGCTGCTGTCCAAGGGTGGCTCTGTTGCTACTCCATAGTTTGGAGCCACCCTAAGACAGGGCACTACTGACTGGATCACCAGGTTAAAATAAAGGGGAAAAAAGCCAAAAATTAAAACTAATCCAAAGATTGATAAACTGCAATATATAACATTTTTGGTTTTGTGTTAGGTATGCTTTAGCTGCTTTCCTGAAAAATGTATACTGTGTTGAATAGCTTAAGCTTAAATTACACAAATGTGACTCATCTCCTCTCCTACTGTCTGATCTGTTCAAATGGGCTGAACATAGCTTACGTAAGAAAGACTATTACAAAGGAAACGCTAATGCTAAACTTTTTTTTTTTTTTTTTTTTTTTTAGGAAACACATATTTACTCTGAAAAATGTAAAATGTTCCCAACCCCCTCATGATGAACAGCAGATTTGTCAATTGTTTGCTGCGACAAATATCAATGAGGAATCTTGTTGTGTGTTGTATTTTTGAAGTTGATATGCTGTTCATAATAACCCGAATGTTCTCTAGATCATCATATTTGCACTGTATCTGTTCTCCCACAGTACACAGTACATGGAAATTGAAGTCTTATGATTTGATGTCTGGTTACAGCTTGTAGGAGGAGTTTTCATTCTACTCTGACTGTGAGTCACTGGGTACTGTAAGTAACTGAGTACAGTGAGCACCTGAGTACTGCGAGCAACTGGTGAGTACTAAGAATAGAATAAATTAGAGGCAGAAAGTGAGTATAACAGTTAATCGGAGTAAAATTCCTAATCCTCTAGGAGTATGCCCATTAAATCAGTGGGTATTATGTCCAATGGGTATGGTGATGTGACTCGGTGCACATCTTGTGACATATATGCATTCCTTGAGCATCCGATCGAGGGAGAATACTGCTGCACAAAACGTGAGCACCGTGCTTCCTTGGAAGCCCAGGTCCTGAATCTAGAGAAGTAGCTGGCAACCTGAAGGTGAGACTGGAATGTACCCGACAGGTGCTGGCAGGGGCCAGCACAGAGACGGGTGGAGTTACAGGCGTGCAGGCACCAGAGAAGAGAAGTTGGGTGACAGTTAGGTGGGGTAGAGGTGAAAGAGTCAAGGAGGCTGGTCCTGGATTGGAACATCCCAATAAGTACCCCTGTTGCATGATGTTGGAGAAACCAGTCAAGGAGCGCATTGCCGGAGCAGAGCAACTTCCCTAGTTGCCAGGGGAATAACTTCTCCAGTGAGGGCGGGGGTAAGGCTAAGGGTAAGGAAAGACAGATCCTGGTGGTAGGGGATTCAATTATTAGGAGGACAGAGAGAGCTATCTGTCACAAAGACCGTAAGCACCGAACTATGTTATTTAACGGGCGGTCGGGTTTAGCACATCACAGATTGGATAGACAAGTTATTGGGTGGGGCTGGGATTGACCCAGCTGTCATGGTACACGTTGGTACCAATGACAAAGTAAGATGAAGATGAAGAGTCCTAAAAAACTATTCCAGGGACTTAGGAGCTAAATTAAGGAGTAGGACCTTCAAGGTAGTATTCTCAGAAATAGGAGCTGGTGTAGAAAGGAGGGGTTCAGTTTCCTGGAGAACTGGGCTGGCTTCTCAGTCAGTTACCGGCTCTTTAGCAGGGACGGACTGCACCTAAATAGGAAGGGTGCAGCTCTGCTGGGAGAGAAAATGGCTGAAAAGTTAGAGGGGCTTTTAAACTAGGTGTTGGGGGGAGGATTCAGATAAAGAGGTAGCCAGCATTGAGCAAGGTTCAGCAGGTAATATTGGGTGCATTAGTGGTAGGGCGACTAGAATACCAAAAACCAAGGTAAGTAAGCTGGCAAATCCAAATTGCAGTCTCATAACAACTAACAAGGAAATTTTATGCAACAATACAAAATTACGAGGCTTGTATACCAATGCTAAAAGTCCAGCCAATAAAATGGGAGAACTGGAGTTGCTAGTGTACAAGGAGGATTTTATTTTTGTGGGAATTTCAGAAACTTGCTTTGACAGCTCACACAATTGGCTGACAACCATCCAGGGGTATTCCCTATTTCATAGAGATAGGGAGGATACAAAAGGGGGAGAGGTATGCCTGTATATCAAGAATGATTTGCAAGAAAATGTGAGGGATGACATCACTAATTGGAGGAAGGTAGGAAGTGGAATACCACCCCAAAGCTCCAAAGGAAGGAAAATAATGAGAAATGAATAGTGGGTGTATTCTACAGAACCCCTAACCTGAGGGAGGAGGAGGAGGTGGACCTCCTAACACAGCTAGGAATGGCAGCAATGAGGGGAAATGTTATTATAATGGGGGATTTTAATTATGCAGATATAGACTGGGCAGAAGGAACATCTCACTCATCTAAGGCTCGTCATTTCTTAAATGTTTTGCAGGATAATTTCATGGGTCAGTTGGAGAATGCACCAACAAGAGATAATGCAGTACTAGACCTACTGATTACAAACACAGTTATGATCACTGATGTGGAAATACAGGGCAACTTAGGAAACAGTGATCACAGGTTGATTGCATTCAGTATAAACCACAGACATAAGAAGCACAAGGGGATCACTAGTACACTGAATTTCAAAAGAGCCAACTTCCCTAAGCTGCGCTCTATGCTACATTATATTAAATGGCATCCTAGGAACAAGTAACATGGAGGAAAAATGGGAGTGCTTCAAGAGCATACTAAATAAATTTATTGGCTAGTTCATCCCAATGGGCAATAAGTATAAAAGAGCTAAAATCAAACTTGGACGGCTAAATTCTAATGTAAAGCAAAAGAAAAGGCCTTCAACATAAAGCAAAAGAAAAGGCCTTCAAAAAATATAAGGTTGAGGTGTCATTGTCAGCATTCCAACAATACAAGGAATGCAATAAGAAATGTAAGAGCGCAATCAGGGTGGCTACTATAGAACACGAACGGCACATAGCAGAGGAGAGTAAGAAAAATCCTAATACATTTTTTCAATACATTAACAGTAAGAAAGTGAGGCTAGAACATATTGGCTCCATAAAGAATGATGAAGGGAATTTGGTTACAAAAGACAAAGAGAAGGCAAAGGTTTTGAATGCATTCTTCTCCTCAGTTTTCACAAAAGAAAAAGGGGGATATTGTAGCCAAGACTGTAATGTTAATAACACATCACAGAATGTACCCTTATGGCTAACAAAAGCCAATATCAGATATAAACTTGAAAAATAACATAAATAAGTCACCAGGACCAGATGGCTTACACCCGAGCGTCCTTAAGGAACTCAGGCGATAGCCAGACCATTGTTACTAATTTTTATGGACAGTGTACTGACTGGAATGGTACCAGTTGAGAAAATCCAACGTGGTACCAATATTTAAAAAAGGGAAGAAGTATATCCCCTGGAAACTACAGGCCAGTCAGCCTAAAATCAATAGTATGTAAGCTATTGGAAGGGATAATATGGGACCATATCCAAGATTTTGCTGATGAAAACAGTATCATTTGCAGTAATCAGCATGGATGGTCGTTCATGCCAGATCAAACTATTATCATTCTATGATGAAGTGGGCTGTTATCTAGATAAATGAAGGCCGGTGGATGTGGTGAATCTGGCTTTTGCAAAGATATTTGATACAGTTCCCCATAAACGTTTACTTTACAAACTGAGGTCCTTTGGCATGGACCATAGGGTATGTACCTGGATTGAAAACTGGTTGCAGGGGCGTGTCCAAAGGGTGGTGATAAATGGCGAGTACTCGCAATGGTCTGGTGTGGTACGTGGGGTTCCCCAGGGATCTGTCCTGGGGCCAATTCATTTTAATTTATTCATAAATGATATAAAGGATGGGATAAATATCTCAATCTCAGTATTTGCGGATGATACAAAGCTAAGCAGGGCAATAACTTCTGTGCTGGATGTGGAAACCTTACAAGGAGACCTAAACAAAATAATAGGGTGGGCAACTACATGGCAAATGAGGTTTAAGGTTGAAAAATGTAAGGTGATGTATTTGGGTGCCAAAAATACAAACACAAGTTACTCGCTAGGGGGAGAATCTCTGGGGGAATCCAGGATGGAGAAAGATCCGGGGTCCTGGTAGACGACAGGCTCAGCAATGGCATGCAATGCCAAGTTGCTGCAAGCAAAGCCAACAGAATACTAGCATGCATCAAAAAGTGGATATACTCAAGGGATAAAATAATAATTCTCCCACTATAAAAGACTCTAGTCCGGCCGCATCTTGAGTATGCCATCCAGTACTGGGCACCAGTCCTCAAGAAGGATTGCTGGAACTGGAAAGAGGTCAGAGAAAGGCAACAAACTAATAGGGACTGGAAGACCTCAGCTATGGGGAAAGACTACAAGCATTGAATTTATTCTCTCTGAAGAGGAGACACATGAGAGGGGATATGATAGCAGTCCACAAATATCTTACTGGTGACCCTAGCATAGGGAAAAAACTTTCCAGTGAAAGGGAATTTAAAAAGACATGTGGCCATTCACTGAAACTGGAAGAGAAGCAGTTTAACCATAATCATCATAAAGGGTTCTTTACTGTTAGAGCAGTAAAGATGTGGAATTCTCTTCCACACTCTGTGGTATAAGCAGGGAGCATCGATAGTTTCAAAAAATCATTAACTTAATGATCACAACATACAGGGATATACAATTTACTATTGAAATAAACACTTTCACCCACACAGGTTTAACTGGATGGACTGATGTCTTTTTTCAGCCGTATAAAGGTATGATGGCCATAATTCACATGTGTTTCTTAGTAAAGCAAAAGGGTCAGATGCATAATTTTGAAAATCTGGGTTCACGTTGAACACAAACCATTGGCTGAGAGCACTGATCGGGAGTCGGTCATCTGCTGGTTGCCAGCATGCTCGTTTGACAGAAGCCGGCCACGAGGCCGGCTTCTGTTGGACAGGCCGACATACACACGGGCCAAATGTCGGCCTGAGTGTACCAGGCTTAAGCTTGAAGAAAAAGGTTGAACATCATATCAGAAATGACTTTAAAGTGGTTATAAACCCATATATACACAGTGAATTGACAGCATACATTACAGACGTATATGCTTTGTTCAGTTTTCATATCAGAGGTGTACAACCACTTTAAAGATTGTGTCCAACCAAAACTTTTTTGTTTTGTGTAAAGTAGGAAGAATTAGGATTAAGAATTAAGAATTAAGAATCCTGTCAGGATTATTCTTTCATTGTGGCTTCATTAGAGAGTTTTCCCCTCATTTACTGTCTTGGTGACAACAGGACAGGAAGTGAGGGACAATCTCCAACAGCAATAGAATTTTAAATATATTTTTTTTTTTAGTGGAATAGGGGAATGCTACTCAGACAGGGAGTGAGGGGAATTCCCTCTAGCAGAACCCCAGATAGCAGTGAGACCAGGCAGGGGTTGTAATCCTTACCCACATGCATGTTTGGGTAAACATTGATAATCTTAACCCTAATAACTCAAACTGTGAATTTATTAAGAATACACCATCTTTTCGTTTGAATCAATGTCAACTTTCTGATGTCCTGGATTATTTGTTCCAAACTTGGCAATCAGATTTTAACTTGGATCAAAAATATTAACTGTGAATGCTGCACTGAATAACCAGATGTTGTTGGAAATCCATCAATGCATTGTCATACATAATAAAAAACTTGCAGCAGCTGTGCTGCTAGTTACAATAACTATAAAGGGAAGGATGTGGTAAGAAATGGAAATTCATCAAGATGGGTACAAGAAAGGCTTACTTTTATCTGATTAAAAAAAACATGTACTCATGCCTTACCTCTGTCCAACTCATCAACCCTTCGATACACACAAGTGCCATGTTGTGGCATTCCTCACTGTGGCTGTATGCCCAGGGCTGCACGTAGCATCCTGTTAATAATTTCACTTATTCTGGGTCTGGTTATTAATGATAATGGCTCTCTGGGTACATGTAAAGATTTTAGGATGGAGACAGCTGCTATCTTTTAAGACTATGCTCAGACATGATGTGGTAGTGACAAATCCTACAGTACTTGATTGTATCTGAGATCTGAAGTTCTGTTTGACAATGTGATGTGTAAAGTGGGCACAATTTTTTCATTCTTTAACATCTGACATCACTGTAACAACAACACTGCACTATTGATTGCTGGGTATCATTAGCTATGGTTTAGATAAATAATACCCAAATGTCAAAGGATTTTTGAACCTGGGTTTCTTTATTTAGAAAATCCCCTTGTATAGGATTGTTGCTTAAGCTACCATAGAAATAATAGTAAAGAGCTGTTTGAATCCTTTAAAACATTGGTACCAGGGATATATTTTATGAAAAAGTGCCTATATTGGGGTTAGAGATAAATAATTAACAAGATACAAAGTGGAGTATCGCAGTATGATATAAATTTATGTCTAGTTGTCCACATTTAAGACAGCAAGAAGAGGTAATATGTAAGAGTGATGAAAAATTCTGAGCATCATTTTCTGATACATTGTGGCTTTGATCATACTTGAAGATAATTATAGAGAGTTAAGGAGGGAGTTCTTGGATATCTGTGCAGGAGTAATCTAAAGGGTGTTTATAGGTAGGCATATAAGCTGTAGACAGTTTTTTTTTTTCTGGGCAAGGAGATTGTAAGAGAGTATCCAAAGGGTTCATCCAATCTGTTTGAGACAATTTTTGAACAATGAAAGAAATATTGGATTTTGCTTTTGGGTTATTAGATAAGAAGGTAATTTTCTCCAATCGGTGTTCAAGGTTAATGGTTGTTTGGTAGTAGAATTAGTTAGAGGTTTAATTTATCAGATGACCTCATTATATCATAAATTCAGAGTAGGTATTCCTATGGTCTCTGGAAAGTAATTTTTTCCAAACCAGGAGAAATAAATTAAAGCATGGCAATTCAGAAGATATCATGCAGAAATTGTATGAGAAGTAACTCAAGTGGTATATAAGAGGGGATGCAAGGTTATCTCTGGAAGTAAGAGCTCCCTATGGATATGGAGAACATGCAACAGAAAGGTATCAGGTAACATATTTTGGTCAAGTTTGATATCAGTATATGTAGACGTACCATGAACCCAATCTATTACATATCTAGTGAGGGAATTTGGGACAATTTGAGATCAGGTAAATTAAGTCTTCATTTACTAATGGATTGATGGAACGGGGACATTTATCTTAACTTCCTGTCTCAGAGACACAACAGAAATGTAAAGGGAGTCACCCAAAGTAAGGGGAATTCCCCTCTTAGACAGTTGTCCCTGGAACAGATGCCCCCATTGAAAGAATTACCTCTTACCTCTTGTTCAGGGGACAGCTCTAAATTTTTTTATTCTTCACTCTCTATTGGTGACAACAAGCATCAAGACACATGTAGGGTTTATGCTACCCAATGGGGGTAATATATACTTGAAAAAGGGTATAACCCTGCCCCACTCTACCAAAAATAAAAAACAAAAGGGTTTGCATAGAGATATGCTTTAAATTCTAAAAACTTTATAATACGTAAAACGGCAAACGTATATATTATGTATTACAGCCCTAACACATAGTTACATAATTGGTAAGGTTGAACAAAGACACTAGTCCGTCCAGTTTACCTGTATGGGTGAGTGTGTGTGTGTGTACACGTACCGTATGTATAGTATGTCTCTACCACTTCCCATATCCCTCCATATTGTGTTTGCTAAGATGTCCTTCTAAAAGTTTTTTAAATTATTGAGACTTCTCACTGACACCACTGATTGTGGAAGGGAGTTCCACATCCTAATTGCTCTAACAGTAACGAACCCCCTACACAGTCTAAAGTAAAACTGCTTCTCATCCAACTTCATTGAGTGGCTATGTGTCTTCTTAAGCAACCTGAGACTGAATAGTTTTCTCCCTATGCTTGAATCCCCATTTACATATTTGTATATTGTGACCATGTCTCTTCTCAAGTGCCTCTTTTCCAGGGGTGATAAGTTTAATGTGTGTGGTTGTGCCTCAACCTAAGACCCTCCAGCCTACCCAGGGGTCAGCAACCAGTAGATCGCGATCTACCAGTAGATCGCGCACAGATGACTGGTAAATCTTGGTCTGGGCTTGCTGACCTGCCATTCCAGAGCATCAAACAGAGTGCAATTCAGAGGGACTACTTGTAAAGTTGGAGTTGTAGTAGGGGGCAAGAGCCACATAAGACGATGCCTCCCCTGTAGTGCCGGCTCCTGTTCCATGCAGAGTGATACCAACTGCACTTCATCTTTTATCCTGGCTAGCGGTCTTCAGAGTGGTGCAAGTAACAGGATAGAAGAGATCTTCAGATCAGTGTGAAGCAATACACTGGGCATAATAGTATAGGGCTGCTTTCACACTGATGTGCTGAGGTTTACCCACACCACGGGTGCAGTGCAGTGTACCTGCAGCTTTCCTGTGATTTTGCTGTGCTTTGCCATAGACTTCTATTATATCCTGCTGTTTTACCACTCCCCCAACTTTACGCCTGAACAAGCCCTAAAGGTGCCTCTGCCGAATGCAAGGGCTCATTCACAAGTGCAACAGGCACTGCTGCTCCTCTGAAAAGCGATCTTGTATGTATTGACAGGTGGTGAGGAGGCGATATGTTGCCTCCTCACCACCTGATTTAAACCCATGATTGCCATGCAATGGACACGATTGCTACACGGTAGTACGGCAATTAGAAGTTTAAATCAGGTGTGAGGAGGTGACATTGGGCGACACTGTGCCCAGTGATCTTTGACTTCTCTCATGTTGTTTAGGTAAATCTCCACCTCTTTAAAGTTGCCTAACCCTGAGCCTACCTATTAGCTTTGTTCCCCTTTTCTGAACTCTCTCTAGTTCCAGCAATCCTTCCTGTGGACTGGTGAGGAGAACTGGACGGCATACCCAAGATGCGGCCAAACCAGAGTTTTATAAAACGGTAGAATTATTGTTTTATCTCTTGAGTAGTGTTGAGCGAACCCGGACTGTAACGTTCAGGTCCGTACCGAACTTTCAGGTGTCCGTGGCACGGACCCGGACCCGGACATTTCAAAAATCGTTCGGGTTCGGTCCGGGGTTCTGCTATTTTACTCCACGTGTTGAGAAGCTGCCAATCAACAAGCGTTTCACTGGTTTGCCCTTAGAAGCCATCACAGCCATGCCTACTAATGGCATGGCTGTGATTGGCCAGTGCATCATGTGACCCAGCCTCTTTATAAGCTGGAGTCATAGTGCTGCAGTCACATGCTCCTTGTGTTAGTGTAGGGAAAGGAAGCTGACAGCGTGAGGGAGAGATTTGAGACATTTTAAGACCTGATCATGCATCCTGAGATAGATTACTTTACTACTGCTGTCTGTGCTGTTGCTCTGAGGACAGATAGCAGAAATTAGAGATTTCACATACCGCTGCTTTGAGTTGCAGATCAAACTCTGCTTAAAACAACGATCGCTACGATTGTGCTCAACCATCAGATTGTTGGGGGAATTTGAGATTTCAAATACCGCTGCTTTGAGTTGCAGATCAAACTCTGCTTAAAACAACGATCGCCACGATCGTGCTCAACGATCAGATTGTTGGGGGAATTTGAGATTTCAAATACTGCTGCTTAGAGTTGGAGATTGCAGATTAAACTCTGTCTAACGAAACGATCGTACGTTCGTACACAACGATCAGATTGTGGGAT
>BLSH010183251.1:1395336-1408918 GCA_018402905.1 Glandirana rugosa
GCACGCTGTAACATAACTTTCCTCTTCACTCATTCTCTGTTCTTATCTTCCCCGCTCTCCGTCTACATTCCTCGTGGCTACAGACAGGACAGAGAGCACTGGGGGGAGGGGGAGGGGGAAGATAAGAGCAGAGAACGAGTGAAGTGGAAAGTTATGTTACAGCATGCTGTGTAGCTGCCTGTGTCTGCCTATGATGAGATGTATTCAGCCCGCACTGCAAGGTCCTTGCCAGGAGAGAGGAGGTCAGCTGACTATTTTCTCGGGGGGAGCAATTGCCCCGTTGCCCCCCCTGGATCCGCCCCTGAGTTGCATACTATTTATACTACACAGCAGCCAAAACTGTGTATATGCTGTATATCCTGAATGAATACAATGATAAAGCAGTGCTTTAAAAAACAAAAACAAAATGACGGTATATGCATAATAAATATTATTGGAAATATCTAACAACATTTAAAGTGAAATCCATGACAATTTATATATAATTAGAGCATATCTATGGTCAACAGATAAAACCATATATTCATTTCCACATTATATTTCAATTATTTCTAGACTACTTCTATTAATCTGAATGATCTTGAAGTTTGTAAACTTACTTTGAAAAGATCCCCACACATTATTTCCTGTGAGTAGGCACTAGTGGGTCACAGACTTCACAGAGCCTGCCTTCTGAACTACAGAGGTAATGAAAGGTGGAGTTTCAGGAGGTGGGGTCAGTATAGGAATCAGTGTTTGCTGGCAGCAAGGCACCATGGGATATGTAGTCCTTAGAAATGGAACGTAAGTAGAAGTTACAACGCATGCAGGGAAAGAGGTGGCCAGCAGACAGGCAGTGCTCACAATATTAAAATGAGATTTTTCAAGTAAGCTTATATTGGATTGTATAAGTATTGTTTGTGTTTTTATTACAATGCTGATGTTATAAAAAAATCCTTTACATTAACAAAACAGTCAATTTATACTGAATATATATATATACACATATATATATATATATACTGTATACACACAGTGCCTTGAAAAAGTATTCATACCCCTTGACATTTTCCACATTTTTTGTGTTACAACTAAAAACGTAAGTGTATTTTATTGGGATTTTATGTGCTAGACCAACACAAAGTGGCACATAATTGTGAAGCAGAAGGAAAATGATAAGTGGTTTTCAAATGTTTTACAAATAAAAATGTGAAAAGTGTGGTGTGTATTTGCTTTCAACCCCCCTGAGTCAATACTTTGTAGAACCACCTTTTGCTGCAATTATAGCTGTACGTCTTTTTGGGGATGTCTCTACCAGCTTTGCACATCTAGAGAGTGAAATGTTTTCCCATTTTTCTTTGCAAAATAGCTCAAGCTCTGTCAGATTGGATGGAGAGCATCCGTGAACAGCAATTTTCAAGTCTTGCTATACATTCTGCCAGCACAGTAGATTGTTTTAAAAAAGGCCTGGTTTCTTTCCTTAATGTAAATAATATAACTGGGTACTAACATTTATAGGTAAAGTTGATCCAGGGAAAATCTGATTGCCTCTCGGGGGACCAGGAAGGAATTTTTTCCCCCGCTACAACAAATTGGATCATGCTTTGCTGTTTTGTGCCTTCCTCTGGATCAACTGTGGGTGGAGGATTGTGTATATTTTCTTTTCTTTTTTTTTTGGTTGAACTAGATAAACTTGTGTCTTTTTTCAACCTGATTTACTATGTAGATTCTCAATTGGATTTAGGTCTGGACTTTGACTGGGCCATTCTAACATGAATATGCCTTGAACTAAACCATTCCATTGTACCTCTGGCTGTATGTTTAGGGTCGTTGCCCTGCTAGAAGTTTACTCTAATGGGTTTTCTTTTAAGATTGCCATGTATTTGGCTCCATCCATCTTCCCATCAACTTAGACTAGCTTCCCTGTCCCTGCTAAAGAAAAGCATCCCCACAACATGATCCTGCCACCACCATGTTTCATGGTGGGGATGGTGTGTTCATGGTGATGTGCAGTGTTAGTTTTCTGCCACACACAGCGTTCTGCTTTTAGGCCACAAAATTCAATTTTGGTCTCATCTGACCACAACACCTTCTTCCACATGTTTCCTGTGTCCCCTAATTGCAAACTGCAAACTGGACTCCCTTGGCTTTCTTTCAACAATGGCTCCCTTCTTGCTACTCTTTCCATAAAGGCCAGATTTGTGGAGTGCATGACTAATAGTTTTCATGTGGACAGATTCTCTCACCTGAGCTGTGGATCTCTGCAGCTCCTACAGAGTTACCATGGGCCTCTTGGCTGCTTCTCTGATGAATGTTCTCCTTGCCTGGCCTGTCAGTTTAGGTGGACGGCCATGTCTTGGTAGGCCTGCAGTTGTACCATACTCTCCATTTTCGGTTGATGGACTGAACAGTGCTCTGTGAGATTTCAAAGCCTAGGATATATTTTTAAAAACCTAACCTTGCTTTAAACTTCTCCACAACTTTATTCCTGACCTGTCTGGTGTATTCCCTGGCCTTCATGATGCTTTTTGTTCACTAAGGTTCTTTAACAAACCTCGAGGGCTTCACAGAGCAGCTGTATTTATTCTGAGATTAAATTACACACAGGTGAACTATATTTACTAATTAGGTGACTTTTGAAGGCAATTGGCTCCACTAGATTTTAGTTAAGGGTAACAGAGTTTCACAACCTTTTATTATTTTCCTTCCACTTTACAACGTGCACAATTAAATCCTAATAAAATACATTTACATTTTTGGTTTTTCCTACATTCCTGTTTTTGAAAATAACTTAGGTCTGTTTTTTGTCAGCTTTCGTGCATTTTGAGGCCCACAGAAGTCAATAGTAATTCATGATCAATACTAACCACAACATACAAGGCCATCCACAACATCGCCCCCAGCTACATCAGCAACCTCATCTGCAGATATCGCCCAAATCGTCCCCTCCGCTCCTCCCAGGACCTCCTGCTCTCTAGCTCCCTTATTACCTCCTCCCATGCTCGCCTTCAGGACTTCTCCAGAGCCTTTCCCATCCTCTGGAACTCCCTGCTCCGGTATGTCCAATCAGCCCCTACCCTGTCCACCTTTAAAAGATCTCTGAAAACGAATTTATTCAGGGAAGCCTATCCCTCACCCACCTAAGAACTGTACCTGAGCCATCCCCATCAACCCATCCCCCGCAGCTACTACCTTTTGTACCACCACCCCCCCTCCCTTTAGAATATAAGCTCTACGAGCAGGGCCCCTTCTGTATTGAACTGTACTGTAATTGTGCTGTCTCCCCCCTCTACATTGTAAAGCGCTGCATAAACTGTTGGTGCTATATAAATTGTGTATTATAATAATAATAATAATAATGAACATATATATGGTGTGTTTTGCATACATTTTTAGCTCCTGGTAACTAGGGGTAAGCTTCAGATTTGCACTGTTAGTGGTTGCCACCTCATCCCTTTAAACCCGAACACACCTTAATTACACAGGTTCTGTGGCTGATTAAGGTGGTAATTAAACTCACTCGGTGCCTTACCTGCATTAAATTCGCCTCAGAACAACCTGTGTAATTCATATGTGTTTGACTTTAAAGGGATGAGGTGGCAACCCTAACTGAAGTAGAATTTGGTCAGACTATTTGAGGTTCACCCACTCTCCAAGCCAAACTTCTGGCTGCAGCAGGAAATTAAACATGTAGCAATGGTATCATTATAATGGAAACATATGGTAAATGGCCATGGTCATAATTGGTCATTGGCATCAGCCCCAATCCTTGCCCTTTTGTTTACAAAACATATTTTCATAAATAGGTTTAGGGCATCTCCAAGCATGTTATTTAAAGGAAATTGGCCTTTTTAATGATTCACTTTAAGCACTAACACATTGCTGCTCTCCACCAAATGGTATTTTTATAAATGTATTTTGTTACAGTATATGTTATCCAGGGAGGTGCCCAGCCACCTATGCCATGTGTTTGGAAAAAAAAAAAAGATCTTGCCTAATAGCTTTAAAAATGTCCAGAACTGATTTTCTAGATTTCAACTTCAGCATAGTTTGATGAACCTTCTGTGGACTGAACCTATGTATGCTTGGGCAGCATAAAAATGTATGAAAACTCATTAAAACTGCACGTGGGCAGCACAATGGCTAAGTGGTTAGAACTTCCACATAGCAGCGCAGCTCTAGGGTCACTAGGGTCAGTTGATTTGAATCCCAACAACAACAGCACTACCTGCCTGGTGATTACTGTTCTCCCTGTTCGTGCTTGGGTTTCCTCCCACACTCCAAAGACAATCTAATTGGTTCCTGTCAAGTGTGTGTATGCATGTGAGTTGGGGACCTTAGATTGTAAGCTCCTTGAGTGCAGCAAATTGTGTACATTGTTTGTGCTATAAAAGTATCATAAATAAACCCATGTGCAAAATTTGCATGTTGAATATGTAGATAGAAGATATTTCCATATGATACACTGTATATTTGTGTGTATTTTTTCCTGTTCAGGTATATGTATTTATCTGTGTATAGATTAGGAGTGACTGAGAAATGCAAGGCTGTTTTAGTGCCTGTTACTATAAAGATAGTATGGTTTCCCTTAGAGGAAAATGTAAAAAGAATAGAAAATAAAAAACTTCATTAAGGTTATTTGAATGGTTGTTGATAAAGTGACATGCATGTGTTATTAAAGTAGCAGCTGCGACCTAACACCACCCAACACCAATGGTATAAAAAATCTAATATAAAATAAGGCTGCGCTGCCCCTCATAGATCACCGTGAGGATGTAAGAAATGGAAGTCCATATAACATGAGGTAAAATAATAGTTCATAAAAATGAATCTACACATGGTTCTGGGTCACCACAGTGATAATCAACAATCTGTATATTCAGGACTGCACCAGTGATTCTACCACCATTCGAAAAAAGGTGTCCCCTTGCAAGAAAGGGTGGGCCTCTTGATTATTGGAGGTCAGCAACTCCAGTGGCTTCATAACCCAGCCAAGGTATATGCAGCTTAAAGTGGTTGTCAACCCGTGACAACCACTTTAACCTACACGTAAGCTTATAATAAGGCTTACCTGTAGGTTCCCTGCATATTTCCCAAACCTGCACGGTTTAGGAGATATACAGTGTACTGTGATGTGCCTACATCACCGGGCACATGCGCAGTGAAGAAACGGCCCCCATGTTGTTACTTCACTGCGATTGTGCCATGACTGGCGGCTCCCATCACGCGACTCCGGCCAGTCACAGAGCAGGAGATCGCGGCCCCGGAAGGAAGAGGGGCAGAAGATGGACACGGCTTGGAGTGGGGACATTGCGGGCTTCCGATGCAGGTAAGTGGCACATAATGGACTAATATGCGATGCATATTAGCCCATTGTGCTTTTACATTGCAGGGTAACATAGAGGAAGTAAATGCCATCAGGGTTTACTTCCTCTTTAAGCTTCTAGGTCCTCCGCTGTCTCCTGAGTCCCATAAGCATCTTAGATTGTACAGGGTGGGCCATTTATATGGATACACCTTAATAAAATGGGAATGGTTGGTGATATTAACTTCCTGTTTGTGGCACATTAGTATATGTGAGGGGGGAAACTTTTCAAGATGGGTGGTGACCATGGTGGCCATTTTGAATCCAACTTTTGTTTTTTCAATAGGAAGAGGGTCATGTGACACATCAAACTTGTTGGGAATTTCACAAGAAAAACAATGGTGTGCTTGGTTTTAACGTAACTTTATTCTTTCATGAGTTATTTACAAGTTTCTGACCACTTATAAAATGTGTTCAATGTGCTGCCCATTGTGTTGGATTGTTAATGCAACCCTCTTCTCCCACTCTTCACACACTGATAGCAACACCGCAGGAGAAATGCTAGCACAGGCTTCCAGTATCCGTAGTTTCAGGTGCTGCACATCTCGTATCTTCACAGCATATGGTTTTTTTATGGTTTTTATGGTCAGTAAAAACCAATACCGGGTGAGCTGCTCCTTCCAGAAGTTACCGCCATTCCTCCAAAGCCGACTTGATGGCCAGCAATTCCCTATCACCGACATCATAGTTCCAGCAAGATGGTGCACCACCACATTATGGGTGTCAGGTCCGAGCATTCCTAGATGAACAGTTTCCTGGAAAGTGGATTGGTCGTCGTGGGCCAGTTGAATGGCCCCCCAGGTCTCCCGATCTGCCCCCCTTAGACTTTTATCTTTGGGGTCATCTGAAGGCAATTGTCTATGCTGTGAAGATACGAGATGTGCAGCACCTGAAACTACGGATACTGGAAGCCTGTGCTAGCATTTCTCCTGCGGTGTTGCGATCAGTGTGTGAAGAGTGGGAGAAGAGGGTTGCATTGACAATCCAACACAATGGGCAGCACATTGAACACATTTTATAAGTGGTCAGAAACTTGTAAATAACTCATGATAGAATAAAGTTACATTAAAACCAAGCACACCATTGTTTTTCTTGTGAAATTCCCAACAAGTTTGATGTGTCACATGACCCTCTTCCTATTGAAAAAACAAAATTTGGATTCAAAATGGCCAACTTCAAAATGGCCGCCATGGTCACCACCCATCTTGAAAAGTTTCCCCTCTCACATATACTAATGTGCCACAAACAGGAAGTTAATATCACCAACCATTCCCATTTTATTAAGGTTTATCCATATAAATGACCCACCCTGTACTTTCCTTGATGGTAGAATCTGATGTGACAAATTGACTGTACTTTATAAATACCTCCACAGGTGGACCCTCATAACAAGGGTCAAACTCGCTTTTGCCCTTACCATAATTGCATCCCATGGATCAAAATACCGGGTAGATCAATTTACTCCCTGGACTCCACACTCAGGTATCTCCACACCATTGGCAGCAGGTATCTCATTGCCATAAATGAAACGCCTTGGAGTAAGGTTTCAACATGGAGCTTTGCAGCCACACCAGTGAACCAGTGATTATTCCTTGTACTGTATATACAGATATTTCCATATGATATGCTGTATATTTGTGTGTATTTGTTCCTGTATGGGTATATGTATTTATTTGTGTATAGATTAGGAATGACTGAAAAGTGCAAGGCTGTTTTATAAAGATAGTGGATGGTTTCCCTTAGAGGAGGGCTTGTCATTCTGCTTGAAATGGAGATACGCAAGGCAAAATTTAAAAGCACTGGCATTTAGATTGATGAATACTACAATAAATTATGTAACTCCCCTGAACAGTTACACCTTCTTAACTGTAACATTTTCTAGCAACCCTTTTTTTTCCTTTTATAGAACTCAGTTGTGATGGTATGAAATGCATTATGTAAATGTTCTTACTGGAAGCAATAATAAATAATACATCTAATTAGGCTCTGGTGAATGGCTCTTTCTTTTGAATATAGAAACGCTTTTCTGCTATAACAGTTTTGATTTTATGCTAGAGAGAAGCTATAGTGTTTTTTTTTCTTCTTTTGCCTCTTTTTTTAGACATATAACACATGGCAACATGATTATTTTAAAATAAGCATATCATTAATAAGCATATCTGGGCAGTTGTGACTGAGGATATTATGAAAAATTCATAAGAGGATGTTAAGTAAAAATCCCATTTCCAAATAATTAGTATATCTAAAGATATAGGCAGGTGGAGTTATATGCAAATCTCCATTTTTGAGAAATTAACCCTGCCTTCTCTTGACTCCCAATACTCTCTATTTTTATTTGAACGCGATGGTCAGCCTTAAAGCGTTAATAAAGCCAAAACCAAAAATGTAATGTATATCAGCTCACCAATCATTAGATGTCATAACTGCATTCGTTTTCTTGTTTTCGTTTTTTTTCCTTCTGATTTCACCTGGTGATCTGGCCAGTAACACACCTCCTTTATTAGAGCACCCCCACTCTGGATTAAGAAACACAGGGGTGCCTTTGGACAGCCATTTAGATACACTAATAAATTGAAGCTGAACTGCAGCCAGCACTTTCTATGCAGTTACAGCAAGACACTTTTTCCTTTTGGAATAAAGGTTTTACATAAATGAATAAAGGCTGATCATTTTAAGCACTCCTCTCATTGTTAAATGATTTGTCTTGTCCCTATAACTGATATATCCACAAGAGAGCATGTTCTTTTGAAAAACTACAGACTTACTGTCGTTTTTCAGCAGGTGAAATAAAATTAAAGAAAGCAGTGGTGGCCTCGTCAATAAGGGGCGCATGGGCGCCACCCCCCCATCCATCCATCCGGCCCCTAATCTCCATGCAGGGGTCCGGATGCATGGATTCCATTGGGGCTTTTTTTTTTTTTTTTTGAAGCACGTGATTAGAGCCAGAGGCTCTAATAGTCTTCAAAATAGGGTGGGCTCAGACGCAGAGCACTGCACCTGAAGCCCACCCAGTTGTGTGACACTGGCGAATGAATATTCGCTATTGTCACAGTAATTCTTCTCCCGGCCAATCAGGAGACGGGTTCTGAGACCCGTCTCCCGATTGGGTGAAAGGAGAAGCTACGCTAGCCGCCGGGAGGAGGAGGGAGGAGACGTGAGGAGACTTGAGGAGAGGAGACGCAGGGGAAGCAAGCTGACTGCCCATCAGTTACCGGGAAGGTAGCCCAGGGTAAGTGTTCCGGACAGGTGACCAGGGGGGTGGCTGGCTGTGCACTGTTTGCCGCACCCCCAAAAAAAATACCACCGGCCGCCACTGAAAGAAAGCCTAAAAAAGAAAACGAATGCAGGCATTGCATCTAAGAACTGGAAAGCTGCAATGTAATAAATGTTTGCTTTTGGATTTAATACCACTTTAATGTGACCTTATATGAATTGAAGTTTAACTGATTCATCCAAATTTTGCTCTGTGTGTGGCCTTCCCTGTTAATTGACTTCTGTCTAATGAACAAGTTGGAAAACTTTTGTCAGTCAGTGGCTGCAGCCACTGATCAGTGTGTTCTGACAGCGGCAGGATCCACTGTCAGAATACAATGCCCTGATGGAAGGATTCCTCCATCTACTTTCTGTGAATGGAGGAATCCCACATCTGCTACCATGGATTTGTCCCTCAAGTACAAAAAAAGGTTTTGATAGAAATCTACCCATCAAGCCTAAGCCATAAATAGATATAATACAATTTATTTAAATGTATTTTTTTAAATGAAAATATAAATGTATAATGTGTGTTTTTTATAATTATTTTTATATTATTAAGAGCGGTACCAATATAAGTAATAGCAGTTTAACCACTTCAGCCCTGGAAGGATTTCCCATGTTAGGACCAGAGCACTTTTTGCTATTAGGAACTGCGTTGCTTTGTGTTGTGCGACATTGTACCAAATAAAATTTGCGTCCTTTTTTTCCCCAGAAATAGAGCTTTCTCTTGGTGGTATTTGATCACCTCTGCATCATTTTTGATCACCGCTATAAACAAAAAAAGAGCGAAAATTTTGCAAAAAAAACCCAAATTTCTTACTTTTTGCTAAAATACAAATCCAACAAAAAAAAAAATATAAAAAAAAAAATGTATTCATCGGTTTTGGCCGGTTTATATTCTTCCTCATATTTGTCTTAAAAAAAATCGCAATCAGCGTTTATTGATTGGTTTGCGCAAAAGTTGCCACGTTTACAAACCATGAGAATTAATTTCTGGCGTTTTCACAATTTTTTTTTTTTTACTAGTATCGGGACTGTGATATAGCAGCAGACATGTTGGACATTTTTGACACTTTTTTGGGACCAATGACATTTATACAGCGATCAGAAATTTAAATATCCACTCATTACTGAGTAAATATCATTGGCAGTGAAGGGGTTAACCTGCAGGGGTTAACTGTGTTCCCTAGGCGTGTTCCAACTGTGAGGGGGCTGGGCTGCCAGGGGCATAAGAGATCTAACTGATCCCAGTGACAGGGATCAGTAGATCTCTCATATGCTGCCTGACAGAGCGGGGAACCGCCATGTTTACATCAGTGGTTCCCCATTCTACCCCTCTGGTAGGCAATCGCGGCTCACCGGCGGAGATTAAGTCTGCCCGAGCAGCGGCCACACCCCGACAGAGTGCGGCAGGCACAAGAGAGTGCCACCGGTGCAGCCTGCTGCAGCGCAAGCACGAGCCGGCGTCTACAGACAGCGATTCGCCGGACAGCGCCACTCTGCAGCAGTAAATGTGCGTGAGCCGGTCGGGAACCGGTTAAGGCCTCATGCACACAGGTTGTTTTAAAAACGTCAGCGCTAAAGCAGTGCTAAAAACGCAGGGTTTTCCGCGTTTAGACGCGTTTAGATGCGTTTTTGACGTTTTTCGTTATTACAGCTCGTTTTTACTGCTCCTGGAAGCACAGGCTGTCGTTTTTTTTCTACTGCCCCTAAACGCTTATGCCTCCAAACGTCTCTGACAGTTTATGTGTGCATGGACACATAGGCTAACATGGAGGGGCTTTTAGAGGCAGTTAAAAAACATAAAAAGTCCCTAACAGCAGCTGTAAAAACGTCCTGCATGCATGAGGCCTAAGAGATATATAATACAATTTTAAAGGTTTACTAAATAATGGAAATAAAAGAAAATCGGCAGTAACGTTAAAATAGTCAACACCTAGTAATAGCTGAGTCAGTTGTTCAAGACTTGTCTGTTTTCTCACCTGCAGCATTAAAGCGTCAGAACTAAATTTAGAAGAACCAACATAATAGAAATCCATTTTGTATAGAAACACACAGTGAATTGTTATTGAATACACAGGGAATTGGTATGGAAGGTTGAACAGGGGACAAATAATTGAAGACGCTAAAAGAGCAAAGTTCGCAGTTGACAGAGAAGTGTTTTAATGCAGTTGTGTTGATGTAGTTTATGATATGCCTGCAGAGAAAGATGATGAGATGGCCAATAACTCACATATCAAATAGAATAGAATAGAATAGATAGATAGATAGATAGATAGATAGATAGATAGATAGATAGATAGATAGATATACTGTATCTACATTGCCATTGGATGCAGTATTGCTCTTGAAAAATTATTTAAGATAGATTTACTGTTATATATTGGGTAATAAATCTATTATAATTGTATTCAGTACATTGTAGTCATATTGGGATAGGTTCTGTTTCATTAATTATGAATCTGGCAACTTTAGAGCATAGATCTGCCATCAAGTTCCCAAGCTACAAAGACTACATCTAATAACCAAGGTTCTGGCACAAAGACTCTCTTACTTCCAAAGAATTATAATTATATCCATCTGCTATTATGGCAACTGTGCTTTCCTGGTGGAATATACAGAATGCAAAAGAACTCACTTAAAGAGGAAGTAAACCCTGATGGGTTCTACTTTGTTTTTAGTTCCCTGCAAAGTAAAAGTATAATGTGCTAGTATGCATTGCATATTAGCACATTTTGTACCACTTACCTGCCAGCGAAGCACATGCTGTCCCCGCTGGAGGCCACATCAATGTCTGCCCCTCTTCCTTCAGGGGCTATGGACTACGGCTCTGTGCCTGGCCGGAGTCGCCAGTCACGGCACTTGCTCGTCAAGAAGCGGCATAGAGGGCCGTTACTTCACAGCGCATGTGCCGATTACATCATTGGCGCACTACAAAGCAAATATTTCCTAAACAGAGGACGTTTAGGAGATATTTACTGTACCTATAGGTAAGCCTTATTATAGGCTTACCTATAGGTACAACTTCTGCAATGGAGGTTTAGAACCACTTTAAATTTTTTAAAAACTCAAGTCACCCAGGTACATGAATGGATGTTTGGAAGATCACTTGTGACATTAAAATACAATTAAAGAGCCCTGTATGAAAATCTAAACAAGTATCAAATCTAGTTACTATATGATCTGGGCACCAGTCCTCAGGAAGAATGTCCTGGAACTAGAAAGGGTTCAGAGAAGGGCAACAAAGCTAATTAAGGGATTGGAGGATCTTAGTTATGAGGAAAGATTACAAGCACTGAACTTATTCTCTCTGGAGAAGAGACGCCTGAGAGGGGATATGATTTCAATGTACAAATACTGTACTGGTGACCCCACAATAGAGACAAAACTATTCCGCACAAGGGACCACACAAAGACACACGGCCATTCACTACAACTAGAAGAAAGGCGGTTTAACCTTAAACTGCGTAGAGGGTTCTTTACTGTAAGAGCTGTGAGGATGTGGAATTCTCTTCTACAAATAGTGTTTTCAGCTGGGAGCATAGATAATTTCAAAAACTATTAGATGGGCACCTAAGGGACCACAACATTGAGGGATATGCAATGTAATACTGACATAAAAGCACACACATAGGTTGGACTTGATGGACTTATGTCTTTTTTCAACCTCACTAACTGTGTAACTACGTATGTAACTATGATGTACAAGCTTCACAAACAAAAATGACAAGCTACAGGCCAATGAATCTGCAGTGATAGTGCTGATAGCCACACCCTCTATGACATTATTTTATCCCCTTCTATTACAATCAGTCACAACCATTAGGCAGACTTCACTGGCAGGCTCAACAGATATTCTGGGACTTTAGATTGGACAAAAAAGTCTCAATTTTTAAAACATTTTTACACTTTTTGGGTGAATGGGTACAATGTACCCAATACCCATTCACATGGGAGGGGGCAGGACCTTATTAATGGGGGGCTTCCACATTCCGATCAGCCCCCCAACCACACACCCCAATAATCCCCAGCCACGGTTGTCAGGAAGAGGCCCTTGTCCCCATCAACATGGGGACAAGGTGCTTTGGGGTGGGGGGCACAGAGCCCCCCCGCCCCAAAGCACACACCCCCCTCATGTTAAAGGCATGTGGCCTGGTTTGGTCCAGGAAGGGGGCCCTCGCTTCTCCCCCCCATCCTGACCTCCAGGCTGTGGGGGAGGATGAGGGAGCTATATTTGGTGTGGGTGGGGTTCATTGATTTGTTTATTTGGCGTCACCACACAATTGCTTCCAGCCCATGTGCACACAGCACTTCCTGTTTACAGCCACATTACACTTCCTGCTGATGTATATCTGTAAGGACTATGCCAATATAAATGAGAAGATGACTTATCAGTGCTGGTTCACACTAGTGAGATGCGGGAACCCTGCGAATCCACTGCGGGTTCCTGCATCGCACCTGACTCGCACGACAGTTCACACTGATATATGTAAACTGAGGGAAATGTCAATGCAAAATTAATGACACCTCCATTTCAGCTCGCATATCGCAGTGCGAACTGGCAGTTTGGAAATTAATCGGATCGCATAAGTGTGAATACCCATGCTGGATTCTGGTCCCGACGCAAAAAAGGTCCTGTGCGAGTTTAGCCCGACTGAGATGCAATTTGAGCCATACTAAAGACAGAGAAGACCAAACTCGCACAGGACCTTTTTTGGTTCCGCATCAGAATAGGATCGCATGGGTGTTCACACCCATGCAATCTGATTCCTGTCTGAGTTTGCAGTGCAATCTGCAAACTGATTTGGGGGTGTCCGTTTTCTATTGACACTCCCAGCAGTTTGCATATGGCAGTGTGAACTGCCTGCGAGTCAGGTGCGGTGTGGGAACCCTGTGAATCCACTGCAGGTTCCCGCATTGCACCCAACTTAGAGGCAATTCACACTGCCAAATGCAAACTGCAAACGCAGCCCTGGTCTTAGG
>BLSH010183251.1:1422353-1439344 GCA_018402905.1 Glandirana rugosa
TCATGTCATAAACATGTAACTTTAGTATAGGGGAGAGTTCGCAGAGAAGAGGTCTCACTTATTCAAGTCACGAACATTAGAAAGGAGTATTGATCTCAACTCGCTTGGAGACCTTCAAGCCCAAGACGACCAGGCCGGCTTGAAGCCCTGTTTCAGGCCCAGGCCCAGGCCTTCCTTGGGCTTGCTAGCGTGCCTGTGGCTTGGGGTAACTTTAGTTACCATTAATACTTTTCAGACACAGTTTGAAGATGATCCAAATTCACCTCCATTTTTGCATTTTTTATGTTTTTATTTTTTTTTAAATATTTAAAGTTATTTCCCTGTCCCCATTTCTTTGTAGGGCACTTGTCCCACCCTTACCCCCATTTTACTTCCTTTTGCAACCCTCTAGGGCTTTCCAGGACTTTGTTACAGCCATTTTTGTGCCTAAAAGTTCGGGTCCCCATTGATTTCAATGGGGTTCGGTGTCCGTGCGATCGTTCGGGTTCCTTCCGGACCCGGACCCGGACTTTGTCCCGAAGTTCGGCCGGACCAGCAGAACCCGAACTTCCAGAGGTTCGCTCAACTCTAGTTATGAGGAAAGATTACAAGCACTGAACTTATTCACTCTGGAGAAGAGACGCTTGAGAGGGGATATGATTTCAATGTACAAATACTGTACTGGTGACCCCACAATAGGGACAAAACTATTCAGCGCATGGGAGTACACAAAGACACGCGGCCATTCACTAAAAATAGAAGAAAGGCGGTTTAACCTTAAAATGCGTAGAGGTTTCTTTACGGTAAGAGCAGGGAGGATGTGGAATTCTCTTCCACAAGCAGTAGTTTCTTCTGGGAGTATAGATAAATTCAAAAAAATATTAGATGCACACCTAAGGGACCACAACATTGGGGGATATACAATGTAATACTGACATAAACAACACACACATAGGTTGGACTTGATGGACTTTTTTCAACCTCACTGACTGTAACTATGTAACTATGTACCTGTGCAGTGTAAACCCTACAATTTGAAATGTCCAAGTCCTTGGCTGCAATGAGCTCTCAATTTAAAGTTCCAAAATAACTTGCTTACATTAAAGACTATTTGGACACGAGACAAATAAAATGCCAGCCTGTGTTTGGATCGTGGTGAGAAACCCACACAGGGGGTACATATAAACTTCAACACAAGCATTAGCATATCCGGGATGTGATCCAGCGACCACTGGGGTGCAAGGTGGATTTGCTAGCCATTTAGCTAGTGAACAGTGAACACATGTCTTGTCCACCTCTGTGGTGTGAACCAGCCATGCTTAATATCACAAGTAATATACAATATATTGTCCAAAGTATTGGGAAATGTGTACACACATGAACTATAATGGCAGCCCAGGGTTCAGTATAGAGTTGGGCCACCATTTGCAACTATAACAGCTTCAACTCTTCTGGGAAGGCTGTCCATAAGGTTTAGGGATGTGTCTATGGGAATGTTTGACCATTCTTCAAGAAGTGCATTTGTGAGGTCAGGCACTGATGTTGGACGAAAAGGTCTAGCTTGCAGTCTCCACTCTAATTCATCCGAAAAGTGTTCTGTTGTGTTGAGGTCAGTACTCTGTGCAGGCCAGTCAAGTTCCTCCAGGTTCAGTTTGTATCAGCTGTGTGGCTCACAAGGTAACCAAGCTGCCTAAAAGAGTTTAATTCCTGGGTTTGAAACCCAAACACAGCACTTAATGTAGAGACGTTGTTTGTTCTCACTGTATTGGTAAACATAACCCGTGGCTCAGGGCCTTACATAAATATTGTCTAAATGTAGTATTTATGTGTAGGAGGGTTCCACCACCATTGCAAATCTTGCCAGATAGCCAAAAGTATTGGGACACCTGCCTTTACATGCACATGAACTTTAATGGCAACCCAGTCTTAGGCCATAGGGTTCAAATTTGATTTGGCCCACCCTTTGCAGCTATAACAGCTACAAAACTTTTGGGAAGGCTGTCCATAAGGTTTAGGAGTGTGTCTATGGGAATGTTTGGCCATTCTTTCAGAAGTGCATTTGTGAGGTTTGGCACGGATGTTGGATGAGAAGTCTTGGCTCGCAGGCTCTGCTCTAATTCAGCCAAAAGGTGTTCTATTGGGTTGAGGTCAGGACTATGTGCAGGCCAGTCAAGTTCCTCCACACCAACCTCCTTCATCCATGTCTTTATGGACTTTGCTCTGTGCACTGGTGCACAGTCATTTTGGAGCAGGAAGGGGACATCCCCAAACTGTTCTCACAAAGTTGGGAGCATAAAAATGCCCAAAAATGTCTTGCTGATGCCTTAAGAGTCCCCTTCACTGGAACTAAGGGGCCAAGCCCAACCCCTGAAAAACAACCCCACATCATAACCCCCCCTTCACCAAATGATTTGGACCAGTGCACAAAGCAAGGTCCATAAAGACATGGATGAGTGAGTTTGGGGTGGAGAAACTTGACTGGCCTGTACAGAGTCCTGACCTCAACCAGATAGGACACCTTTTGGCTGAATTAGAGCGGAGACTGTGAGCCAGGCTTTCTCATCCAACATCAGAGCCTGGCCTCACAAATGCACTTCTGGAAGAATGAGCAAATACTCCCATAGACAAACATCCTAAACCTTATGGATAGCCTACCCAGAAGAGTTGAAGCTGTTATAGCTGCAAAAGGTGGGCCAACTCAATATAGAACCCTACGGACTAAGACTGGAATGCCATTAAAGTTCAAGTGCATGTAAAGGCAGGCGTCCCAATTGCCTAGCGAGTGTATCTATAGAGAATTGGAGAAGAAAATGATGGACTTTATCGGCACGTACTCAAATAGTGTAAAAAATACAACGTTTTATTGATCTACATTTAAAAATGTGGATCACCTTACAAAGGGATGCTCACATATACAAGTTTAAAAGAAACATAATCAACAGTGCACATGGTCCCCACAAGGATAGAAAGATATATCATAACTAGAATGCATAACATTGATACTATACTCAATTGGTAATTCCCCACTGAAGGGGGAGTTAGAAAGGGGGGTCCACTTGACTGTCTTGATTTGGTGAATCGCTCATTTGGGTGAATTGCTCTACATGTTTCATGACACGCAGGTCATTTCCTCAGGAGCTTGTACTTCAAACAGAAAACAGACAGTGATTAGTACCATACTACTATAGATCCACAAAACCCTGTAACATAACATGTTCTTCACTCACTTGCATATGAGAAGGCCTGTGCACTCTCCCCCAAAAAGAAAACCTTTCAGGGATGGCCACGGTTGGCTAACTCCCCCTCGAACCCCAAGGTGCATATGCCAGGTGTGGGGACACACATGTAGCTAAAGATTAAGAATTCATCAATGAATTTATTAACAACTAAGTAATGATAGCATATGTAGACTACATGTATACATGTTGCTTGGATAAAGGGTTCTCACCTAACCAGAAGTGAAACAGTACTGTCCTAGTTAGACATCTATAAGGAGGTATGAAGATGATGATTGCTTCACTTAATCACAACCAGGGGTGGGATGAGAACCTAAACATATAAAGCCCATAAGGTCAGTTCCTCTAATCCACAGGTGTCAAACACAAGGCCCGGGGGCCAAATCCGGCCCTCCGGGTCATTTCATGTGGCCCTCACTCCTTTTCTGCACCTGCAGCACTCCCTTCATCTCCACCACCCCGTCTCAGTAGTCGGCCGCAGAGTGGAGGACAGAACTCCTTCAGATCCTGCTCCTCTCTGTGCAGCTGCAGCACTCCCCTCATCTCCACCACCCCCTGTCTCAGCAGTTGGCCGCAGAGTGGAGGACAAAACTCCTTCAGATCCTGCTCCTCTCTGTGCAGCTGCAGCACCCCCTCATCTTCACCTCCCCTGGTCTCAGCATTCAGAAGACTCCAGCTCTCCTCTGGTCCTCCTCTAGACCCTGCACTTTCTGCTTCTCAGCTCTGCCCCTACTGTGATGCAAGGAAGGGTGGGGGACCCTTGACTTCTGATGGTGGGGGGGGGAGCTCTTGGCATCTGATGTAAGGGGCTTGGTGCTCTGAACATCTAGTCTTACATATACGGCCGGCCCTTTCAGGGCGACCATAATGCTGATACGGCCCACGATGAAATCAAGTTTGACACCCCTGCTCTAATCTGTATCTAGTGTATCTGCCAAGATTTGCAATGGTGGTGGAATCCTCCTACACATAAATACTACATTTAGATATAATTTAGGTAAGGCCCTGAGTCAGGAGTTATGTTTAACAACATAGAGAGGATAAACAACATCTCTACATGAAGTGACATGCTTGGGAATCAAACTCAGGATGTCTGCAATGGTAGACAAAATTGCTACCTTTTAAACCACGGGGCTACTGCATGTCAAATCCTTCTACACATAAATACACAGATACTGCATTTCTAGGAATATATAGGAATTACATTAGGCAGGAGTTAATCTTCTAAATGTATTCTGTGATATTTGGAGGTTCTTGTTGCGTGAGCGTAGAATAGTAATGTTACCCTCTGATTTTTGGTAATGACATTTTTATTTCTGATGTTGGTACACATATCACATTTTTTGGACTCGCATTAGAATCGTTTGGAAAGAATAAAAAATAAAAAAAGGGACTAATTTTAAATTTCCATAAGCAATGGTATTGTTTGTGGTTTGTAAAGACATCTGTGTGAGTTTGGGGAAATATTTTTGTGAGATAGATATCAACGAGTGAAAGTGACAGAGAAATATTTTACCAAAACATGAAAAGATTATTCTAGCTTCTTAAAAACAAAATATATTATCAAAATTACAACATTGTTGCTAGGTTTCATCTCAACATGAAAAGGATTTATTTGGGGGGAAATAACAATTGTACCATTAGAATGAATGGCTGAAAATCGCAGCATTGGGCTACATAACTCTCATCCTCACTTCTAAAAATGCTGTATAAAACAGCTCTCATTTTGGTATTTACTATCTACTCATGGAATTACTCCATGAGAGTTAAAAACTGAGTTGTTTTGTGTCTGAGCATGCTCAGTTGTGCTGAACACCTAAATGTAAAGAGACGGGGAATTTATCTCTTCTCAGACTTTTTAAGATATTTCAGTGTAGAAATCACTTTTTCACATAGTTTAAAAGCAGATTATCTTTAAAATATATATCACATATTTTAGTACAATTTAGGGGATCAGATCATGCTCTAAACATTATTTCTATTTGCACTACTCCAGGTCCTGACTAGAGTAAGGATTTGGGAGTTATCTGTGACCTGGGAGCAATAGTGAATTCCGTTTTGGGAGTAATTTGCCACCAGCACTATTGTGAATACCGGTTTAGTGCTATTTCCTGCAAATCGCTGTAATTTTGCCGCTATTTTGCGGCAGCGCTATAGTAAATGACCCCCATAGCTTCCTTGGTAGGCTTACCACTTAGCCACCTGGGGGACAGCATTATATCAAAGGGACAATAGTGTTCTGCTAGCGAAATCCATCTAAATCTAATATTGTTGATTGTGCACTATTATGCCAAAGAAAAACACTAGAAGATAGTATTCAACTGTGTAGCAACAAAGTTACAGCTAAGAACTGTACAGGTAATTTAATGATCAATCCATAAACAGACAGAGCAAATGACTTGACGTAATGGTTTCTACATGCTAATTGTATTTTCTTAACATTGATCTATTTGTTCCATCTGACAGTGATTAATCCCTACTCTTATGCTAGCAAATTTAGTAGTGTGGCAGAAATTAAATGATTACTCGACTGTTGTCTTCTGATTGGGTGAAATGTCAAGATTATTGCATATCTAAACCCAAAACCAAAAATGTAATATTTTGCAGCTTACCAGTCCTTACATACAGTATCTCACAAAAGTGAGTACACCCCTCGCATTGTTGTAAATATTTTATTATATCTTTTCCTGTGGCAACACTGAAGAAATGACACTTTGCTACAATGTAAAGTAGTGAGTGTACAGCTTGTATAACAATGTGAATTTGCTGTCTCCTCAAAATAAACCTCAACACACAGCCATTAATGTCTAAACCGCTGGCAACAAAAGTGAGTACACCATTGATTGAAAATGTCCAAATTGGGCCCAAAGTGTCAATATTTTGTGTGGCCACCATTATTTTCCAGCACTGCCTTAACTCTCTTGGGCATGGAGTTCACCAGAGCTTCACAGGTTGCCACTGGAGTCCTCTTCCACTCCTCCATGATGAAATTATGGAGCTAAAGGAGGTTAGAGACCTTGCTCTTCCTCACCTTCCAGGGTTTAGGTCTGGAGACATGCTTGGCCAGTCCATCACCTTTACCCTCAGCTTCTTTAGCAAGACAGTGGTCGACTTGGAGGTGTGTTTGGGGTCATTATCATGTTGGAATACTGCCCTGCAGCCCAGTCTCCTAAGGGAGGGGATCATGCTCTGCTTCAGTATGTCACAGTACATGTTTGCATTCATGGTTCCCTCAATGAACTGTAGCTCCCCAGTGCTGGCAGCACTCATGCAGCCCCAGACCATGACACTCCCACCACCATGCTTCACTATAGGCAAGACACACTTGTCTTTGTACTCCTCACCTGGTTGCCCCACACATGCTTGACACCATCTGAACTAAATACATTTATCTTGATCTCAACAGACCACAGTACATGATTCTAGTAATCCATGTCCTTAGTCTGCTTGTCTTCAGCAAACTGTTTGCGGGCTTGCTTGTGCATCATCTTTAGAAGAGGCTTCCTTCCAGGACGACATCCATGCAGACCAATTTGATGCACTGTGTGGCATATGTTCTTAGCACTGACAGGCTGCCCTCCCCACCCCTTCAACCTCTGCAGCAATGCTGGCAGCATTCATACATCTATTTCCCAAAGGCAACCCCTGGATATGATGCTGAGCACGTGCGCTCAACTTCTTTGGTCGACCATGGGCTGTTCTGGGTGGAACCTGTCCTGTTAAACTGCTGTATGGTCTTGGCCACCGTGCTGCAGCTCAGCTTCAGGGTCTTGACAATCTTCTTATAGCCTAGGCCATCTTTTATGTAGAGCAACAATTCTTTTTTCAGATCCTCAGAGAGTTCTTTGCCATGAGGTGCCATATTGAACTTCCAGTGACCAATATGAGAGAGAGTGAGAGCAATAACACCAAATTTAACACACCTGCTCCCCATTCACACCTGAGACCTTGTAACACTAACGAGTCACATAACATCGGGGAGGGAAAATAGCTAATTGTGCCCAATTTGGACATTTGTACTCAGGGGTGTACTCACTTTTGTTGCCATCAGTTTAGACATTAATGGCTGTGTGCTGAGTTATCTTGAGGGGACAGCAAATTTACACTGTTATACAAGCTGTAAACTCACTACTTTACATTGTAGCAAAGTGTCATATCTTCAGTGTTGTCACATGAAAAGATATAATAAAATATTTACAAAAATATGAGGGGTGTACTCACTTTTGTGAGATACTGTATAGTGTTCGCATTCGTTTTTATCCCTTTTTTCACCTGGTAATCCTACAAATAACACACTTCCTATCTCCTTGTGGCTACACTAATTTCTAGACATGTGCACTACCGAATAAATGTGTTTTAATTTTATTTTTCGTTTCATTCTGGGGTCTTTTTTCGTTTATCGGATCATTTGTTATGATTGGCATTTGTTACTTCGGATAATTCTTAACTTCGGCTGCATTCATATTCGTTATGTTCCATTCGTTACTTTGGGTAATTCGTAATTCCGGATGCATTTGTGTTCGTTACGTTCACTAACAGTTTCTTTAGCCAAATTTTAAAGGAAATTCCAATACCTATAATTTAACAGTTTATAATAATAAATAATAATAATAAAAATTCTAATAATAGTTAATAATTTAATGACAATAGAGAATACAAAAACAAAATTATCTGAATATAATCAATTTGTTAAACTCGTAGGTTGAATCGTTTTTCGTTCTTTCGGATTTTCATATTTTCATATTTTGGTTCTTTCGGATTTTCGTTCTTTCAGGTTTTTGTCCTTTCGGATTTTCCTTCTTTTGGGTTTTCGTTCTTTCTGAAAATTTGTTTTTGTATGCATTCATCAAAAGAGTATTTCCGAATGAATGTATATGCCGAATTTCTTCCGAAAACGAATTTGTAAGAAAACGAATTGCACATGTCTACTAATTTCTCCATTGCATCTATGGAAGGAGCCATGGTTGTCAACATGTAGACCTCAAACATGTCTGTCCTTGTTCATCTTAATTACATGTTGGATTGATGAGGCTATTAGTTTACACAAGAAGGATAAGGATGTTTGTTCTTTCAAATATATTGGAGGAAAGGTGGACCCGGCAAAACTCAAAAGAAAAAGGAGAAAATCTCACTGTGGCACCATCCCATCAATTACAAATTCCATATAAAGTTAATTCCCCTATTGAAGGAAAGCCAGGACCCAACTGTATTTCGGATCCAGTTGGGTCCTAGCTTTCCTTCAATAGGGGAATTAACTATGTATGGATGTTTGTTCTTTCTTTTCCGCTCCCAGGAAGTGGCATGAACACCACATTATTAGCAATATCAACAGGTATTTTCTGTACTGAAAACATTCGTAGCCTGGAAAAAAAAGAAAACCAGCCACCACATCTAAGATTTGGTAAGCTGAAATATATTACATTTTTGCTTTTGGATTTAGATATGCTTCAAATACTGCAAATCATTTTCATATAAAACAGAGGAAGTGCCATGGAATTTTAACATTTACCAAGAACTTTAGGGTGTATTGTAGAGCTTTAAAGTAGTTTTAAATAGATAAGGAAAGCGTTATCAATTTGTCAGTTTTTTTTTTTTTTTTTTTTTAAGTCATTTGTGCCTTTGCTGGGGAGACTCGCACTCTCTATTTGTTCTAACAACCACTTTCAACCAGACTAAACGTTTCCTTCCCTTTTGAGAGATTTCTTCTCACTCCCTGATTTGTCCATGGGACAGGAAATTAAAGGAAATCTTCTCAAAGCATACAGCGGAAAACAAAAAATCATTTTTAGTTATACTTTAAAACGCTTTATCGCATGCTGATTTTTTATACATCATCGCTTGTAGTAATCAGAACATTTGCAGTTAAGCATTTCAAGGGTGTCAGGATGATATTCACACATTACAAATATAATGTTTTGATAGTGTGGCATTGGAGTGTCTGAGACATCTAAAACCAACATCCAGCTTTAATTCCGAAACCTACACCTTCACATCATATCAGAGCTGAGGAGGTCTGGAAAAAGGTCCATCTTGCATGATACAAGCTTCCAATGGTTTGCTGTGCTCACCAGCTGCTTGACTTGCAGCTGGTGGGCACAGAGAGATTTCTCCCAGAAAACGTATTTAAATGTGTTAACTGGGTAAATATAGCAATAGCTCAGCATCTTAAGATGACATGCTCATTTTTAGCTTGTTTGTAAAATACACTGCATCTTCCCAACAATAATTATTTATAAGGCTTGAAAATAGGATTTTTGGAATAAAACTTCTTTGAACCTGTTTATAGCCAGTGAAGTTTAGTACTATTACTATTAAGGCTATTTTTATTAATATTATTATTATTATTATTATATGAAATATACTCAAAAGAGATTCAGTGGGGATTCTTTTGGAAATCAGATTAATATGATGTGGCAGATATTGTAATCTTGTTCAATTCACATGAAGATTCCAACCAGATGCCAATTTGTTATCTCCTAGTACAAAGCTTTGGCTACCCTTAGGACCAGTGTTGAAGGGTTTCAGTGGGGATATTCAACACTTTTGACATCAGTTTAAAGCCCTTTTGAGGTCATTCAGAATTTACTGCAGGTGCATATGACTTGTACATGACCTGCTACAGCTCCTTTTGCTCTCCCATAGATTTGTATGGGGTGAGAAGCAGTTCTGGAGCGAACAAAGGCCCATCAACACTGACCCTTATGGGTTTATTTACAAAAAGTGGAGTGGTCCAGCTCTGCAGAGAAACCTATCAGCTTCCAGGTTTTATTGTCAAAGCTTAATTGAACAAGCTGAAGTTAGAAACCGATTGGCTACCATGCACAGCTGCACCAGATTTTGTACTTTTCAGTTTTAGTCAACCCCTAGTCAGACTATGAGTGTGTGTGAGGACATTTGATTGTTACAGCCCAACTAATAAAAAAGGTGCTTTTACTGCAATACCTACCTTTTCTCCATCATTGTCCTCCACTAATATTATAGATGCTGAATCATCATGGTTGATTAAACAATAAGTACGTGTTTTGTACCTTAGGAAGAATATAACAGTTGCAGACCTATCTATATTTGCTTTAATCCACATGGATTTTTTAGTGGGGAGATACATCCATTACAGCTGCTGCCAGAGTAAATAAAAAGCACAGTTCTTTGTGTGCTATTTATTACTTCTATTTCCTAATGGCTATAGATCTGTCAGTTTGATGTAAAAGCAGAATAAAATTGTATAGAAATCACAGAGGAAATCATAATACTATAAAGCAGTTCATAAGAGAAGTGTATTACAGGACCAAGCATTTTTATACTTTTATGTTTTTATATTTTTTTCTTTTCATCAATTTGACAGAAAACGAGTTTTTATAGAAAGAGAATATACAGTAAAATAATCCGATCAGGGTTTTTTAAACAACAGGGTAAGAACATTTTAGCCTCATAGTAATGGAGCCTTACATCACAGGAGCTTTACAACACAAACCATATTATGAATGTAGGCTAGACCTGGTTTCATATACATATTCTGGCTTAAAAATTAGTGAAGCAGATTGGCAGATCGTAGTCTTCCTCAGGCTAGGCAAACAGACAGCCAGGCTAACAACTTATAGCTACAGCACTGACTACACTAGTAGCAACTTGAATTATGAGTTTATAGTTGACACACATGGCAACGACTGTCCAGAGATGTTTGTCTCCTAGCCATGGACTCCATAATTCATGGCTACTACTGAGCAGTACAGAGCAATAGAAGAAGTAGAAAAAGAAGATAAGAGGCTACCTTGCTGGGAGTGAGGCTGAATATGTGGGGTAGGTGAGCCACCTTACGTCCAATTTTTTTCTTCTTACCTCTTGTCTTTATGACTTAAGTCTATTCTTTGGATATAAGAAAATAGGCTGTAACAGTAAGAGAAGAAACAAGTAATCATTATGAGGTCCTTTGTGTTTTAAACTGATGGTAAGGAGATGCTTTCCCCACAGGATGGTGCAATGCCACATTATACGCTTTACAGGCGGTCCCCTAGTTACAAACATCCGACTTACAACCGACTCCTACTTACAAACGAAGGGAGATAACTGGAAGTGAGAGGAAATCTCCCCATAGGAAGGGAAATTCACTCCTGTAAGAGTTATTATGGGAAAAAGATGATGCTTTATCACCAATCCTTGTTTCCACAACAACCCAACATTTTCAAAACCCAATTATCGTTGGGACAGGAAGTGAGGTTAAATCTTCTGAACAGAAACATAGAAATTCAAAACAAAGATTACAGGGCTGTTAACCCTTCCCTATGTTATCCAAAAAGCTTTAAAATATTATTTTTGGCTAAAGCTACACTTAAAAAATGTACCTGTTCCGTGGGGGCGTAGCCTGACACGGAAGGCAGTGGACGTGTTTTACAGAGCTCTGATAATCCACAAACGGTATCCAGTGGAATCCACGGATGGTAAATAGAGGTGAGCGACAGAAAAAACATCTACAAGCTCCCCACACCTCTACAAACCTTTTTCTGGCCCAAATTGAGAAAAAGGGGACACAGATTACTGAAAATCAGAACTCTCCTCAGAGCTCACACAGACGGCCGCCGCCACCTTGCGGCCTAACCCCTCGGATCATCTGCGGTCCACAAAGCCTGCTACCGCCTCAGCATAATAATCCTCCAGTCATCCACTCAACTCACCACCCAGTACTTCTTTCTGGCACTCCCTCTGGGCTGACAATAGGTCCAGATAGAGCCTCGGCGTATTGAGGCCTACCTCCAGGTGCAAGCTGCGGCCTCAATTTCCGCACACAGCTCTGCGGCGCACTGCGGCCTACCGCTGGCCGGGAAGCCACGGCCTCAACTGTTACAAGCAGCAGGCAGTGCCCTCCTGGGGACCTCGGAGGGGGGCCCTGGAGAAGCTGTGATGCCATCCCCAGGCCTCTACTAGAGGTGAAGGCCATTGACATAGACAGGCCCTGCATCACAACCCTGAGGCCTCATACGGCGGCCATCTTGGCACACCCAACACATCTATGATTACAACCCCAGACCCTCATCCTTCATCACCACTTGAATACAACAACACCATTCCTGACCTTGAGAACCTAACCTACAGTACAGCTTAAGCCAAACACTAATAATACAGGAGCAGCGAAGATAGCTATTGGGGTGTACCAAGATGGCTGATCAACCCCTTCTCCACTGCTGCCCTGGGGAACTACAGAATACAACACGCAAAAAACAGATTACTACAGCATCACCAATATTATAAGACCATTACATGGGGAAAGTCAGGAATGACAAGGAAAAAACCCATCCACCAGAACCACTCAAACTTACTGAATTCTTCCCCGGAGCCCCAGCTCAGGACTTACATAATAATTCCCACAGTACTCACAGAATGGGTCCCATGGACAACAATCGAACTGCCTCATCATCCCCAACTCGATCCACATCACTCCAGATGGACTGTACCACACCTCCTGAAAAAAGAACTTCGGACCCCCAGAAAAGGGCCGCATCATCTCCCTTCTCTTCGCCCTCACAATCAGCGCCGGTGAGTAAAAAACACCTCACCTACAAATGGCACAATGCTGTGGACCCAGACACAGAATATGAGGAGGAACAATACCCCTCTCTAGCTGTGTTACCCACCACTGATAATCAGGTCTCAGAAAACACATTAAAACAAATGCTGCTATCACTACAAAGTGATCTCAGAAAAGATCTAAACAAATCGATATCAAATATCCAAAATCAAATCGATGATCTGGGACACCGCACCGATACTATGGAAAACCAGCTCCATACATATGCCACAGCATATAATGGTTTGGTAGATGCACATCAAGGTCAAAAAGAACAAATGCAATGCATGTCCGCTAAAATAACAGACCTTGAAGACCGTTCTAGAAGGAACAACCTCAAGATCAGAGGTATCTCAGAAAATATCTCACCAACGGACCTCCTAGCATTTCTCCAACAACTTTTTGCGTCCCTAGACCCAGCACTTACAAAACTAGGACTGGCCATTGACAGGGCACACAGGATCCCCAAACCTTCACACGTCCCAGAAGACAAACCGAATGACGTACTTACTCGCCTTACTTTCTACCAGGCGAAGGAACGCATACTCCAAGCTGCGAGAAGGAACCCTGTTTTCCCTGATCCATACAAAAATCTGAAAGTATAGGCAGACATATCGGCAGCCACTGCGCAAAAGAGGAAAGAATTCTCCCCCTTCACTACAGTCCTGAGGGATCACAACATCCCATATCGATGGGGGTTCCCTGCAAAAGTCACAGCTACACACCTCGGTAGAGCAGTTACCATCTTGGATTTAAAACAAGGATTGAAACAGCTCCAAAACTGGGGCATCTATCCCTCACCAAAACACTCCACTTACAACGAGGCACCTGCACATCGTCTCCCTGAACCGTGGCACTCGGTAGATGCCACCTAACTGGGCACTGAACGGTCAACATCTGACGGTAACTGGCACTTATCACCTTAGCACATGTTCCCCAGTGCTGCAACCCACATCAAGGTTCTCTTTTTGTTCTTTACTTTGTTGGTTGAAAACATTACTTAGGTTTAACCGGATGCCTGTACTCATTTTTGCTCCCCACAGGAGCAACAGTTATGACTGGCACATCAGATACACTTGTCTTACTATTTTTTCCTTTTCACTCCTGCTCCTCTTCTCTTTTCTCGTCCCTACCCCACCTCCTTCACCTCACATTGACAAACATTGTCTCAGTCGGATAAGGTCAATTAACAGATTACCAATAGTCCATCAAATCTCAAATTGTAGCTTTGTAAGGTTGAATTTTTTGCTAACCCAATCTGGGTGTGAAATTGTCACGCCGTCTGATGCATCTCTAACTAAACATCCCCCCCACATGAAGTCATGTCCCTCAAAATAATATCTTTAAACGCTAAAGGGCTAAATAGCCCCTTTAAGCACTCACTTTTATGGAAAGAAGCTCTAACCTCTAAAAGTGATATCATTTGCATACAGGAAACCCATTTCAAACAGGGAAAGACTCCTAAATGCTCCCACCCAAAATTTCCTCACTCCTTTTTCGCACACTCTAACTCTAAACTCTCAGGTCATAGACCCAGATGGAAGGTACATAGTCCTTCTGGCAACCTTCAATGGCCACAAAATAACATTAATTAATATATACGCCCCAAACACATCTAGAAAGAAATTTTTTAAGACCATAGCAGCCAAAATGCAACCATTTGCGGCAAACTCAATCATACTATGTGGAGACTTCAATGAAGTCATCGACCCCTCAATAGACTCTACCAGCAGCTCTCGTAGATCCTCAACTTCACTATCCTCATTTTTGAAACAAGAAAACTTATATGACTCATGGAGATGCATCAGCGGTAGCGAGAAGGACTACACCTTCTATTCTCCAGCCCACCAGGTGTATTCTAGAATCGATCTATTCCTCACTGACCAATACACACTCCAACGGATCACCTCCGCTAAGATAGGTGTAATCACTTGGTCCGACCACGTCCCTATCTATCTTCACCTAAACCTATCCCCACTACTATCCTGCCCACCACCATGGAGACTAAATGCCTCCATCCTTACATCTAAATACCCTCAAGAACATATCAAAGAAGAAATTATCCACTTCTTCCAAACTAACTTAGGATCTACAACTGATCCCATGATTCTATGGAACACCCATAAAGCATACATCAGAGGCATACTAATAAAATTAGCAGCCCACGAGAAAAGAAAACGAACTAACACTATTAACAATCTTTTAACCCAGATTCAAACACTAGAACAAACCAATAAACGCAAAATAGATTTGGATACGCGTACAGAACTAAAATCCTTGAGAACACAACTTAGTGACACACTCCGACACTCCTTTGACTACTACATTAAAAGACTTCGCCTGTCCTTTTATACCTCAGGAAATAAACCGGGAGCACTCTTAGCTAAACAATACAAACTGAAAATTAACAATGGGAAGATCTCTTACCTTAAAGATAATACAGGTCAAAAAATACACAACCCAGAGAAAATAGCAGAGCAATTCTGCAAATTCTACTCCTCCCTCTATAATCTGCAACAACCCCACTCACCCCCACCTCCTGACGTAGACATAATTAAAAACTTCCTGGACTCTATTAAACTCCCGTCTCTCTCAACAGATCAACTTAAAACACTCTCCACACCTATATCTTGTAATGAAATTGAAACAACTATCTGCAATCTTCCGCTACACAAATCACCAGGCCCTGACGGATATATTAACGAATACTACAAACAATACAAAGATCTCCTCGCCCCCCACTTGACTAATGCCCTGAATAATATTATTGATACTGCCTCATGCCTGAAAGAATTCCTTGAATCACACATCATCACAATACCCAAACCCGGAAAACCCCTTAGATACACCAGCGAACTTCCGCCCCATTTCCCTCTTGAACACTGATACAAAGATATATGCAAAAATCCTCGCCAACAGAATTGCTAAAGTAGTTCCCCTTCTAATTCACCCAGACCAAGTTGGATTCATCTCAGGACGCCAAACGTCAGATGGGAAAAAAGAATCATTAACCTAATACAATGGGCAGAACGTCACCACACTCCATCCTTGTTAATATCCGTAGATGTTGAAAAAGCCTTTGATAGGGTAAGGTGGTCCTACATGACGGAGGTTCTCCAAAAATTTGGGTTTTCTGGACGAATATTAAAAGCCATAAACACCCTATACTCGCGTCCCTATGCCAAAGTATGGACCTCAGGCTTCCTCTCGGAACCATTCGAAATCCACAACGGCACAAGGCAAGGATGCCCGCTGTCCTCAATAATATTCTCCCTAGTGATAGAACCCCTTGCAGAACATATTAGGTCACATCCCCAAATTAAGGGAATCACGGTTGACAATAAGCAACATAAGATTGGCCTCTATGCCGACGATATAATCCTCTCCATAACAGACCCTTTGCAATCCCTACCCCAACTCAACAAACTGTTAGATCTTTTTGGGCTAATCTCACTATATAAACTTAATAACTCCAAATGTCAAATGCTGCCCTTACACCTCAATACCCACCTCAAATCTCACATCTCCAGAATAGTCTTTTTCTCATGGGCCCCTCTAACATCCATCCAATATCTAGACATACAACCGACTTCCCCTAGCCACAAAATCCTACACAACAATCTCTCTTCCCTTATAACTAAACTGACACAGTCCACCACGAATATGCAAAATCTTACATCCTCCTGGGCTGGACGAATAGCTTTGGTAAAAATGTTCTTGCTCCCACAGGTACTGTATGTATTTAGGACATTACCAATTCCATTCTTAACACCACACCTCAAGAAACTCCAATCTATTCTCAACAAATTCATCTGGTGTGGTAGGAAACCGAGAATAAAAGATCATACCCTAACCAGACCAGCGACTCTCCTAGGCTTAGGAGCACCAAATATATCTTTATATTATAAAGCAACTATCCTTTCACAGACCAAAGGAGGATGGATCCAATCACAAAACTGTCCCGGGTCACAAAGAGAACAAGCGGCGTGCAAAGCGGACATCAGATCCGTCATCGGGGCTACTATCCTAAAACCCCACTCAGTATCATCCTTTCTGGACGTTACCAAAGCAACCATAAAGACCTGGATCTCCACAATTAACACAACACGGACAATCTCCATCGCATCTCTAAAGAAAATACCTCTAACATCACTGGAACTCATCATACCGGACCTAAATGTGTCCAACTGGATAAAAGCAGGTATTACTCACATCGC
>BLSH010183251.1:1469466-1508398 GCA_018402905.1 Glandirana rugosa
ACCCCCCTTCCCATTTTTTTTACTTGATTTTAATTTATTTTCCCTATCCCCATTTATTTGTAGGGCACTTGCCCTAGTTTGAAGATGATTTTGGAACAGTTATATGGTTTCTACCGTTAATTAATACTTTTCAGACACAGTTTGAAGATGATCCACATTCACCTCCATTTTTGCTTTTTTTTGTTTTTATTTTTTTAAAAATATTTAAAGTTATTTCCCTGTCCCCATTTTTTTTGTAGGGCACTTGCCCTACCCTTACCCCCATTTTACTTCCTTTTGCACCCCTCTGGGGCTTTCCAGGACTTTGCTACAGCCATTTTTGTGCCTAAAAGTTCGGGTCCCCATTGATTTCAATGGGGTTCGTTGTCCGTGCGATCCTTCGGGTTCCGTCCGGACCCGGACCCGGACTTTGTCCCGAAGTTCGGACGGACCAGCAGAACCCGAACGTCCAGGTGTTCGCTCAACTCAAGTTTTTACATCCCAAATCTACATACCAAGAAGTCATGAACTTCTTTACGGGATATACCAGGGTTAAGGTAAGGCCGTGTTCTAAAAATTATAGCAAACCTTTTATTTTTATGCAGCCAAGTACATAAATGCTATACTGGTACATAAGGGGGCTGGGATTTAGGAAAAAAAGTGGACTTAGCCTTTAATCAATCATTGCTCCCCATTTCCTGTTCCCAGAGTGCATTCTAATTCTGCAAGGATCCAGAGCTGACTACTTTTGAAGCAGTCCCACCTTCTGATAATTTGTAATTTGGTAAAATGTTAGCAATTTGAGTTTGTTAGATCTTGGTATTTTGTAAAGCTGAAGTTTAACCCTTTCACTGTCAAGCTCTGTGCTCCAATTTTAAACTTGGGTGGTCAGACCATTCTTTGAAGTTTTTCCATTGTTTCTTTTTTTTTTTCATTTTTCCCTTACAGCTTTCAGAGTTTGTGAAAGCCCCACCAAACCATACATTTTCTAAAAGCACATGACCTGTAGAATTAAAAAAAATGTGCTACTGATTTTACTAGACCCCGCAATAGTTTTTCGCTAAAAATACACTAAAATCATTATTAGTGGATACATACAGTACATGGCAAAATTGAACACATTTCTGCTAAATTTCTACTAAATATAAAAGCTAAAACTATATTGAGTTAATAAATAACAAATATGTGTTCCTTTTAAATTGCGCCTTTATGAAATGGTAAGAACTGAAGGTGCGCAAAACTATAAATAAAAACAATGCATCCTAAAAATCTGGAGGTTACCGTTTTTCACTTACAGCTTTCAGAATTTATAAAAGACCCACCAAACCATGCACATGACCTGTAGAATAAAAAATAATGATGCTGTATAGAGACTCCTATTAATTCACAAACTGAAGCTTAGTAAACACTGTTTACTATGCTTCAGTGATGAATGGACACAGGGGCAATCAGTAGTGATCACTCACTGTGTCCATTCAAGGAAAGGAAGGGGGCTGGTAAACATACGTGGCTCCCCTGCAATACCTAAAGCCAACGGGAGGGCCACAATGGATTAATGCCAGCGGGATCAGTGCTGGGGAGGATGAGTGCTGCGGGGACCAGTGTTGCAGGGAAGGAGGAAATTAGTTTGGCTGCGGGGGGCATTTTATCCATGGTAGGGTATGTGGAGGGGGAGAAGTGGGGAGACATCTCAGGAGCAGCGGCGGGTGTGCGGGTGGTGGGGTCGAATTTTAGGTCAATAGCTCTGATCAGCGGATTGTCATCTACTAATCAGAGCTGTTGGTTTGTTCAGCAGAGTCTGCTGAACAGTTTTGTCATAAGCTGTTTATCTGCAGTCTTCTCTTCTCTACATCTGTTCAAAGTGCAGAATTTCTAAAGCGTGCCTGAGTTGTCAGAAAAAATGGGGCAGAGAACTGAAGTTACACACTGCAGAGCTCAGTGAGGAGAGCTCTGAGAGCTGATTGGAGGTAAGGGACACATCCCCTTCACAAACAGACATGAACAGAGCTGAGCTGTCAATGAGCTGGAGATCCCTCCCCTGTCACCATTTTTTTCGTGATGTCAGGAAAACTGGTCAGAAGTGATGGTGATGCTGATAGCAAAGGAATGAAGCAACAGACAGAAATGACATTTAGTGCTGTTGGTTAAGATAAGCACACACTATAGAGAGATTTGATTTGTTCATATTTCACATCTGAGGTGTACGACCACTTTAATCTGCTTATATTTTTCTATCCCGGTTCTTCCTCTTCCCCATCTACATCCTGAAGGAATTATTAAGTATGAAAACCTTTCTGTTTTCATTACATACCTGATTTTAGACCCTGTAACATCATCGCTAGATCTTTGTGATCATCTATACCAGGAGTCTCCAAACTTTCTAAACAAAGGGCCGGTTTACTGTTCTTCAGACTTTAGGAGGGCCGGACTGTGGCTATTGGAAGTAAAAAAGGTCCCGATATCAGTGGGAAAAAATAATACCCCATCTTTGGTGTCAGTGGGAGGAATTGTGCCCCTTACTTGGTGTCGTTGGGAGAAATCGTGTCCCATCATTGGTGTCATTGGGCCCCATTGTTTCTGTAATTGGGAGAAATTGTGCCCCATTATTGGAGTCATTGGAAGGAATTGTGTCCCATCATTGGTGTCATTGTGCCCCATTGCTGGTGTCATTGGGAGAAATTGTGCCACCCCATTGGTGGTGTAATGGAAAGGAATTGTGCCTGTTCATTGGCGTCAGTGGGGGGGGGGGGGGGGATGTGTGTCCCTTCATTGTTGTCAGTGGGGGGATGTGTGCCCAATTATTGGTATCAGTGGATGAAATAGTGCCTCAAGTGCCAGATAAAAGCAGGCAAAGGGCCGCATGTGGCCCCCTGGCCGCAGTTTTACAATGGAGGCAAATCTTGGATGTTGAGAGTGGTCAGAGGGTGCTTGGAGGGGCAGGCATCTTTCTGAATGCTGAGCCTCCATAATTGAAAGAACTGAAGTCTAATGAATTTAAGGGGTGGACTAGGGACAGTAGGCTGGGTAGGAAAGGTCTGGGTGATGCTGATTACCCTCCAGCCAGGAAATGAGGAAGGTTGTATCTTACTTGCTGCACCTTCTAATGTACACACACTGTGAAAGGCTCACATTGTGCAGTGAAATCAAAGTAAGCAGTTTCAGTACATGAGAAGAGCCTGTACAACTGTGCAAGGTTGAATTACCTTCTAACTGGAGTTAATCTTTAAAGCTCAAACATGGCAAGCAGGATAGGAAGTAAACCCCAATCACCTTCCTGTGGCTCTATTGCTTCACATCTCCCCCCTACCTACTGCTACTGTCACTAACTATATTATTATTATACAGGATTTATATAGCGCCAACAGTTTGTGCAGAGCTTTACAACCTTAGGGCAAACAATACAATTACAATAAAATTCAATACAGGAGGAATCAGAGGGCCCTGCTCTACATGGTAAGAAATAGTTAAACAAAGTACTGTAGATGTGCTGAAGCTTGAAAAAGGTTATAAGGATGAGTTGCTACAGAAGGCTGACTGGCGGAATGAGGATTCAGAAGGAAACAAAAGAATTAAAAAAATCACAGGGAAGCTTCTTTGCAGCGTGGCTGATGTGAACTCTGAGGTTATTGATTTGATTGAAGAACAAGCCATTTGTCTTCCTGAGAAGGCTCTGTGCAACTCGGGATTCTGTATGATCCTGTATACAGGTATCCATCGACTATCTTGTGCAATCTAAATGTATCACTGCTTGTAATTCTTGGTGAGATGCCTGGCCTTGCATATACAGTCTTAGTCATGTGGAACAACAGCAGTTAAAGTGTTATGCTGTTGCTTCCAAGGTAGTAGCTTGAAGGGAACCTGAATTGAAGTAGAGGTACATTTCAAATAAATTGGACAACCCCTTTGAATGAATTCAGAAAAATATAAGGCTGTTAATAAGAAATGAACTCAAAGGATAAATACACCCTTAAATGTTCTCTCCAGATTCTATCCATGCCATTTCTTTATATCAACATTCTAAATCGAATTAATTCATTGAAATGAAGTGCCAGGCAAAGCAGCACTGGGAACAAAGAGAGAGAGAAAATGGTGGAGTATGGTGAGTTATAGTTATCCTATAAATGTGACAGTTGTAGTTATAAAATAATTATTGCAATTAACATAAAAGCAAAGTGATAACTGAGATGAAAAACAAAAAAGAAGTTTATCAGGTCCACTCACCAGAGCATCTCGACCTCTGCCTTGATATTGTTAAAGTGCTATGCAGATTTACCATGTAGTAGTCTGTCTTCATTTTAATGTAAATTTTCAGTGAGCGCCTATTGTAATTATTCTTGCTGTGTTTAAATGAAAGTGTATAGACATACTTTTAAGCCTGCCATAGACGGTTCACATCTCAGACAGTTCAGCAGGAACTGGCTGAGATTCTAACCGTGTGTGGGCATGCTGAATGTACCAAGTTGTTCGATCGATCAACTTGGGTACAAGCAGCCTGCCAGATTCAGGCTGCTAGCAATAATCACTATCCTCTCCCAGCATCCCCCGTGGCTGTGGGAAAGAAATTTGCACCGTCTATGGCCTGCCTTACATGCTTGCTTGTTTAGATTTTTGGTTTTTAACATAAATTGATTCGCAGATGAGTCACTAGAGTCAACAAACTCTCAATTTGCTGTCACTTTCACTCCCTTCTTGACAGCTTTTGAGATAAGATATCAGCTATATACAGAACCCATACCTCCCAATGTTTTGATATGGGAATGAGGGACACCTATTTGCAAGTATGTAGGAATTAGACACACCTCCTGCCACACCCTATTAAAGGAGCATTCTACAAAATAAATTGTTAAACCCACAAGTGCTTTTTTTTACCACTACTATTCCTTTATACTGGCTTCTGAAATGTACAAATGCAGAAATTTAAAAATTGGGTGAAAGGTTTAGCACTGCAAAACACTTTTTGAAAGATAAATAGTGTATTTTATATACAACTATATAGATCAGACTAAAATGAGGATCAAAGAGGGACAGAGGGACTTTGTTTTAAATCAGAGACAGTCCCTCAAAATCAGGGACAGTTAGGGGCTATGAGAACCTATTGTTTACAATGAACCGGCTGACTCATAGACTATATGACCTGAAAAGCAAAACTAGTATATAGTACAAAAAAAGCAGATGGTGCATATGTAATGAGTAAATATGACTGTCTCCAATTTATTGTACCAGAAGCAGTCTGTATGCAGTATAAACAAGGGGAGAGCCTGTAAGGGCACTGAAAGTGCCCCTGAATGATCACAACAAGCATCCCAAAGGAGGAGACTGTTTGAAGACAGGTAGGTCTTAGCCATGAATGTGAGAGTTTCCAGTCAGTCAGGGCTCTTGTGTGCTACAAGGGCAGAGTAAGTGTGGACTTGTATGGAGCAATGGTCTGTAGTCAATGTTCAATAGACAGGCAATACAACCAAGAGAGAGTTAGAGGTTGTGAAGAGACAATGGCAGTGCCTGGCTGAACAGACCTCTGAGCTAGTCAAATTGTAGTCTCTGCGTGAGCAGTCTGAGAATAATGGTGGGAACACATGGATCAAAATCTGGCTGGTTCAGCAGGGACCGACTGCATTTCAATCTGTGTGTGGCCCTCCCTGTTCGACAGAAGCCGATTGGTAAATTGACTTTTGTTGAATGTGACTTTTGGAAAACTTTTGTTTGATCAGCCGCTGTGGCCAATCGGCTGCAGTGCTGATCAACTGATCAGTGTATTCTGAAAGTGGAAGAGTCCCTGCTGTTAGAATACATTAGCACAGCAGAGAGGGTTCCCCCCATCCATCTTGCTTATATGTATGGGGGAATCAATTTATTTTTAAATGTTTATATCCAGCTTCAGGCATCTCTGTCTTGAGGAGGAAATAAACATTAATGCAACAGATAGCCAGAAAGCTAAAAACAATTACTGTTCTGTTTATGTGGCAACATCTCAATGACTGGAAAATCTCCTGTGAACTTACTTTTCTGATAAATAAAAGTGGGTGGGATAATCTGAAACAAACTTTGTGTGTTGACTTGCTTACTAAAAAGCTATTTATTTGAACATTTAAAGTCAAATCTCTCTCTCTCCCTTTCTCTCTCTCTCTCTCTCTCTACAATATATATATATATATATATATATATATATATATATATGTGTGTGTGTGTGTTTTTCAAAATATCTATATGTTCATAACACACACCAATAACATTATTAAGTACAAAGCATCTCTTTCACAAATACATGAAGTTGAACTTTCGGGAAATTTAAAGGCTATGCTTGCAGTAATACTCCACCGCACCTCAAGGGTTAAATGCTAATTTTTGCCAAGGGTACTATTAAAAATCAGTTTTACTTACCTTACACCTTGCTCTCACAGGCTTTCTCCTCCATGTGACCAGAAACAAATCTAGAGTAGTACAGTACATTTAGCCAATAATTATTGACATACACCAGGAGTTACAAAGCATTTGACAAGAACACGTGCTAAGCTTTCCATTTTATGACTTATGTATAGTCTGATGTTCGGTGATCACTGCTGTGTGTTCTGTGCCTGTAAAATGTGAATAAAGCCGCTCTCTCTAGAACACCCAGATGGCTCTCTAATATTCTAAATTATATTTGCAAGATATATCAAAACAAGGCGTGTAAATGGCTATGCACAAAGTAGCTGATCATTCCATTTTACAAGCCCCCTATAGTGTGCTACTAGTGTCAGCGTAAAACATAGTCTGACTCAGGGCTAAGTCTGAGTCATGAAATCTGGGTCAGGGTTTACTGGCGTTCAGGGCTAGATGACTCCTCCGTCTGGTTTTGGAATGTTGAAAAATGTTCTGGAAGCTGGAGGGTGGAGGCTAGGAAGGTTTTTTCTGCATACTCAGGGAAGCTTGACCAATCCTCAGGTGGTGGGCTTGGCAGGGTGGTTAGACAAGCTCTTAAGTATGGATCAATGGCGGCCCATGCATTGAGGGCACAAAGCGCTGCCCCCCTATCCATGCCCCTTTCAGGACACCGGGCGCGTGTATTCCTATGGTGGGGGGTGGGCAGAGGTGTTTTTTTTAAGCACCTGATTAGAGCCAGAGACTATAATAGGCTTCAAAAAAGGATGGGCTCAGGGCACAGAGAATGCACCCTGATTCCACCCAATTGTGTTACGATAGCGAATTCATTTTCACTATTTTCACACTAACATTTTCTCCCCGCCAATCAGGAGGCAGGTCGTGAGACCTGTTTCCCAATTGGCCAAAGCGCCAGGCGATCCTATTGGATGCCTAGAACTTAGGAAGAGAAGAAATGCACTGGAGGAATGTAGACACCTCTGCCGCCGCTGCTACCTGCACTCTGGAGGAGACACAGGACACCACAGCCCGGTAAATTCCATACCTCCCACGGGGGGTGCTGTCAGTGCCGCGAGCCCCCGGCCATCCCTGTCTGATGTTTCCAGTGAAATGGGACCTCACCTGTCCTCCTGGGACCTCACCTGTCCTCCAGGTCCTGCCCACCTCGAGGAAGCATCTATCCTGCACTGGCATCCTGCTATCCCTAGGACAGGGGAAGTCCACACTGAGTGCCAGCTGACACAGGAAACTCTCTGATCTTCCAGCACAGGGTAATCTGACCAATCAAAGCATTCACATTCACATCGGCTTCACTGACTGCTCACATTACAGACTGCAGTGTCGGCTTATCACTATAGTGTGTTGGTGATGTTGGGAATCAGGCTGACATGTGGCCCTGTACTGACCACACACTCCGAGGGACTGACAGAAGACTGCCCAGCTGGCTCATTCCTCTGTGCTGCCTGGCCAGATGCTAGCTCTTCCTTCCTCTCACTCAGGGCATTAGGGCTGATACACTGGAGGCTTAGCTGTATACCCTGATCTGTGAGGCTGAACTGTATACCCTGATCTGTGAGGCTGGGCTGTATACCCTGATCAGTGAGGCTGAGCTATATACCCTGATCTGTGAGGATGAACTGTATACCCTGATCTGTGAGGATGAACTGTATACCCTGATCTGTGAAGCTCAGCTGTATACCCTGATCTGTGAGGCTGAGCTGTGTACCCTTATCTTTAATGCTGAGCTATATATCCAGATCTGTAATGCTGAGCTATATACCCTGATCTGTAATGCTGAGCTGTATACCCTGATCTGTAATGCTGAGCTATATACCCTGATCTTTGAGGCTGAGCTATATACCCTGATTTGTTAGGCTGAGCTATATACTCTGATCTGTGAGGCTGAGCTGTATACCCTGATCTGTGAGGCTGAGCTGTATACCCTGATCTGTAATGCTGAGATGTATACCCTGATCTGTGAGGCTGAGCTATATACTCTGATCTGTAATGCTGAGCTGTATACACTGATCTGTGAGGCTGAGCTATATACCCTGGTCTGTGAGGCTAAGCTGTATACCCTGATCTGGGAGGCTGAGCTATATACCTTGATTTGTGAGGCTGAGCTATGTACTCTGTTCTGTGATGCTGAGCTGTATACTCTGTCCTGTGATGCTAAGCTGTATACTCCTGACACTATGGATGGAAGCAAGCGGAATACAGGGGACAGAGTGGATGGACTCTATAAGGCGGGGGTCAGCAACCTGTAGATCGTGATCTACCAGTAGATTGCGGACTGGTGACTGGTAAATCGAGGTCTGGGCTTGCTGATCTGCCATCCCAGAGCATCAAACAGAGTGCAAAATGTAGAGGGATTACTTGTAAAGTTGTAGGGAGCAAGAGCCACATAAGCCGGTGCCTCCTCTGTAGTGCTGGCTCCTGTCCCATGCGGAGTGATATCAACTGCATTCCATCTCAGGAGGCGATATGTTGCCTCCTCACCAACTGATTTAAACCCGTGACTGCAACACGGTAGTACAGCAATTAGGGGTTGCCCAGTGATCTCCCATGTTTTTCAGGTAGATCTCCATCTCTTTAAGGTTGCTTACCCCTGCTATAAGGGGTGGGTCTTATGAGAAATGGGAGGTGTCAAAAAGGAAGTGCGGGGTCTGGCGCCCCCCATCCTAAAACTTCACCAGCCACCACTGGTATGGATGCCAGCAGAGGAGTCGAGTAGAAGATGAAGATGGAGTGCTGAGGGGACTGTCGGTGGCCCTGGAGGCGAATCCCCTAGTGTGCGTGGGTGCTTTGCATCGGGCTGGTCTGAAAGGATCCTAATAACAGAAGTAATGTGGAAGGAGTCTTTCCTGAGAGGCAGTGGGAGCAAGGAGGATAGTGTGAGTACTACAGCACGGACAGGGACTTACAAGGGGAGAGACTGTCACATGTAGCAGGTCTCCTTGGAGACCTCCAGGAGATGGCAGTGTGCTTAAATCTTCCCTAACCTTGGCCTGAGAGTTCTCTGGAGAGTCAGTCGGGGAGACTGGTGAAGAGTCAGTCGGGGAGAAGAAGCTGCTGGGTGGTCTGGTGGAGAAGCATCCAGGTGGGATGGCATTTCCTGCAATGGGTAGAACTGGGGTCAGTGTCTACAAGGGAGTTGGAGGTGCTCCAGGATGCTGAGAGTTCCTAGTCCATAAGGGGCTTTTGCATCTTTTCACTTAAAGACTTATGGGGTTGATTTACTAAAGGCAAATAGACTGTGCACTTTGCAAATCCTGTGCACGGAAAATTAAAAAAAACAACTTTTTTGCTTGCACATAATTGGATGATGGAAGTCAGCAGAGTTTCTGCTCATTTACTAAGCTCTGGAGCAACTGCTCTTGCAGAGTCCAACTACACTTTTCAAAGTGCACAGTGTATTTGCCTTTATTAAATTAGCCCCTCAGTGTCTAGAAGTGAAGAAACAAATCAAGGTGCTACAGAAAGAAGAGGAGAAATCAATTGGAGTTGTACATAGTAAAGGAGAGGAATTAATCAGAGTTGTACATAGGGAGGAAGTTGTCCCTGGTTTTGTTGCTATCAAGTTGGGCATTCCATAATTCCTATACCCCATCCAAGTTATTACCCCTAATAAAACATAAAACAAAGCTCAAAGACTGTTTCTTGTCTAAGGATGCTGAGGATGCTACTCGCCTGGCTATGCAGGAGTGGGGAACCCTATCATCTGCAACCCCTATGGGGGGTAGTGCTACACAAGTTACATGTTAGCTTGTTATACTTTCTGCAGAGATGATAACCCTACTTAAAAACACGTTTAAGAGTCAGTATGATAAAGCCAAGTGTTGATAATACATTCATTTTAAACAAAATGTAAACAGCCTAGATTTTCAAAAGTTCAAAGGCACAATGATTCAGTAATATATGCAAGCCTTAACCTACACACTCTTATATTAATTAACCGGCAGTATTATTTCAGAAGTGTAATCAGTGGTTTTCCTATGCTTCATTAATTTGCTTAATTTAAACTTTAAAGAATGACCCTGCTTTCCAACAATTTACAGCACTAATTAAGAGATGAATATATTGTCTTTCACTTTTCAAACATACTCTGTTTAGTTGATAATTAGTGTTATTAAGGAACAAAATATCTAGTAGTTATATTTAATCTGTAATTAAAAAAAATACTTTTTTTTATCAATATGTGTTTCAAGGATTAGCTGGCTTACTCATTAATTGAATTTTTTTTATCAACTTATAATAGGATATGCAACAAGCAATATCAATCATCTATAAAAATTACTAAATACAGTAATTAGTTATTCAGATAGCTGAAGCATCCTTTTATCTGCAAATATCGAATTATATTTGCTGTCAAGCACCATTTACTACCATTAGGATCATTAAAGGAATAGTCATACAAATTTAAATAAATATTCTACTATTCTACAAATAAAATGTTAAAAGCTTATGTAGTTTTTTGACAAATATGAAATTGTCCTAATCAGGTAGGGTTACTTAACGGACATTAGGCTTTATTCACAAAGCTAGTATACTGAAATAAGGATTCCTATTTTAAAAAAAAATTGATAACTAATTTTGGCTCCAATTAGAATTTAAAATGACAGTGACATGGCTGAAAATAAATGTCTGTATCATTGTCTTTAAAACGTTGTGAATTGTGTTTCACTACTGGGTTTCCTGCATCAATACAGAAAGAGGAGCTATGTTTTTATATAAATAAATTAATATTACAAGAAATTTTACATCAGTCCATTTGTGTTGTAATAGCACTTGTACCTAGATGATGGGCAGGCAAGAAACATCAAAATTTACAAGTGATATCAACAAGCGAGGGAGAACTGAAAATAAATAATTACTAACTTATCTAATATTGCTTTGAATTAAACGTTCTGTTTCTTATTTATTACAGGTACTTATATAGCACCACCAATTTGTGCAGCGCTTCACGTATACTATATATTTTATTTTATTTATTTTAGGTACTTATATAGCGCCATCAATTTACGCAGCGCTTTACATATATAGTGTATATTCACATCAGTCCCTACCCTCAAGGAGCTTACAATCTAAGGTCCCTAACTCACATGCATACATATACTAGGGGCAATTTTAGACAGGATCTAATTAACCTACCAGCATGTCTTTGGAGTGTGGGAGGAAACTGGAAACCCACGCAGGCACAGGAAGAACATGCAAACTCCAGGCAGGTAGTGTCGTGGTCGGGATTCAAACCAGCAACCCCTTTGCTGCTAGGCGAAAGTGCTAACCACTACACAGAGAGAACATGCAAACTCCAGGCAGGTAGTGTCGTGGTCGGGATTCGAATCAGCGACCCTTTTGCTGCTAGGCGAAAGTGCTAACCACTACACAGGGAGAACATGCAAACTCCAGACAGGTAGTGTCGTGGTCGGGATTCGAACCAGCAACCCTTTTGCTGCTAGGCGAAAGTGCTAACCACTACACAGGGAGAACATGCAAACTCCAGGAAGGTAGTGCTGTGGTCGGGATTCGAACCAGCGACCCTTTTGCTGCTAGGCGAAAGTGGTAACCACTACACAGGGATAACATGCAAACTCCAGGCAGGTAGTGTCATGGTCGGGATTCGAACCATCAACCCTTTTGCTGCTAGGCAAAAAGCGCTAACCACTACACAGGGGGAACATTCAAACCCCCTGCAGGTAGTGTCACGGTTGGGATTTGAACCAGCGACCCTTATGCTGCTAGGCGAAAGTGCTATCCAATACACCACTGTATATTGAAGATTTACATCAGTTCCTGTTTTCAAGGAGCTTACAATCTAGGGTCCCTAACTTAGATTCATTCATACACATACTAGGGCCAATTTAGACAGGAGCCAATCAACCTACCCACATGTGTTTGGAGTGAAACCAGAGTACCCAGAGGTAACCCACAAAGGCACATGAAAATTCCAGGCAGGTAGCGCCATGGTTGAGATTTGAACCAACAATCTTAGTGTTGCTAGGCAGAAGTGATAACCACTTAGCCACTGTGCTGTTCTTTCTAAAGCTTTACCCTTTACACTTTAATGTTATGCATGCTATTCGAGATGTTAACAGTTTTTTTTTTTAAATATTGCATTATGAAAACACTGGTTTGAAGATGAAGTTAATATTGATGTCAGTGATTGGAATTCTATGGAGGGATTGTAACACTAGCTTTGATTAAATTTAATTGCATTCTCTCCTGATTCTTCATCAGCTAAGCTCCAAGACTGTTACGGAATGTGGTGTTTTGGTGATAGAACCTTCTCTCTAGCACAAGCAAGGATCAGAACTATTGATACTTTTCAAGACATAGTAGAGAAGGAGCTTTTACTAATGAAATCTGATATTATTGTTTCTAAAAATGGATATACACTGTTAGTACGTCAGCTGTTTCCTCTGAAACAGCCGAACTTCTGACAGTGAATGGCCCTGCCGACTCACCAAGTCAATTACTCAATTGACTTTTTCTGAAGGAGCCAGGCTGAAAATTGTTGGCTGAACACCGGCTGCAGCTACCAGTCTATGGCTAGCTTAAAACTACCCTCCCCAGATAGTGATGCTGTTAAAGGGTGTCTTCATTGCTCCTCCATAGATAGATGAGACTCCCTAAGACAGGAAGTGTGTTACTGGCCAGTTAACCTAGTGAAAATAAAGGAAAAAACGCAAAAAAGCGCTGAGCAATCTCTTGGCGTTATATAAATCCTGTATAGTAATAAATCCTGTATAATAATATTTAAAGTTATGAGTATGTCATATTGTATTACTTTGTTACTGTTATTCTAGGGTTTTATACAAGTTCTCTCATCTTCACTCCCTGTTGCATATTTATAATTATTTTAAATGATGTCATGTGATGTAAATATGATAGATTGTCATCCTCCTGCCTTGATTGGGAGGCTATTTTAGCAGTATGTATTGTAACTAACTATGATTAGGGCCGAGTAGGCTGAAACACATCAGCAGTTTTTACTTTGTGTATAAGAAGTTCTTCTAATAAAGAATTCATCAGAGGAGATGGTGCACTATATTACCAAAAGTATTGGGACACCTGCCTTGCCATGCACATGAACTTTAATGGCATCCCAGTCTTAGTCCATAGGGTTCAATATTGAGTTGGCCCACCCTTTGCAGCTATAACAGCTTCAACTCATCTGGGAAGGTTGTCCACAAGGTTTAGGAGTATGTCTATGGGAATGTTTGACCATTCTTCCAAAGGTGTTCTATCAGGTTAACCACTTCAGCCCCAAAGGGATTTCACACTTTAGGACCAGAGCACTTTTTGCGATTCGGCACTGCGTCGATTTAACTGACAATTGCGCGGTCGTGCGACATTGTAGCCAAACGAAATTTGCGTCCTTTTTGTCCCAAAAATAGAGATTTCTTTTGGTGGTATTTGATCACCGCTGTGTCATTTCTGATCGCTGCTATAAACAAAAGAAGAGCGACAATTTTGCAAAAAAAAAACACATTTATTACTTTTTGCTAAAATACAAAACCAAAAAAATATATAAAAAAACATTTTTTTTCAACGGTTTTGGCCGATTTATATTCTACGTCATATTTGTGATAAAAAAAAATCCCAATCGGGGTTTATTGATTGGTTTGCGCAAAAGTTGCCGCGTTTACGGATGATGAGAATTAATTTCTGGGGTTTTTATTTTTTTTTATTTTTTACTAGTAATGGCAGAGATATGCGATTTTTAGCGGTACTGAGATATTGCGGCGGACATGTCGGACCATTTTGACACTTTTTTGGGACCATTGGCATTTATACAGCGATCAGTGCTATAAAAATGCATTGATTACTGTGTAAATGCCATTGGCAGTGAAGGGGTTAACCTGGGGGGGCGCTCTAAGGGTTAACTGTGTTCCCTGGGCGTGTTCTAACTGTGTTAGTGTTTGACTGGCAGGGGAAGGGGCGTGATCACGGCTTCCATATAGAGGAAGGCTGTGATCACAGCCCTTCCCCCTCTCACAGAAAGGAGATCCGTGTTTACATGCACGGATCTCCGTTCTTTCACTGCGGGGGGGGGGGGCATCGCGGGTAGCCGGCAGAGATCGAGTCCCCCCTACCCGCTCCCTGGCCCCCCCAAACACAGCGAGCGTGTGAGCGTGCCTCCGGCGGCGCGCGCGCGCTCACAGTGCACGATCTCGCAGCCGCCGTCATATGACGGCAGTTTGCGATATCGAGCCACCTTGTTGCAGTCAGCCTGCGGTTGGTGGTCGGCAAGTGGTTAAGGTAAGGGCTCTGTGCAGGCCAGTCAAGTTCCTGCACCCCAAACTTGCTCATTCATGTCTTTATGGACCTTGCTTTTTTTTGGGAATTTTTATTATGGGGGAATATCGTTTCCTCCCGCATGGTGATTTTTCCCATTATATATATCCATATGATTTTTTTTCTTTACCTTAGACAAGTGACGAGCCTGCTCCTGATGAGTGACATTCAGTCGCGAAACGTGCGTAGAGCTTTTTATTTCAATTATAGAGATGGAAGATTGTGCCTCTACCCAGCCAAGCCTTCATTTAAAGTCCCAATTTTTGCCCCTTACCTTTTATGTCAGTAGCCTGTGATGCAGCCTCATATATCTCTATTCCAACAAATCTCCAGGTGCCAAGCACAGGTGCAAAAGCAACATGTATTTTCTTCAAAGGTCCCCTTAAAGCAAAAGAAGAACAAGGAAATGCTATCATTTGCTTTTGTGGGGAAGGAAAGTCAGAGCTGTGCAAATGACATTCCAAGGTTTGAGACCTCCACTTTAAATTAAAAGACTTTTAACCAGACATTAGAACCTCAAAGCAAAGTCAATATATGCTTATAGGATCCAACTTGTAAAATAAATGGACATACTGTATGTTTTACAAACTCGTTTATCATTTGGATTAAACTTAGATCTTGATCTTATTAACTGTTTTCTTGGTAATGCTTGAAGGTAAATTCTACATAAGGCCAACTTTTCTATTATGGATTCTATCTGGACATTGCCTAATAGCCTGTTTTATTCAATGTATAATAAAGGAATTATTTATAAGTTCCACACTATTGAGGAATATATAAGGGTGGGTCATTGTATGGGTTACAGTTGATATTTACTGTATATGCAGTACCTACTTTACTAATAAAGTCCCTGATGAAGTCCTGTAAGGTGAAACATTTTGGGCAGCATGTTGACATTTTGATGTCATGCTTGGTTTTATGCTTCCATGATTGGGAGTATTTGTATATGGTTTTTCATTTTTTAATAATACATTTTTAAATGGCCTGCACCATATCAGTTTTCTTTTTACAATGTCTACCTGGATGTGTCCATTGAAAAAACACTGAGAGTTGAAAAAGAGCTGGTTTTAGAAAGGTGCCCATTCTGCTGGCTGCTTTTCTGTGGAAGGCTGTTGAGGAGATTATTTACTTAATTGTACACTGGAAGACATTTCTACAAAGGAGGGAAGCAGCTAAATGCTTATGAAAAATAGCTGCTTGTACAAAATACAAGCTTTGGAGTTTTACTTGAGTTAAATGTATGTCTTGTTTTGTACAGCACTATTCAAGGAAGTATGGGTATTTACACAAGATGTGGTGTAAAAAGGTATATCTTTACTGGCTTAAAGCTGAATAACTAGGTTCAAAGGCACAGCAGAAACCAGTGAAGCTATCCATACACATGTATACACAAGCATCCAACCCCAAATTATCTATTTACACTAGTTTAACCACTTCAATACAGGGAACTCATACCCATAAATTTGGGCCAAAATTTATACTGCATCATATCTTTGGTAAAAATAACCCAAATAAGTGAATATTATTTGGTCTGTTGGAAAATTATAGTGTCTACAAGCTATGGTGGCAATCATTGAAAATTGATCACACCTGATGCACTGACAGCCTATTTCATTTCTTCAGGCCCTGAAATGTCAGGAAAGTACAAATACCCCCATGACCTCTTTTTAAAAAGTAGACAGTCCACAGTATTTAGTAAGGGACGTGGCGAGTTTTTTAAAGTTGCCATTTTTTCCCTTAATATTTGGGAAAATGGAGAAATTATTATTTATTTTTTTTTACACAAAATTGTCATAATAACAAGTTATTTCTCACACACAGCATATGCATACTTCCAATCACACCCCAAAATACATTCTGCTACCCCTCCCGAGTATGGCAATACCACATGTGTGAGACTTTTTCACAGCCTGGCCACATAGAGAGGTCCAACATGCAGGGAGAACCGTCAGGCGTTCTAGGAGCATAAATTACACATCTAATTTCCTAACGACCTATCACATTTTGAAGGCCCTGGAACACCAGGACAATGGATTTATCCACAAAATTACCCTATTTTGTAAAGCAAACATCTCAACATATATTCTATGCATTATGAGTCTTTTGAACAGTTCATTTTTTTCCAAAAGACTTCGAAAAACGTGGAAAGAAAATGAAAATGTATTTTTTTTTAAACAAAGTGGTCAATTTGTAAGATATTTATAACACATAGCATGTACATAGCAAAAATTACACCCCAAAATACATTCTGCTACTTGTCCCCAGATTGGCGATACCACATGTGTGAGACTTTTACACAGCCTGGCCACATAGAGAGGCTCAACATGCAGGGAGCACTGTCAGGTGTTCCGGGAGCATAAATTACACATAAAATTTCCTAACAACCTATTATACTTTTGAAGGCCCTGGAGCACCAGGACAGTGGAATTACTCACAAAATGACCCCATTTTGAAACGAAAACACCCCAATGTATATTCTATGAGGTATGGGCTAGTGACAGGTACTCAGGTACTATGATGGGTGGGTAACAGGTATTCGGGTACTGTGATGGGCTGGTGACAGGTACTCGGGTACTCTGATAGGCTGGTGACAGGTACTCGGGTACTCTGTTGGGCTGGTGATAGGTACTCAGGTATTTTCATGGGCTGGTGACAGGTACTCGGGTACTCTGATAAGCTGGTGATAGGTACTCGGGTACTCTGATAGGCTGATGACAGGTACTCGGGTACTCAGATGGGCTGGAGATAGGTACTCTGATGGGCTGGTGATAGGTACTTGGGTACTCTGATGGGCTAGTGACAGGTACTTGGGTACTTTAATGGGCAGGTGACAGGTACTCTGATGGACTGGTGATAAGTACTCTGAAGCGCTGGTAACAGGTACTCTGATGCTGGTGACAGGTACTCTGATATGTTGGTGACAGATACTCTGATGCTGGTGACAGGTACTCTGTGGCTGGTAACAGGTACTCTGATGTTGGTGACAGGTACTCTGGGGCTGGTGACGGGTACTCAGATGGGCTGTGACAGGTACTCTGATGCTGGTGACAGATATTCTGGAGCTGGTGACAGGTACTCAGATGGGTTGTGAAAGGTTCTCTGATTCTGGTGACAGGTACTCTGATGCTGGTGACAGGTACTCTGGGGCTGGTGACAGGTACTTTGTGGCTGGTGACAGGTACTCTGATGCTGGTGACAGGTACTCTGGGGCTGGTGACGGGTACTCAGATGGTCTGTGACAGGTACCCTGATGGGCTGTGACAGGTACTCTTTATTTGGGAGGAGATTGGGCACTCTACTTTACATTTTTTTCCAGGTCTCCTCCTCACACACTAAGGAGGAGAACCCGTAAACGGCGCTCCAGCTATTTGTTGACATTTGATTGCCATGTTGCGTGTCCTGGGCGACATGTTGGGGCATGCACGAGCCGCGAGAACTAGCACAAGACATGTCACTTGCTGTGATTTGACACAGCCGATCACGTGGTAAAGAGCCATTTTAATTGGCTCTTTACCCTCATCGGGAATGGGCTGTGTCCTGAGGGGCACGCCTAATCCCTGATCGCCGCGCTGGAGCAGCGAGGGCCAGAAGACGTCATATGACGCCCGCCCAGGATGGGAGAGTGTTCCTGCCAGTGTGGCCTGGTGTCACGTACCTGGTGGTGGAGTCTGTCTTGTGCAGGGAACGACCGCTCTTGCGCACCCGATTCGAGGACCCCTGGTAGAGTAGACAGAGGCCCAAGAGTGCGGGATGGCACGAGGGCTGGAGGGTCACCGATGATGTAGTGAGGCTCCAGACGTGCAGATAGCAGGATGGACGTACAGGCTGGGTCTGCAACAGGCAGGCAGGATGGTACAAGGGGATCAGGCCAACGGGTAGTCAGAGTCCAAGCAAGGTTTGTTAACGGGCGGGCCGCAGAGGTACAAGGGAGCAGACAATCGGATGGTCGTGGATAGCCGGGGTCGGTGCAGGTAGCGGAACAGCAGGTCAGGACAAGCCGGGTCAACGGGAGGCAGAGCAAACACAGGAACAGGTAGCAGGAGCTGAGGCTTACAGGTCAGGAACGCTGTAGAACGAGCAGCACTTGTTGCTGGAGTCTCTGGGCTTAAATAGCGCCATTCGGCGCCGTTTCCGGCGCACGGGCACATGCGAACACGCACAGGCGTGCGCACCACCGCAGAAACAGCCAGAATTCACTGGCAAACATGTCCATTCTCTAACATTGCCCCCCCCAAGGGGCAGCCTCCGGATGCCTTACCGGGTGTCATCACCCTGGCGATTTCTTTTGAAGGCCTGCATCAGTCCGGGGGCATGGATGTTCTCCTCAGGTTCCCAAGAGTTCTCCTCTGGACCAAATCCCTTCCATTTGATTAGGTACTGGGTCCCCCCAGCTCTCCGGCGGCTGTTTAAGATGGCTTCCACCTCGAACTCCTCCTCTCCGTTGACCAAGATTCGAGGACCATGGGTTTCAGTAGGGATACATGAAAAACCGGGTGGATCCGCAGGGAAGATGGGAGGTCCAATTCAAATGCCACCCGGTTTATCCTTCTCTTAACTGGGAAGGGCCCCAGAAATCTGGGTCCCAACTTTTTTGACGGGCAGGCCAGCTTCAGATTCCTGGTGGAAAGCCAGACACGGTTGCCCGGTTGGAGCTCCAGCTCCCCCCACCTCCTCTTATCATAAGCCTCCTTGTTAGACTCCCGAGATCTTGATAGTGTCTCCTGTAGAATCTTGCAGTTGGACTGGAGGAAACTGGTGATATCTTGCGCTGCTGGGACGGAACTTTCCGGGCTCAGGTCGGGCAGGAATGTAGGGGGGAAACCATAGTTGGCCCAGAATGGGGACTGCTGGGTGGTTGAGTGAATGGTGTTGTTATAGGCAAATTCCGCCACCGGCAGCAGTGCAACCCAATTGTCTTGTGAAAAAGAAGCAAAGCAGCGCAAATATTGTTCCAGGGTCTGATTCGTCCTTTCCATCTGGCTGTTTGTCTGCATGTGGTAGGCGGACGAAAATGCGAGCTCAATCTCTAAGCCAGAACATAGGGCTCTCCAAAACTTGGACGTAAACTGGACCCCCCGATCAGACACGATATTGCCGGGCACTCCATGAAGTCGGACAACTTCTCTTATAAACGTGTTGGCCGTTTCGGCCGTTGAGGGGGTCCCCTTCATGGGGATGAAGTGTGCCATCTTCGTCATTCGGTCCACTATGACGAAGATGGTCGTAAAGCCTTCGGACGGGGGAAGCTCCACAATAAAATCCATCGGCAGTTGAGACCACGGGCGCTCAGGTATGGGGAGAGGGTTTAAGAGACCCCAGGCTTTAGCCTTGTCCGTCTTATTCCTGGCACAGACAGGACAGGCCCCAACGTACTTCCTGCAGTTCTCAGTGATATTGGGCCACCAGAATGACCGAGAGATGAGCTCCGCGGTCTTTCGAGCCCCAAGATCCTGAGGCGTAAACTTGCTGGAATAAACATTTTTCACCCTAGCCACCATAGACCATCTCTGATAGTCAGTCGGGGGTCTCTGTCCGCAGTGGAACCGGCCAGGACCCGACGGAGTTGGGAAAGAAAGTCCTCATCAGACAGAAGGAAGTTCCGTGCCAGAAGTATGGTGTCAGGTGGGGCAGTATTTCCTGGCTCTGAGAACATCTGGGACAGGGCATTGGGCTTGCTGTTTTTCGACCCTGGGCGGTACGTTAAGTGAAAGTGGAACCTGGAGAAGAACAGTGCCCAGCGGGCTTGCCGGGGTCTTAACCTCTTTACTGTTCGGAGGTACTCCAGGTTTTTATGATCCGTGAAGATGAGGACAGGATGAGAAGCGCCTTCCAGCAAGTATCGCCATTCCTCAAGAGCCGATTTGATGGCCAGTAGCTCTCTATCTCCCATGTCATAATTCCGCTCCGGTGCGGTCAGTTTTCTAGAGAAGAAGGCTACTGGGTGAAGCAGGGCCTTGACACCCTGGCGCTGGGACAGGATAGCCCCTACGGCGGTTTCCAATGTGTCCACCTCAAGGACGTATGGCAAGGCTGGGTCCGGGTGTTTCAGAATGGGAGCCGAAGTAAAAAGGGTCTTGAGTTTCTGAAAGGCATCTTGAGCCTCGGGGGACCACCGGTATCGGGTGTACTGCTTGGTCAAGCGTGTGATAGGCTCCACAATGGCAGAAAATCCCTTTATGAACTTCCTGTAAAAGTTTGCGAAGCCCACAAATCTCTGAACCCCTTTTCGGTCTGTTGGTGCGGGCCATTCCAAAATAGTGGAGACCTTTTGGGGATCCATGTGAATGCCTGTTGTGGAGATGATCAATCCTAGGAAAAGCATGCTAGGCTGTTCAAAAGAGCACTTTTCCACTTTGGCGTACAAGCCATGCTGCCGGAGTCGCCCCAGAACCTTGGTGACGTGCTTGCAATGTTCCTCCAGGGAGGCAGAAAAGACCAGGATGTCATCAAGATATATAATCACGAAGAGGTCCAGGAAGTCTCGGAACACATCATCGATTCGAGGACCCCTGGTAGAGTAGACAGAGGCCCAAGAGTGCGGGATGGCACGAGGGCTGGAGGGTCACCGATGATGTAGTGAGGCTCCAGACGTGCAGATAGCAGGATGGTCGTACAGGCTGGGTCGGCAACAGGCAGGCAGGACGGTACAAGGGGATCAGGCAAACGGGTAGTCAGAGTCCAAGCAAGGTTTGTTAACGGGCGGGCAGCAGAGGTACAAGGGTGCAGACAATCGGATGGTCGTGGATAGCCGGGGTCGGTGCAGGTAGCGGAACAGCAGGTCAGGACAAGCCGGGTCAACAGGAGGCAGAGCAAACACAGGAACAGGTAGCAGGAGCTGAGGCTTACAGGTCAGGAACGCTGTAGAACGAGCAGCACTTGTTGCTGGAGTCTCTGGGCTTAAATAGCACCACTTGGCACCGTTTCCGGCGCACCACCGCGGAAACAGCCAGAATTCACTGGCAAACATGTCCATTTTCTAACACCTGGTATGAAAGTGGTTAAGTATATAACAAAAATATTCAAAATTACTTGTTATTTAGCTGCACATTAGAGGCGTCAATCACTTCTCATGCAGTTGATGCATGCTTCTGCGATTACCAAACTGTCTTTGGTTGATCAAGAAGCCCAAACACAGCTGGTCCTTTTCTTCAAGGCCCCAGGACATGGATGTGTTATCTAATTTCCTGCCTGCCCCCCCCCCCCATTTTCTGCCAACACCACTTCCTGCTTTATCAGCTTTTTTTGAACCAGTTAGCCACTTGTCTACTGGGCACTTTTGCCCCTTCCTGCCCAGGCCAATTTTCATCTCTCAGAGCTGTCACATTTTGAATGACAATTTGACAATTGCACGGTCATGCAACATTGTACCTATATAACATTTTTATATTTTTTTCACACAAATAAAGCTTTCTTTTGGTGGTATTTAATCACCCCTGGGTTTTTTATTTGTTGCTAAACAAATAAAAAAGACCGAAAATCACAAAAACCTTTTTTCAGATTTTTTGTTATAAAATTTTGCAAACAGGTAATTTTTCACACTGATAGGCACTGATAGGCTGCACTGATGGGCACTAATAGGTGGAACTGATAAGGTGGCATGGATCAGGCTGCACTGATAGGCGGCAATGATGAGTACTTATAGGTGGCACTGATGGGAACTGATAGGTGGCACTGAAGGGCACTGATAGGGGGCACTAATGGCCACTGATAGGCAAAGGTAGGCAGCACTTATGGACACTGATAGGTGACACTGATGAGGAGGCACTGATTGGCAGCACTGATGGGCACTGATTAGCAGCACTGGCGGGCACTGATTGGCAGCACTGGTGGGAACTGTTGGGACTGCACTGATAATCAGGACACTGACTATCAGTGCCCTGATTATCAGTGTAGATGTCCCTTTAACACAAGCCGGTTATCGGCTCTTTTCTCTCCTCATGAAAGGAAAGGAAAGCCGATAACCAGGCTTGTGTTTACATCGTGATCAGCTGTCATTGGACACAGCTGATCAAGTGGTAAAGGGCCACTGCGATTGGCCCTTTACCCCGATCACAGAGTGGCAAAATGAGCTGTGCTGTTGCGCGGGTGGTAACTGGTTAAACAAGTTAATTAGCATTCAGATAGAGGAAGAACTATTTCCTACAGATGGTAGATAAAGTTATTTTTTTATATATGCTATAAAATTCACTAAAATAACCATGACAACACAGTTGGAGATCAATTTGAAGCAAATCCCATGTGCACATATACTGTACATGTACATACCAAGACAATAAACAAAACAATTATACTGTAAACACCATGACTAACGCAATGATAGAGATCAGATTTTATCTTGACTTAATATTAATACAACCATTGATTAAACTGGTTCTCCTAACTTTGCCACATCCTTAGCATCAAAAGATCTATGTAGAGAAAAACTTTATAGAAGGCATGACTTTTGGGGCACCACAAGATCACAATTCTGTTGCCATAAAAAAAAAATATAACTTTGTTTATACAAAGGTATATAGACCAACGTAAAATAGTTTTCTGAAATAAAAAACAAGAGCAATGCAGATATAAAGACCCCAAACTTAATGTAGCTCTATCACCCGTTTAACTGGAGCACACTTAAGTTACCTTGGGGGAAAAAATCCTCTATTGTAACAATCATTTACTACTATAATGGTTGTGATAGGTGATTCAGCTCAACACTCACCAGCTATAAGACTAGAGTTGGGCATAACTCCGCCCAGTTCTGTTTGCACCAGAACTAAACCATCGCAAAATTTCAGATCCGAACCCTAAACCCCATTGACATCTATGGCACCTGAACTTGAATAATCAAAAGTGCCCATTTTAAAGGCTTATATGCAAGTTATTGGCCATAAAAAGGGTATGGGTGCCTGGATACTGTCCTGGAGGACATGTATCAATGCCAAAAAAATGTTTAAAAAGATTGATTTTAAAGAGGCAGTGATTTTAACCACTTCAGCCCCAGAAGGGTTTACCCCCTTAATGACCAGGCCATTTTTTGCGCTAAGGCACTGCGTCACTTTAACTGACAATGACGCGGTTGTGCAAACAAAATTGATGTAATTTTTCCCACAAATAGAGCTTTCTTTTGGTGGTATTTGATCACCACTGCAGTTTTTATTTTTTGTGCTATAAACAAAAAAGACTGACAATTTTGAAAAAAACATTTTTTTACTTTCTGCTATAATACATATCCAATAAAAAAAAATATAAAAAAACAAATGTATTCATCAGTTTAGGCCAATACGTATTCTTCTACATATGTTTGGTAAAAGATCACAATAAGCATATATTGATTGGTTTGTGCAAAAGTTATAGTGTTTACAAAATAGGGGATAGATTTATGTACTTTGTTTATTGTTTTTACTGGTAATGACAGCGATCTGTGATTTTTAGCGGGACTGCAACATTTTTAGCAGGACTGCACTAATCTGACCCTGAGTGACACTTTTTGGGGACCAGTGACATTATTACAGTGATCAGTGCTAAAAAAATGCACTAATCAATGAATGTATTAATGACACTTGCAGGGAAGGAGTTAACACTAGGGGGCGATCAAAGGGTTAACTGTGTTCTCTGGGTGTCTTCTAACTGTGTGGTGGATGGACTCACTGGTACAACACAGAGATCGCTGTTCCTGATCATTAGGAACAGCAGAGCTTAGTCTTTTCTCCTGTCACAATGGGGATCTGCCTTTTTTACATAGGTAGATATCCGTTCTGCCTCTTTGTGGTGTGCTCGCGGGTTGCCTGGACCCGCGCGCACGTGCCCACAGTATGTATTTCATGAAACAACGTAGGGGTATGTCGTTTATAGAGTTGCCCTGCCAGAGAACATGTGCGGTGGCTGGTGATTAAGAGGTTAATGATGCTTAAAGTGAAACAATAAAAATGAAAAATTCCTTTAAATATAGTACCTGAGGGGTCCCCTTAGTCTGCCTGTAAAACAACAACAAATGTATAGAACCTGCTGCAGCAAAACTGACATATATAAAGAAAAAAATTATATTGAAATAGATTTTCCCTGCAAGCTTTCTTTATTTTGTAAACAACGGCTTGGGGAGCCAGTCTGTATGATGAGGCCACAATTTAGTGCACTTGGAACAAGATTAGAGATTTTTTGGATAAATTCTGATGTCTCTTTGGTAGACTTTGGATGGAAATAACACATGTTTGCACCACAGTGAGCGAGCCTTATGTGAAGAAGTAGAAAAAATGTATCAAATACTTACCGGAATTTTCCTTTCCTGACGCCAAACCATGGCAGCATACTAGTCATAGAGCTCCGCCTCTTGACCACTCCCTCAGGACCAGTGAATAGCAAAAAAAAGGCATAGTTAGCCGCCCCCCCCATTCTTTGTAACACGCTACATACCGAAACGCACAGGGTGGGCCTGTATGCTGCCATGGTTTGGCATCAGGAAAGGAAAATTATGGTAAGTGTTTGATACAATTTTCCATTTTCCTGACGCCAACATGGCAGCATACTAGTGATAAATAACTAGCTGACAGGGTGGGTTCTACTTTCCAAACCAATATTCTAATTAGGATGGGACAGTGGACTGAATAGTCCTTCCTACAAAGTCCACTGATGACAAGACACCTTTGTCTACTCCATAAAGTTTGAATAGGTATGCTGGGATGACCATGATACTTCTACAGATAGATACTATAGATGCTCCCAAATGGGCTGCCTATGAGACTGCAATCACTCTGGTAGAGTGCACCACCACTGACAGAGGCTCACGCCCCCTCGCCCTATATGCACCACTAAGCCTGCTAGAGTCCAAGAGTTAAACCTCTTTTCCTTAATGATTCCCAGCTGGAATGACAAAAGGCTTATTAGATGATCTGAAAGGAGCAATTATGGACAGGTGCTTCTTTCTGAAAACGTGCAGAAACAAGGCCAGACATACCCAATATTTGTGATTGCTATGGGTAGTGAAGAGGTCTGTCTGTGGTAGGCCCCACCTATGGACCAGCTCAGAGAAGACCTGGGATGTAGATCCACTCATTGTGCTCTGGGAAGCTTGCATGATAGTCGGTCTGCCTATGTGTTCAGAAGTCTGCTGGGAGGTAAACTGCTTCCTGAATTTGCTGGTGATCTTCCGTTCCAGACGTTATGGGTTTCACCTCTCTCAATAGCATACTGCTGATAGTGAGAGTTCCTCCCTGGAGCTGAATATAGGCAACTGCTGCCCTGTTGCTCAACTGCAAGGAGACTGGTCTTCCCTTGATTCTGTGTAGCAAGGCCAAAGTGCTAAAAAGGCTGTTTGAACTTCCAGCGCATTCGAGACTACCTCCTTGGCTGGAAATATCCATTTGCCTTGACCGACAGTCCCTCACAGTGTGCCTCCCAAGCTGTCTTGCCGACATGATTCATAATAATAATCCAGGGTAATGGTTCAAAAGGGCCGTGACTTCCTCAATGTCTTTCCATCACTGTGGACCGCTACTCATACTGAGTGACACTGTTCTCAACTGTGCTCGATCCTGTTTCCTCCCTTGCATTAAGAATCCTAGTTGAAACTTGCGCAGGTGCCCATGGAATCATCGGTATGCATGAAAACGTTGAGCCCAGAAGACTGAGGCACTGAGAAGCAATCAAACAAGTGAAAGTAACTGTCCTCAGAATTCTCTTCCTAAATGTCACTGCTTTCTCTGATGTAAGCAAAACAGAGGAACTAGCAGAGCACCCCCAACTACACTAACTGTTTGGTTGAAGAAAGTCAGCTTCTCTTTCCCCTATTTTTTTTTTTTTAAGTTGATAACCCAGCCATATCTCTGCAGGGTAAGTATTAGAACCTCTTGGTGCGACAGCAATTGTTCCAGTCCCCTGAATAGAAGAAGAATGACGTCCAGGTAGTGACAAACCCGGAGATCCTGTTCTCTGAGTGGAGCTGACACGGCACTGAGACCCTTGCCAACACTCTCAGAGATATTTATTATTTATAGGCCACAAGGTAGGCTGTTAAAGTGGAGATGCGTCTAATTGATCACCAAACGTACTTATTTTGGAAAGAAAAGGAAATTTTGGATGTGAGGATAGGCATCCTGACAATCCAGCAGTAGCATCGAGCCGACTGCTTTTACTGTTTTAATGGACTCCATCTTAAAGATCTCTAAGAGGGCCAACAAGGTTTAACCTCTTTCGATCTGCAACTGGACACTAGCTTCCTAACTACAAACAGGGTTGGGTAGAAAACTTGCAATCTTTCCTGTGAATAGGACCGGGACAATGACTCCCTGAGTCTAAAGTGTCTGTAAGTATTGTAGCAGCCCACCCATTTTTGTGGTGGATTTGGAAGAGAAATGGTCTGGAGGAGAAGCAGTGAGGAATCCCTGAAGTGACCATGAGTGCCTAATACCTTCCTCCAAGGATCTGTACAACATGCTGTCCAGAAACCCATAAAGCGCTCCTCTGGCTCCTACCTCAAGAGTCTGGGCATGTTTTCATCAAAAGGGCTTAGTGGGTACCTGTGGTATACCCAAGAATTTTCACTTATGGGCCTTGTGAAAGGTTGCCTGAGTTCCCTTACATCATCTACCTGGGACCCTGGCCTGACAGCTGGCCCTAGGCTCCCTGGACCTAGAGAAGGGGAACCTGCCGGGAGAAACATTTTCTTTTCCTTTTGCTTCTGGTCTTATGGGAGCAGATAGGACTTACCTCCTGTCACTTATGATATGGCGGTCTCCAGTTTCCTACCAAACAGAGATCTTCTGCCATAAAGTGACCCACACCAATCTTGTTTTTAGGAAGCAAGACACCGCCCAGGGTCTCAACCATAGGGCCCCCCTAGCTGTGACCGAGTATAGCATTGCTATGATCAGGCACTTGGTTAAGATTATTGCTGCTTCTGCAATAAAGTTCACAGACACATTCAACTTGGCTAGGGTTTGAATGATATCAGTGTTATGGATTTCCTCTCCAACGGCTGTCTCTATCTCCTGAAACCAAAAAGCACTAGTCACCCAGGTAAGGGCAACTGCCGGACGGCAGACCCCTGTTCTGTTGGTCGCCTCATTACTAGGCTACAGTCGCATTTACTGTGGATTTCAGTGATGCTATATCCGGTCTCTGACAAGGATAAAACCTGTATAGACAATGAAAGGAGAAACTTTCTCTGGACTGCCAACCATCTGATTAAATTTCTTCCATAAATGGAGAAGGAATTGCCGTTTTGAAGAAAGTGTAAATATGACTTTGTCTTTTTACCCATGTAATGGTCTGCATGCCCGCCTGGATCCACTGTTCCACGAAGGAAAAAAACTGAAATCAAGCAGCTCCGGGTCTTCCTCTGATGAAGAGGAGCTATTATCTGCATACTGCCCACTCAGCAGGGTAGCCCAAGCCTCAGCCCACAGACACTTACATAATGGCAGATTTCGTTCCTAAAGAGGAAACACTGCAGGGCCCCAGCAAGACCCACAGAAGGGGCACCCAGGCTTTTTAGTGCAATTTAGCAGCCCGAGCACTGGGTCTTTGCACTGGGAGAGGCTTAAACTCAGACGGCTACTGCACAGAGGCAGAGGTGGGGGACATAGAACTGCTTACTCTTCACTGGTGCGTGGAGGTATGAGGAAAAAAAGAAGAATGGGGGGCGACTAACTATGCCTTTTTTATGCTATTCACTGGTCCTGAGGGAGTGGTCAAGAGGCGGAGCTCTATCACTAGTATGCTGCCATGTTGGCGTCAGGAAATAGGTATTAACCGCGCTCTTGAATTAATATATATACTGACCACTAGGGGCCAGGGTAAACCCTTTGTGCAAATAGTATTCAGAAAATAAAGTGCATATAATCAATGTTAGGCAAGTGAAGACCATATATATTGCGCATAAGAGTCCAACCTATTTGTGCAAATAGCAAGCACAAAAAATCAAGTGCATATAATCAAAGTGATAAGTAGAGTTCATAAGTAAATTTCATGTTGAGGTCCATCCATAGTAAAGTGCAAGTGATCAGAAATTCATAATCCTTAGTGCATTCACAGTGATAAGTCCATCCAAGTTGTCTGTCTAACTGCAGACATTCCCAGAAACTTTCAAAATTACTGTGCGGTCCTCCACTTGTGAAATAGCCAAAATTCCTACTCACCAGACCTCTATGATCCCAATAACAGAGATCATTAGCGCATGGGTATAAATGCATGTCCAGCGGATCCACACCGAAGGAACAGTGGCAGGAGGTCCGGTCAGCCAAAAAGACAGTGAGGCTCTCATTGTGAAAACCACTCATGTTTTATTAAAATGTTTTAAAATCAAAAGATGATACAGACAAGGAAGCGGGGGCGCTTACGTGCTCCTCCTGCGTTCCAAGGAGCATAGTACACATTACTCACCCTTAATGGTGTATTGGTAATAGAGTTTTGCTGTTTGATAATACTATATTGATAAGTGTTTGCTATAGTTGATAATACTGTTTCTACTAGAGACACCTTCTATACTGTAAACGTATATTGAACTGCAACTGCTGCCTAACTTGCTAAAGTAAACAAGGTTATTAGTTCAATTGACTTGGTATACTTATTTAACTGTTACTGTAATTTAAAAGGAAAATGACTGAACCCAAGGTTACATAAGTGACGGAGAACTTGCAAGGTCAGTGCAACCAGTGTGGTACTGATTTAACTAGCGACCTTCACGAGGGCAGCGCTACATATGTATGGATGAAAAAAACATGGAATCATATACTAAACTCTTGTCAATAATCAGGCAGATGTAGTCTTGCATATGTCCTAGCTAAGTAAAAAAAACTTTAATAGTGAGAAGAAAAAAATGTGAACACACACTCATGTGCTAAAACCATTGACCATTATTTGCAATCAGTTGCCCTGGGTAATTAATTTACCTTTTAAATAAAGGTATATAATAATGCATTGTACAGCAATGTTGGATTAGTGGTCATTTCTATGCACATATAGCAATACTGCAACTACCTGTCAGGGCTGGGCTCAGCCCTCCCTTCTCAGAGCAAGCTGCTCAGCGGAGAGTTAATTGCCAGTTTCAGCTTCCACTCTGTCTCACCTGATGTCTATATCCTGCTCATTAGCCAGTCTCTCCTAGCTATATAAACTACCTGGATCAGATCTCAGACGCCTTTGCCTGGTCAACATCTCTGCATAATCTCTGCTGTGTTTTCCTGTGAAAGACTTTTGCCTGTTTGATGTTCCTTCTGGTTTCTGGATTAAGGTCCCTTTCACATGGATGGCTGTTCTGCAGCTGTTAAAAGCATGTTTTGTTATTTTGAAATTCCAAGACTCCAGGCACAACGATCACTTGCAGTTGTGCATTGCGATTAACTGCGTTTACGCGCGGCTGCAGTGGAACATTCTTGACATTTCTGATGTGCTTCCTGTTGATTTTCTTTGCTTGTTGCCGCTGCCATCTTCAGGTGACACAGTGCACTGCTTTTACCTGCAGTTATGTGCAGATAGCTGCAATACATCGTTCCTGGACGTAGTAAAATCTATTTTTTCTAATCGCTCAAAACCTTCTATAATTAAACCGTTGCTAAATGCAGAGTGTGAATGGGGCCATAGGAAAGCATTGTCTGAGTATAGCTGTGGTAGATAACTTCATCTATCTGCAGCTGAAAGCCGAAATCTATCCGCCCATGTGAAAGGTGCCTTAAGACTCTGCTCGACTAACTTCCCTTCTGGCTCCTGACCCTGCATCCTCTTTGTTTGACCTTGCTGATCTCTGGATCCCTGTTTGCTGGCTTCTCCAACCATCTGCTCTGGCTACCGACCCTTGGCTATGTTTTGACTTTGTTTGCTCTGTTTGTTCTATTTTACCATTTTTATTAAAATGTGTGATTTTTACTGCACTTCTGTCTCAGTCTGATTCATGGTTTCTGACAGTACCGTTGATCCCAAACATCACAAAATTCCATCTATGTGCTGATCCACATCACAATACATAAACCCCTGTATATATTCTCTCCTCATCCCAGGCTTTTAACCTAAGGTTTTAGTGTGGGGAAGCACTAGGCAATGCAAAATTAGAAAATCAGCCTAAGGGCTTTTTGTATGCAGCCATCTTATTTAGATAATTTTTTTTCATAATCCACAATCTTTAGAGAAGCTATACTGTATACATTCAGTTCAGATACTCCCAATCATTACTTGGCTGAATATCTCCAGCATGTAATAGACCTCTTAAGATCTTAATCAAAGCCTCAAAAAATGGACTCCATTCTTCTGAACAGCCACATTCAGTCCCTGCTCACACCTGTGTGATTTATCACACTTCAGCAACAATGCACGAAGAGGAATCCTATTATTACCTATGGGATTCTTTCACACCTATGCAAATGAGCTTTGCGTGACTTGGAAAAAGTTGCAGGTGTTTCATTTAGTGAGACATAATGACTTTTTTGGCCCCATAGACTCCAATGATTACGCATGAAAATGTATGAAAATTGCAGAAAAAAATTGAACATAAAATGACTGAAAATGCAGATTTTTTTTTAGATTTTTTTATTTCCAGAATTTCACAACAAAATTCCAAACTTTATCTTGAAATATATATAATGAAATGTATCTTATTAGTTTCCCCCTCCCCCTCTGATAGTAAGGTAGAGGGAGGAAAGCGGGGACCACACAAAAAGTGAAAGAAAGAAAGGGGAGAGAAGAAAGAAAAAAAAAAATATATATAAGAGGATGAGAGTGCCTATGACTAATATAGATATAAAACTATCAAAAAGGTACATAAACTATAAGATCAATCAATATTAATTAATAACTCACACTCTGACTTACTATCAGAGTCCAATATTATTTCATAATATAAAGTTTTCTTAAATTCAAACCATTTTGCTCATGTCTTGAGATATTTCCTGGTCAGCCCTTTATTTCTACAGGTTGTTTCTTCCATTAGACCAGTGGTTCTCAACTCCGGTCCTCGGGACCCACCAACAGGCCAGATTTTAAGTATTACCTTGGGGAGATGCAGACTAGAACACTGCAATCACTGAGCAGCAAATTATATCACCTGTGATGTCTTTCAGTTATCCTGCAAACCTGGCCTGTTGGGGGGTCCCGAGGACCGGAGTTGAGAATCACTGCATTAGACGGAGATCACCCACTCTTCATAGCTACTGTGAAATGGTAGGTATTAAACATTTTCCCCAATATAATGGAATCAAAGATTTACAGGCATTTACCAGATATGGGGTCATAGACATCTTGTATTGCTCTGTTGTTTTGTTTGTACAGTGAAGTAAAAACAATAATGGTTCAGGTTTAATTACTCTGCCCAGTATCAGGGAGATCACTTTTGCTACCTCTTCTCAAAATGGGCAAATCTTTGGACAAAACCACCATATATGCCCATGTGTAGCTCGCGCTCCGCAATCCCTCCAGCACAAGGGGAGGTAGAATCGGACATTGCATGTAATTTTACTGGAGTATAATGCCATTGAGATAAAAGTTTAAAGTTTACCTCTGCCATTCTACTTGAGGTGGTGGACATGTAAAAAAATTGTATAAACTTATCTTTTTGCTTATCTGTAAGTTTAATTTTTAAATCTTTTTCCCACCGACCTATATAATCTGGGTACCCCGGGTATTGCAAAGTTATCAAAGCTTTAAAAAAAAGAGAGATACTGTGTTGCGGTTGATCTTCATGTTGCATAACTGTTTCAATAGGATTCAATTCTTTTAACAGACGAATGAGCTGCGGGAGATTCCAAATAAATTGAGACAGCTGTATATATCTCCAGTGGTCCATAAATGTTGGCTGATCTAATCCACATAAGGACTTAATTGATTTAATGTTTGAGTCTTTTAGTACTTGGTGTAATAACTTTTAGTACTTGGTGCAATGTCTCCGACGTACGTTTCGCCGTAAGGGGCGTCTTCAGGAAGGGTCACTTCCTGAAGACGCCCCTTACAGCGAAACGTACGTCGGAGACGTTTGTTACAGCAGCACTTCCAGGTCCCAGTATCCCCTATCACCACACGGGACAATATCGAGGCTTGGAGCGCACGCGAATCCTGAGAGATCACCATATCTCACAGCAACCAGCCCAAACATTCACTGGCTCGCTTATAGCTTGCTGAATACACCTCAGTGCCGGGTCTCTGGCACAGACAAATGTGAGTGAAATCTTTTTATCCTACATTGCTTTTAATCTTAAATACATTTACTACACTATAAGACTTCCTTCGTGGTCTCCTGTGGAGTCCTTCTTACATTGTAGCACCTGGCCATATCCCTCTAGTGGAGAGGAGTGTAGTCTCAGAACACCCCAGGATTTGGGAACATGCTGGTTTTGACCTTCCTATAAAAAAGGGTCAAAACTTTTTGGTGAGTGGCCACCTTCACTTTTTGGATGAGCACGGGTGGAGCAATCACTTACATTGAGAAACAGGATTCACGTGGTGTTGGGATATCTAAGTGGACATTTATTCACGATACTTATGACACTAATTACTATCTGTGTTAATTATTTATGCCATTTTTGTTGACCCATGTTTTTTATGTGTATGCATTATCTTATGTTGGCAGCACGCACATATAGTGCAGGGTGAAATATTTTACAGGCATGGTTTTTTCTTTCACTAGCACTTATTTATTTAGCAGCCTAGTCAGCACCATCACCTTTCCTTTTTAATTGCTTTAGATTTTTGTGGTTATTCACATTTAAAGGGGCAGCGACACTGTTAGGCTATCATTGTACACCAACACTTTTTAGGGCGCCATTCCCTTTTTGGTATATCATAAATGCAGAAAGCCCTCTGCTCCCACAATGGAGTTAGCATAAGAAGTCAGATGTGGAACAAGAATCTTCGTGTAGTAAGAAATTGTGTACCCATCTGGGCCTGGTGCTTTACCCATCAGTGTTGACTTTAAGGCTGCACAGAACTCTTCAACCGTAAACTCAGATACTAATTTTTGGAGGCATTCTTTAGAGAGTTTAGGTAACTTTGCTTGTGGTAAATAGTTTACATTTTTTCCCTATGTTCTTCCTCTGTCAGTTCTTGATTTAATTTACCTCTCACATTGTACAGGTCTGCGTAAAAACCACGAAAGGTCTGTGCAATGTCAGTAACAGTGTGAACAATCTTCCCACATTTATATAAACAAAAATTCAAACAGAGCAGTCCTTTAAATCACATTAGCAGCTGAACACAAAAGGTAATTTATCACAACCCTCCAACAATGTCCATAACAAGAAGAAAGTGCAGCGCTTTAATAAAAGTCCTCTGGATAGATCGCACCCAGTGTGATAGAGCGAATAGGTGTTCAAACAATCGGACATATGTGCTCTTGTGACACACTTCCTCCACCATCCACACTAGCAGCTCACCTTCCCTATCAGGCTCTTGTTACAGGAGTCCAATAGCGCATGTTGTCATAACCAAATAGACAGGTGAAGAAATCCCCATAAACAGAAGGTAACACTAGCTCCACTTCTGAGTCGCTCCAATAAGGATCCACCACTCCAACTCACGATGACATGAAAATAAAGCAGAGCCAAATCTAGTGCTCACTGTATAAAGCAGTAATTTTAATCTGATAAAAGAAGTGTACTCACAAGCGAGGCACTTAAACCAAGTGCCTGGTGTAACAGCATGTATTAAAAACGATGGCAGAGACGTCCACAGAGACGTCCACAATTGGAGACAGCGGCGGCTGCGGATGACGTCACTTCCCGTTCCGAACGCGTACCGTTCCAACCGGAACTTCTTCAGCGGATAGGGAAGTGACGTTGACATCCACTTTTATACACACCAACGCTGGCATCTGACATAATTGCACCTATTGCAACTCACTGGTAATCTCCAGCCCAACCCACTAATATAGTGGGATAGCGCTGCCTCCCAAATGCCGGGACGAGTATTACCCTTAAATTTAAAAGTATATTCATGACCAAAAGTCCTTAAAAAGGTATAAAAAGGGGAAACAGGAAAAATAGTTTCAAAAATTCAGATCACATATTACGATCCTACTTAAGGTCATCCTGCAACCGACACTGCCTCCAGTAATGATAAAAACAAATCATACACATACACAAAAAATATATAAATAGTAAATAATAAATAATAAGCCAAAAACATATTACAACCAAAAATAAATAAAACCCAATTAATCTCATAATGACAATTTAAGGATCTGAAATAAAACAATTGAGATCAAACTCAATGTTTAAACTATTGGGTGCTAAAACAGAGGTCTGATGTATCCAAAAAGATTCTCTTCTGCTTAGTTGCCTAATGTAGTTGCCACCTCTCCAATGCTTAGAAACATGTTCAACCCCCCAGAATTTTAATGAACTAGGGTCCCTATTATGATGTCTACGAAAGTGCAATGATACATTGTGATTTTAAATCCCTTTCGAATATTATTAACGTGTTCTCTCAAATGCACATGTAGGGGGCGGGAGGTGCATCCAATATATTGGTGACCACAACTACATTCAAGCATATATACTACTCCAATGGTCTGGCAAGTAATAAGCTGTCTTATCTCGTGCTCCCTACCCGTAGCTGTAGCTGTAAAAGCTTTACGTTTTTGATATTCGATCTACAGCTCCTACATGCTTTACAGCATCCACAGGCATAAAATCCCCTCAGAAAAGAGAAAATACGATTTTCCACCTGTCTGGGGGGATCAACCACCCCCGGAGATATCCTGTCCCTCAGGTTAGGGGCTCTTCTATACACAAACTGAGGCTTATCTGGAAGTAATGGTCCAAGTGTTTTGTCCAGTTTTAGAATAGGCCAGTTACGTTGTATTATTCTTTCCACTTTCTTGTACTGTATATTATAATCAAGAATCACTTTAAACTGCTGACCCTTCGTTGTTTTTTCAGCATCGGCCACAAGCTTAACCCTGTCCATTGCACCAACCCTACTCATTTCTTGATCCAGTAAGACCTTACTATAGCCTTCCTGCTGGAATCTCACCGATAGGGCGCTAGCTTGTTTTTTAAAATCCACTTCTTTAGAACAATTGCGCCTCAATCTAATAAATTGACCCCTGGGGATGTTGTCCACCCATTTCTGGTGATGACAACTCCTCAGGGGTATGTAGGCAATCTTCGCACATTGAGATTTAATTTTTGAAATAAAAGTGGTCGTATTTTTTCCTGCAGTGATCGTGCCAACAGTTTACTTGGTTTGTCTCCCCATTCATACCATTTCTGTGAAACTAACTGGCAGTGCTTTTTAAAATCCATTTAGAGTAATAATTTTAACTCTTCACATTTCCGTGTCAGATCTACCAGGGCAGCCTGCTGCAGTGAGAGTTTATGTTTCCTCTGTAAGTCGGCAACCCGTTGTAAAAGTTCTATCATTTTTTGATGTTGTTTTTTCTTCTTCGTGCCTAATTCTATCAGCTTCTCCCTCATGTATGCCTGGTGGGCCTTCCACAAGGAAGACTCGGGCATTTCAGGTGACTTATTTTCTGCAAAATAACAAACCAAAGCATTTGAGATGTCTGTATAATCCATAGTTTCAGAGAGAAGATAATCATTCAATTTCCAACTGGATTTTTGTTTGGGCTGACCAGAAAATTTCAAACGAATTGCACAGGAGATTGATCCAATATTCTACTAGTCCCAATATTAGCTGACTTTATCCAAGGGAGATGGTAATGATCTATAGAAATATTATCTATTCTAGAATAGTAGGAATGGTCACGTATAATGGGGTTTTAAATTCTCCAAACGTCAACTAATTGGTATTTGTTTAAATTTTTCTTCACCTGAGAGAGACATTTACATGAAATATTTGAATGACTTCTAGATGTATCCATCAAAGAGTCCAATGGCATGTTAATATTGCCTCCTAATATAATAGCTTCCTTTGCAAAATCTTTCAATCTAGACAGTATACGGATGAAAAAGTTTGATTGTTTAATATTCGGGCAGTGTATGTTAGCTAAAGTCAATTGTATACCACTCATCGTGCCCCTGAGAAATAAAAATCTGCCATGGTCCCCTGTCATCATTTTTTCCACTAAAAAAGTATTCTTATGAAATCCAAGTGGCCCCTCCTTTTGCTTTGTTAGTGTCTTATAGACTATAGTACCAAATAGGAAACCGTAAGGATTTTATACGGACTGATGTGCGATGCGTTAGATGGGTTTCTTGTAAGAATAAAATAGAACTGGAAATATGCTGTAATTCTCTTAAAATCTGATGTCTTTTACCAGAAGTATTCAGACCTCTTACATTATAAGAGGTTAAAGTGGTCATTGTTTGACAAAAATACCTCCTCTCACTGATAATTTAAGTCTTAGTAGGAAGGGGTCAAGGGAGTAGTAACATAGAAAAAAGAAGAAAAAAGACAAAAAGTGGAAAAAAAGGATAAAAAGGAAGAGAAACACTAAAGAAACAAAAATACAAAAATCACATGGTAGCTTTGCTACTCCACACAAAAAACTGCAGTGGACCCTATAGGGGATGGGGAATCGGGTCACCCGTTTACACCTGGGTCAATTATCCCTGATGTGCAGCATGACATGGAGTCCTCCACTACCCATTAGGGGTAAGGGGTGATTACCAAAAACAAAACAAGGTGCCTGAGGTGCACAAAAAGAAGGGGGCTCTGATTACCCGTCCGAGGAATAGTCTTTGAAATAGGCAAACAAACAAAAGAAAAAAAATGGGGTTTGTTTGGAGTTCTTCTTGCTTCCTATCTTCCTTTTCTTTGTTTCAAATGCCTTTCTACTTTATCTCTTTAATTTATTTTCCGCAAAGAGAGTTTTTTCCGCCACAGTGGATCAGTAAACCAAGAGCCACTGGCGATATCCTACCGTCAGTTCGGAAGCTCAGGAGATTTAATATTAAGATCCCAACAGAAACTTTATAAGTCTTCTTTAAACCTAAGTGTTGCTGAGTGGCCATCTTTAGTTGCTACTAAGCAAGCCGGAAAACCCCAATAATATGTAATGCCTGCAGAGCACAGCTTTTCCAAGAGTGGTATTATTGCTCTACAGCGAGCCAATGTTTCTTTTGATAAATCTAAAAAAATAAGTATTGGGGTGCCTTCCAAGTTCACATTGGTTGTTCGGTGTAGATTAGCCATAATTATATTTTTCTCTTCAAAATAATGCAGTCTACAGATTACGTCACGTGGAAGCTCCATGGCAACATTCCTTGGTCGATGTATCCTATGCGTTCTGTCAAAGCGGATAGTATTAGTCTCTGGCAGACCCAGTATAGGATTTAGTATTTCCTGAACTGCATTTTGTAGGTCCTCGTCTTTAACCATCTCGGGTATTCCTCGTAGGCGGAGGTTATTCCTCCTATTCCTGTTTTCCAAATCCTCCATCTTATATGTTGCTGCTCTTTGGGCTATAGTTAACTTTGCAACCTTTTCATAAAGGTCTTTAATCACTTCTTCCTGTTCATCCTGCCACTGTTCGCTATCTTCCACACGACGTGAGAGTAAATGGTTGACATCAGTACGCACTGCAGTCATCTCTTTCTTAACTGATTTTTCCAAATTTTTAAGAATCCCTGCCAGCGCTTTCTTTAGACTCCCCATAGCTAACAATATTTCAGGGTTCTGATATTCAGGGCCACCTGAACCTGAAAGAGAAGCCATCAAACTATGCTGGGGAGAGGCAGCATGTGTGGATGGTGATCTACTAACCCCTTGTGATGAGTAGGCACCACGGAAGCCCGATCTGCTCCTTCTGTCTGATCTTTCTGTGATTTTATCAAGTCCTCTGTCTCCTGTCAGATATTTATACATTGGGCCTGAATGCTCTGCTTGTTTTTGTTGTGTCTGTTTTGAGCATAATCGGCCTTTTGAGTGTTCCTTTAAATGTTTACTTGGTGCTGGTGTCTGTGTATTGGAACGTGATGTTGCTGAGCAGGTCGCCATCTTTCCCTCCAAGTAACAATCAATACCAAGGGATGTAGTATAGAGATTTATTCTGAATTAACACAGATTGTCACCAAGTTTAGCCTGTAGAGTGGTGCTAATATTTTTATTATCACTCCAAGTAGGATTGTACTGATTATAGCACCAGTGCCAATTCTTGATAAAAAAAAAAACGTATCAAACTACCGAAGAGAAAGTCCAAGTCCACCGGGACTTATAGTCTTGGGACTTTATAACAATCGATACCCCTCAGATTTCTTTCGCGACCGTCCCTACGAATTTTTAAACCTTTTTAGTCAATTCTTTCTCTACTGACGTCACGCATGACTACAGTTGGTAAATGAGAGTGCAGCACACCTTCTATTGCTTGTCACCGTCCTACTTGTCCTTCTTCACTAATTTCTGGAAATACTTTTCCAACGTTTCAATTGATATC
>BLSH010183251.1:1508408-1529356 GCA_018402905.1 Glandirana rugosa
GAGGGGTCGTACTGATTTTTCCAAATTTTTAAGAATCCCTGCCAGCGCTTTCTTTAGACTCCCCATAGCTAACAATATTTCAGGGTTCTGATATTCAGGGCCACCTGAACCTGAAAGAGAAGCCATCAAACTATGCTGGGGAGAGGCAGCATGTGTGGATGGTGATCTACTAACCCCTTGTGATGAGTAGGCACCACGGAAGCCCGATCTGCTCCTTCTGTCTGATCTTTCTGTGATTTTATCAAGTCCTCTGTCTCCTGTCAGATATTTATACATTGGGCCTGAATGCTCTGCTTGTTTTTGTTGTTTCTGTTTTGAGCATAATCGGCCTTTTGAGTGTTCCTTTAAATGTTTACTTGGTGCTGGTGTCTGTGTATTGGAACGTGATGTTGCTGAGCGGGTCGCCATCTTTTCCTCCAAGTAACAATCAATACCAAGGGATGTAGTATAGAGATTTATTCTGAATTAACACAGATTGTCACCAAGTTTAGCCTGTAGAGTGGTGCTAATATTTTTATTATCACTCCAATTAGGATTGTACTGATTATAGCACCAGTGCCAATTCTTGATAAAAAAGAAAATACCACTGGATAGTACTAGATGTAGCACAGGTGGTAACAATTAATAACATCAAGTATAGAGCCAAAAACAAAAACCAAAAAAATAGGGCAGTATAGTTTGAGGGTGTCATCAATATAGCATAGGTGTAACACGAGTGTTGATGAGCATTGTATCACTAAATCACTGCACAGAGTTTAACACAAAGTTTAGCAAAGTTAAGCACTGAACAGCACCACATTTAGCACAGATCTTAACACTGGGTATAGCTCAGTACGAAGTTTCTCACAGTTTAGCACTAGAATTCGCACAGCACAAAGATTAGCACAGATTCCGGCACTGGGTATTAGACACTAGTTGCAGCACCGTGCAGCACAGAGTTTTTACACAGGACCCAGCATTAAATATAGCTCTGAGTGTAGCACTAGTCAGAGTCCAGCACAGAGTTTTACCCTGGGTATAGAGCAGCACAGAGTTTTTACACAGGACCCAGCATTAAATATAGCAATGAAAATGCAGATGCACAGCTGTGAGCCTATGTTTAAATAACATTTAAAGCAATCATTATTGGGGAAAAGCAAATTCAATCCCTTTCTAGTCTAGTCCACCACAATGTGACTTTCACATGTGAATACCAGATCAGTTTTCTTTCATATTTTCTCTGATTTATCAGTGCCCCAAACAGCCTTTTACTGCCATTTGCAGATGGCTCCTTCGTTTCGGAGCTTGCATGGTTATGATGCTTCCTGCATAGCTACACAGCCATAGAGGAATTAGCCATAGCATTCTCTAAAAAAGTGTGGATTATGAAAAATTAAGTCTTATAAAAGACAGTAACAAGTTCATAGCAGTAAGTGGTGATTGAAATGACAAGGACACATGGCATTGAGGAGGGGTGTCCATCTCAATTTCATGGTGGGCCGCATCAGCATTAAGCCCCGTACACATAGGCCGAATACCTCGGCCCATCTATGCATGTCCTTGTTTGACAGAAGCCGGTATCACCACCGGCTTCTGCTGAATGAGCATGCTGGAAAACCAGCAGCCGATCACCATCCGATCAGCGCTCTCAGCCAATGGCTGCGAGCACTGACAGGTGTGTTCTAACAGGGGGAGGGATGTCCCCCTGTCAGAACACAATATCACCAGCTGGAATAAATAAGCCACCACCGGAGACATGCACACCTCGTGATATTTGTAGGGGGGGTACCCTTACCAAATAAGGTGGCTTATTTATTCCAGCTGGACTTCAAAGATAGACACTGTTACAGCTTCCTCACTCTGGGAACTTTTTACATCTGACCTTTGGATTTCATATAGGAGCACTGATTATTTTTGTTCTCTTCATTTGAATTTTCCTTCGGATTGTGGACTTCATCCAACACATTTGCACTTTATATATGACACTTATTATACTTCTTATACACTACAGTGTTTTTCACTTGTGAGATTTATATATATGTTATTGCATATTTAGCGCAACTTTTTTTCCAATATTACACTTGTTCCGTGCTATTATCTCACGGTTTTGTTGCTGCTGCACAAAGGCACCTTAGCGCAATACATTTATTCCTTTTTTTTTGTGCCGTATATGGCTGTCCCGGCTTTTTTGGGAGATTTGCTGTCAGCTGACAGCAATTCCCAAAGCTCATTGGTCAGTCGATTGGCTCTGGCCTCAGTCACTGTCCTCCAGACAGTGACTGATTGGTCAGGAGTGGGGGCGGGACTGGCAGATGTGCTGGTGCTTGGACTGCACACACAAAGTCTGTGATCCTGCTGACCGAGGGAGAGAGAGATGACTGACGAGTCGCTCTGAGGTAAGAACTGCTGAGCTCTGTAATACCTGTGTACTGACAATAACTGTGTACTGGCTGGCGGCAATACCTGTGTACTGGCAATACCTGTGTACTGGAAATACCTATGTACTGGCTGGCTGCAATACCTGTGTACTGGCAATACCTGTGTACTGGCTGCGTACTTCCTGTGTGCTGGCAATACCTATGTACTGGCAGGCTTCAATACCTGTGTACTGGCTGTGTAATACCTATGTAATGGCAATACCTGTGTACTGGCAATACCTGTGTATTGGCTGGCTACAATACGTGTGTACTGGCTGGCGGCAATACCTGTGTACTAGCTGGCGGCAATACCTGTGTACTGGCTGGCTGCAATACCTGTGTACTGGCTGACGGCAATACCTGTGTACTGGCTGGCGGTAATACCTGTGTACTGGCTGGCGGCAATATCTGTGTACTGGCTGGCAGCAATATCTGTGTACTGGCTGGCAGCAATACCTGTGTACTGGCTGCAATACCTGTGTACTGGCTGCAATACCTGTGTACTGGCTGGCTACAATACCTGTGTACTGGCTGGCAGCAATACCTATGTACTGGCTGGCTACAATACCTGCGTAATGGCTGGCGGCAATACCTGTGTACTGGCTGGTTGCAATACCTGTGTACTGGCTGGCTGCAATACCTGTGTACTGACTGCATACTGTGTTACTGGCTGCAATATACCCCACCTGTGATGCTGAGCTGTATACTGTATCCTGTGATGCTGAGCTGTATACTCCTGACTCAATATGTGGAATACAGGGGATGGAGTGGGTGGATTTTATAAGGGGTGGGGCTTATGAGAAGTAGGAAGGATCAAAAAGGAAGGACGGGGCCTGGCGCCCCCCCATCCTAAAACTTCACCAGCCGCCACTGAATATCACAGTGGAGAGATTGCTGTACTAACATTGAATACTTAGTATAGAGATCTCAGTTAACTGCTCAATTTTTACTCGTTCAGCCCACTGTGTACCAGCCTTTATGGTCAAAGGGCAAGTCGTATCTGTAAGACTAGACATACAGAGCACCCCACTTCCCCTTTCATGAGATGTTAAGAACCCCCCACTATCAGAAGTCAAGAGTCCCCCCACCATCCCTTACATTACAGTGCACTGCCCTGTCCGTTTTTCAGGTGGACCCAGTCGGACCCTCAATTCACCATTCATGCTATCTCCAATCAGATCCACTTAAAAAAAAACAGAAGGGGATCCGCGCCCTTCTGTCTATGCAGATCGAATCAGAGGGCTCATAGAGTAGAGCGGGCTGTGTCAGTGTCTGCTCTGCATATGCAGATGGACATGGACCAGTCATCTGCCAGCTCTGCTCATTGTGGCCCTCGACCGGTTACCAAGTCGCTAAAGTGGCCTTCGCTCCATAAAAGGTTGGGCACCCCTAGCCTAGAGGAAAGGACTAATTATATATGAAGATGTGAATCAGAACACAGATGGTAATCTATGATATTTGGGATCAGCTGTAATTGGAGAAGTGTTATATATAAAGCATGCATACTAATGATTGCTCTTGCACAATTGCTGGGCATTGGGTTGCTCTCTTCCCTTATTATATAGTGGAATGAATTATCCTTTGATGATGTCTATGAACACCTACTGTGAATACATATATCAGTAGTCTATTTTAATGCTGGTTTTAGGATGTGGGGTTTATATAGAACAGTATCTGGGGATTTATATTAATAAAATAAAGTATTTGACTTTTTGATATATTAGAGTGCTTATAGATCCCTCTTTTTTTATTTATTATAATTGATGTTGAAAAGAGTAAAAAATATCTGTTGGTCTGCCAGAAAAGCATTGAACTTCTTACCTTCTTGACTGAACTGACAACACAGCATCTGTTCTACCCTGAGATCCAAAGCAGTGTTTTTATCCCTGCCCAGTTCTCTCCTGCTGGACTACAGAACAGCTTCTCCCTACATTAAGGAGAAGAGGAGAGTGGAACGATTCTCTAGTGCTGAAAGTGGGACTGGGCAAGGATTATAACATTAAAAAAATCCCTAGCAATGTTATAATCCTTGCCCAGTCCCACGTTCAGGACTACAGAACCGCTTCTCCCTAAGCAAACGAGAAGAGGAGAGAGGAGTTGTTCGGTAGTCCTGAAATTCGGACTGGGCAAAGATTATAACATTGCTTGGGATTTTTTTTTTTTTGCAGCAAGGGCACTGTGTTGTCAGCTAAATCAGAAAACTAGGATTTCTAGCAGATCAACATGTATTTTTCTGTACTTGTGACCTTTTAAAGAGACATAACATGGGCAACTGTGCATGTACTGCAAAGATGTATTGCAGGTTTAATTTTACACTTTTAGCAGTATAGCTAGTAGTGCCATGTGTCCTATTGAAAAAACTGTTGAAGGTTTATTGAACATAAGACACTGCCAGCTAGTGGCGTAGTGTTAAACAGTTATAGGGTTTAAAACCTTCAGCTAGTTAATAGATAACCGGTAAAGGGATAGTAGTCATTTACAGATTCAAAGGTGAGTTCATATAGCTCATATACACAATGGTTTGATACAAATAGAAAATAGAAATAACTTCATTATTAAGTACAAATTAATTTAGATAATTTATTTTAATTTGAAATTAAAAAACAGTCATTGTTAGAACATGAAACAGCTGCTGTTAGGACTTGGCAAAGCCACTGTAAGGATCTTAAATGTTCAAGGGACTGTTAAAGGTTACAGTGTAGTGTACTGTATGTACAACCAAAACTGAAAATAATGCCTCGTACACACGGGTCGATGGTCGTATACAACAGGTCGTACGAATGACCGTTGTATGCTAAATCGACCGTTAGTACGCACGATTAGAACAGCCTACGTACAACGGTCCTACAACAGAAGTTGTATGAGCAGACTAGAAAACTTTGGTAGTACGACAAGCAGTCGTACGACCGTTGTACCGTGTGTACAGAGAAGTTGGTCCAACAAGTTGTACTGTGCAAAACATGCATGCTCAGAAGTCAGGAATGGCCGGATGCTAATTACATGCACCTGAGCTTTGCCCGTTCGGTCGTACAATCGTCAAACCATGTGTACAAGGCTTAACTCTTAATTGATCCTAAGGTAGCGCAGTCCTTTTCGTCTTGGTTATTTTTGTTAATGCTAATCATGCCTGGATCCTGCCAGCGCTGTAAGTCCATTTCCTGCACTAGGGTAACAATGATGCTGGTCACCTGTGGAATTGAAGAAACTGCTGAAAATGATCATTTTGTCATGGCTTACTGATATGCCTATATTACCAAAAAATACATTTTATATTTGTGTTATCCAGGCTACATGTCTGGTTTAATTCCCAAAAATAAGACTACGTGATAAGTTACTGGTTAACTCTTAGGAGGTTATAGGTTAGGGATGTGTTTCACTTTCAGTGGATGTTTAAAAGCTTTATAATGTATATTTGTTTGCTGTGTTATTGCCCCATACTAAAAAAAAATTGCACTGGGTTCCTAGTGCAGAAAAAAAAAAGTTTAGTATCCCTTTATAGTCATCTAGTGTCTAAAGTATAACTAAAACTTTTTTTTTTTTAGTTTTGAATAGAGTGGAGAGGGATTAGAACACCTGGCAGGTTTTTATTGTGTCCCTGTTATGGAGATTTCCCATCTCTATCTGTCCTGTTTACCAGTATTACTAAAAGGGAAAGTAAAAGAAAATCCCAAATTTTGGGTTGTCACCAGAAAAGTAATAGAGATGAAATCCTCTAATAGAGACAGCTCTGGAGGCTCGGGGGTCCCCAAGAGATTGCCTTAATTAGCAGAGATTTCCTCTCACTTCCTGTTTTGGCTATGGGACAGGAAGTGACGGTAAATTTCACCAATGGGGCACAGATGGCAAAAAATAAAATGACAGGGGTTATAACTCTCCCTTACTCTAGCCAAATTAAAAATAAAAGTTCAGTTCTACTTTAATCGCTTGCCAGCCAGCCACCGTCATTATACTGCAGCAGGTTGGCACAGCTGTGCAAATTGCCATAGGTGTGGATGGGGCGCGGACACGGCTATCTGTGGGCGCCCATTTGATAGCGGGGGAGCCAACCAGAGGGCCCTGCGGACTCGATGTCTGCCAGCCACCTGTGATCGCTCCAGAGAAAGGCAGAACGGGGATCTGCCAATGTAAACAAAGCAGATCCCCATTCTGTCAGGGGAGTAGAGAAAGATTGTCTCTTCCTAGTGATTAGGAACAGCTATCTCTCTTCTCCTCCAGTCAGCCCAGCCCCCACACAGTTAGAAACACCTCCCAGGGATCACAGTTAACCTCTTGATCGCCCCCTAGTGTTAACCCCTTCCCTGCCAGTGTCATTTATACAGTAGTCAGTGCATTTTTATAGCACTGATCTATGTATAAATGTCACTGGTCCCCAAAAAAGTGTCAAAAGTGTTCGATCTGTCTGCCGCAATGTCGCAGTCCCGCTAAAAACCACAGACTGCCAACAATACTAGTAAAAAAAAAAAAATAATAATATTAAAAATGCCATAAATCAATACCCTATTTTGTAGATGTGATAACTTTTGCGCAAACCAGTCAATATACGTTAATTGAGATTTTTTTTTTACCAAAAATATGTAGAAGAATACATATTGGCCTAAACTCAGGAAGAAATTTGTTTTTCTTTAACATTTTTTTGGGGATATTTATTATAGCAAAAAGTAAAAAATATTGTTTTTTTTTTTTCAAAATTGTCGCTGTTTCTTTGTTTATAGCGCAAAAAATATAAACCATAAAGGTGATCAAATACCACCAAAAGAAAGCTCTATTTATGGGGAAAAGGACATCAATTTTGTTTGGGTACAATGTTGCACGACCGTGCAATTGTCAGTTAAAGCGTGCCGTATCGCAAAAAATGGCTTTATCAAGAAGTGGGTAAATCCTCCTGGGGCTGAAGTGGTTAATATTATATTATTTCATTATTTATTATTATTATTTTGTATTATTTCAGAAAGCAAGGGGGACGATGCTTATGGTCTTTACACATAAACATATTTCATATTCATTAATTTAAGCTAATTTAGAGATTCAGTTATTCAGTGTCTAGCACAAATGATGTATTTTATCATGGTTGCAAGGTGTTGTTCTAATTACACTTTGTAGTGCGTGATCATCAGACACTAAAGTGGGTTAAAGTATGTTGTTAGATCTACTTCACAGTAAGAATAACTGAAAGCAATGTGCTTATGTTACATAACTATGTTATGCTTTAATTTGCACAAATCAACAAAGAATACAACGTTTCTCTGTACCTGCAATCGACTATAAATATTCAGGCACTCCCTTTGTTGGTATAATTTACAAAATGAAAGCAGTACCCATTCACTAATGTCTATCAAAAACGAAAAGAGTAAACTATTAAAGCACTCATGTGGGTAAAGTTTCCATGGCAACAGTTCCCATGGCATCTAGTGTCAAAAATAAGACATGCTGTGAGGACAAAAGTGATTTTCTTAACAGGCCAGTCACATTTCACTGCTTTAAAAAAATAGCATGCTCCTAGCTGCATCCACTAATTGTACTTTACACTAGCTTGCGCAATGAAAATCTAAATAAATTAATAACTGCAAAGCCCTTTGAATGAAAATGAATCTATGTTTATTTTAGGCATTTCAATTATATTACATGCCAAGCATTTTTGCAGAGTATAGGAAAAGCAAAGTAATACATGGGTTACTGTGGTTTACAGCAGTGGTTCTCAACCTCAGTCCTCATGTACCCCCAACAGGCCATGTTTTGGGAATTTCTCTTAGATAAAATAGCTGTCCAAAATACCAAGCCATTGACTCTGATTTAAAGCACCTGTGCAAGATAAAGGAAAAACCTGCAAACATGGCCTGTTGGGGGTACTTGAGGACTGAGGTTGAGAACCATTGGTTTACAGGACATATAATAAACCCTTACCCGGCATTTGGGAGAGGATCCTCTCCTCAGGCTGGACAAGCTCTCATGTGACAACAGCCAGGCTGTTGGAATCATACGGTCTGACCCCCTTTGATCCACCTTTGGAGTGACCCTGAGACGGATATCGGTGGTGGCACACCCTGAGACGAAATCCGAATGAGGACCTGAGGACCGGATGGTACCGGGTGATTCCAGGATCTCATACAGCCTATACCCCACTGATATCTGGACCCTGAGACAGATGTCGGCGGTGGCACACCTCAAGAAGAAATCTGAATGAGGACCTGAAGGCCGGATGGTACCGGGTGATTCCAGGAACTCATACAGCCTATACTCCACTGGTATCTGGTAAGAGTTCACCCCTTCCACTTCCAGAAGGAGGATTTATTTTATTCTACCACGAACACTGTGTAATATCACTCTGAACTAGTTTAAGGATATTTAGCTTCTAGTACCCTCGATGGTACATATCGGTCACAGTTCTGTGTAACTGGATTTACTTGTCAAAAAAACTTTTTTGTGGCGCTGCCATTTTTTGAATTTACCAAAAAAAGTTAAATAAAATGATAAAATGATTGCAGCATAGTTTTCAGTACTCAAGAACCCACACTAAAGAATCAACTACCTTCAAGAAATTAAAATGTGATCATGTGATATGATCCTTAGCACATAACTGAATTTTCCAGTGCATTTAAACTAGTTAAACTCCAAAAATATTTTCACATTGTAGGCATGAATTTATTAATTCAGCAATATTACGTGTAATAGCCACTTCGCTACCAGAGCAATCTTTTCATTTTAACACATTTTTGGTAAAAGCTGCATTTGTGGCTAGAAAATTATTTAAAACCACCAAAACATTATTTACTGGTACTTACGTGGCAGCATACATGCATACTAATGTGTTTTCTAACCAGTTTGATGTGGTATATGGGTGGTGTTGCTACACAAATTATATCCAATCTCAGAAGCAGATGCCTCTTCTCTAGATATCCCCCCATGGTGGATGCTACAGTCATTCAAGTTCATATGGAGGACTTGGCTTCCTTACACAATATTTATGATTGAAGGATCAACATAAATCCATATAAATCATATCAAAATGTGATGAGAGCATGCAAACCTGCAATTGCCCTCACTATGGTGGCAAGTGCAGTGAGGGTTTGGACCCAGAATTTTAGGGATAGCTATCATCCAAGATTTACCAGAGGATTAAATCATCTGTACACTGGATGCACTCAAGCTGTTTGTGGATTTTGTCAGAGAAGTGGCCTCAGATACCATGCCTGTGGGGCCCTGTGACTGAAACCCTCTGAGTGTATCCATCTACAAAAGTTTCTGCATGATTCTAGTTAATGACTAGTTCCTCTTTGGCCCAAAACTGGATGCGGGAATCTCAAGAGTCACAACAGCAAGTCAGGCCTTCTCTGAAAGACAGGAGGTTGAGATGATGTGGCTAAGTCCCAGAAACCTTCAACTAACAATGCCTATTCACATATCTCGGTGAGATTTTCAGCATTCACAATAAGTCAGGCTGACCTACGCAACCTTGAGGTCTTTCAGTTGCTGTCCTTCCTGCAGATGAACCTAGGCTTGGACCTCAGCTTCAGTTGAGTGCAAATTGAGCCACCCCTAGAAAGTGGTCAAGCCTGGATACTCAATTGTTCATTAATGTGATTGAAAACATAGGGGGTAATTTACTATAGCGCGATTCTGGCTTTGCGCAAATTTTAACCCGCAGAATCGCAAATTCGGGCTAATTAGTGTGAAAATAGAATTCACTAAAGCCCCGAGGGAGAAAATACTCCCAGAATCAAATTCACTATAGCGCCCAGACAACAGTGACTGACTAGAAAACTAGTCATGGTAGAAGCAAGGGAATTGCACATGGAAATAATGTTTAGAGCATGATATGATCACCTAAATGGTTCTTAAAAATGTAGTATCTTGTTTAATGATGATCTGCTTTGCAAAATGCAAGTTTCAGCCATTGATTCTAATGGTACATTTGTAACTTCCCTAAAGAAATCCTTTTCATGTTGAGCTGAAATGTATCTTTCTCTCAAACAAATTGTCCCTGCAACAATGTTGCTATTTCATAATGTCATTAGTTTTTAAGAATGTTAGAATATGTATTCTTGTCATGTTTTGTTAAAATATTTTTTTTCTGTCTCTCACTTGTTGCTGTCCATCTCATAAAAATCTTTTCCCAAACTCACACAGGTATCTTCATAAACCACAAACAATACCATTGCTATTGCAATAACATCACTGTTCTACACTCCAAGCACCACCAAATAGCACAGAATAAACTCCAGATTAATGCAATTCCACCACCTATATGTCCAAAGAAATGCAGTATAGGTGTATTTATGTGTAGGAGGGTTGCAAACTCAGCAGACGGGTGGCTGACAGCTTAACGCTTCTACCTAGCAGCATAGAGGTTCTGGGTTTGCATCCCGAGCATGTCACTTCATGTAGAGAGATTTTCTATTCTCATAACTCATGTCCTTACCAAAATTATGTCTAAATGTAGTATTTATGTGTAGGAGGTTTCCACCACTATTGCAAATGGTGTCACATGTTTTCTATGGGCAAGGACTATAATCAGCCTTAACATCTCCCACCCAGCAATAATTGCAGCTTCTTACCAAGGCAAATGCCCCAAAATGAGAGATGTTCTATAGCAGAATGCTCACAGTACTGAGCCATAACAAACCTTCAAAACACATGGCATATGCCAGAAACAGGTTGTTCAATGGTTATCCAGCCTTCCACAGTACATCTGCATTGGTTCATTTATTGCACCCTGAGACTTAGGACTGTTTGACATCACAGCAATGGATGCTCCTTGAATGTGGCTAAGGGCTTAGCACTTCTGCTAAGGGAACCTGGGGTTCATAGGTTCAAATCCCAAACATGCCACATCCTGTAGAAAGGCTGTCAGCTCTTCCTGTTTTGTTAAACATAACTAATGTCCTTCCCCAAGTTTTATATAAATGTAGCATTAATGTGGACGAGGGTTCCACCACCATTGCAAATCTTGCACAATCTGCGATCTGCCTTTATACACACATGAACTTTAATAGCATCTCAGTCTTAGTCTGTAGGGTTCAAATTTTATTTAGCCAACCCTTTGCAGCTATAGCAGTGCAGGGACCTTTTTTCCAACACCAGAATTGGATCGCATGGGTGTTCTCACTCATGCTATCTGATTCCTATCAGAATCCACAGTTAGCACTGCAATCTATGAACCAATCTGGGGGTGTCATTAATACTGTACTAACACCCGCAGCGTTCACAGAAGGCAGTGTGAACTGCCTGTGGGAGAGGTGCGATGCAGGTGCTTAAATCGTGCTGGTTCTTGCATCGCACCTATGTGAACCTGGGCTAAGGCCGCTTTCACACTTGTGCGACCTGAAAGTCACATGACTTTACCACGGTTTACCGCAATTTTTTGCTGCGATTTTTTTGCCGTGATTTTGATGTGATTTGAAGCAATAGCTGTGTAATTCTGAGGTCTATCGACCTCAAGTTGCTTCGAAGTTGGACCAAAGTAGTTCAGGGACTACTTTGAAGTCGCACAGATATGAATAGTGCTCATTCAAAATCATCTTTAGGCCCCTTTCACACTTGTGCAACTTTTCATGTGACTTGGGACTGCAAAGTCACATGACAATTCATTCCCCATGATTTTCAATGAGTACCATTCATATCTGTGTGACTTCAAGCCTCAGTGACTTCAAAGTGGTTCCTGCACTACTTTGGTCTGACTTTGATGTGACTTGAGGTCCATAGACCTCCAGTATTACACAGCTATTGCTTCAAGTCAAATCGCTGTAAAATCACACAAATTTCAAGTCGCACAAGTGTGAAAGAACAACCCCTGAAAAACAACCCCACACCATAATCCCCCCTCCTGATTTTGGCCAGTGCACAAAGCAAGGTCCATAAAGTGAAGAGTCCTGGCCTCAACCCAATAGAACACCTTTGGGGGGAATTAGAGCGGAGACTGCAAGCCTGGCCTTCTCGTCCAACATCAGTGCCTGACCTCAGAAAAGTGCTTTGGGAAGAATGGTCAAACATTCCCATAGACACACTCCTAAACTATGTGGACAGCCTTCCCAGAAGAGTTGAAGCTGTTATAGCTGCAAAGGGTGGGCCAACTCAATATTGAACCCTAAGGACTAGGACTGGGTTGCCATTAAAGTTCATGTGTGTGTAAAGGCAGGCATTTGACAATATTGTGTGGGCTAATACATTTGCAAATTGTAAGTGTTCTTGTTTATCAGGTGCAATCACTATAGAGTTAAGCAGACATGAAGAGACAGATTGAATGACATGTCGGTGTGCTAACAATACAACCTATGTTATATAAATGTCTGCAGTAGAGGGGTTGGCTTGCCCTGAGAAGAGGCAGTGTTATTTGTTGTGGTTTTTGGGGGAGTAGGGCTGATATTGTGCATAATGACGAACGCCCCACTCGGGCTGTTAGTTGAAAGTCTTGTGCATTTTGTCCATCAAAAGTGTGGCTTTTCTGTCAATTTTGTGTATGGTTGCTGTCTGACCATGCATTCATGGTTTGGGAGCATCTTCTGACCTTCTACTCTTTGATCTCATTGCTTAATCATGTACACAGAAATGCATCTTCCAGCAGAACTGTCACCAATGTATGTGTGTGGAATGTTGGGTGGTGGGTGTTAATGTTTGGAATATGTGTCTTTTTAATATTTTCTATTTTTTTTAAGAATGACTGACTGTTTTTTTTGTAATTTTGTATAATCTTGCAGCTAAACATTTGTTGGTGGTTGGTGTCTGTTGAGAGTAGTTGTACTATGAAATGTGTAGCCTGCTATACACTGGGAAATTAAAGCTATGTCCACTATAAGGCTTGGAAAAAATTTAGATTGTAAGCTCTTATGAGCAGGGCCATTAGATCCCAATTGCTAAATGTTTGTCTAAATGTACCACCTAATATACTAATGCCACTAAATGAATGTACTTAATTGTGTTGCTAATGGGCAAATAAATGTAAATTCTTGAGCTTTTTTTTTTTAATTTGTTTTGGGGGGAATGGGTTTGGAGAAGTGAACTGTCTTGCTAATGACAAATTATGAGAAGATGTAATCGTGGATTAAAAAAAAAAAAACCTAATCTCTTCAGCACACCTGCAAGTAAATGATAAAGGTTGTTTAAGTGGACTCTTTTAATTTAACAGGTCTGGAGAATTACAGGTAAGGGCCGGTTCACACTGCTGCACTGTGCAAGATTGCGTCTGATTCACAGCGCAACACCGCACTGTCCATGCAATGCAATTTCAGCCATACAGATAGTATGGCTAAATTTGCATTGCATTCGGACCAAACTCATACAGGACCCTTTTATTTTTTTCTGATCCACACCAGAATTGGATTGCATGGGTGTTCACACCCATGCAATGCGATTAATGTCCGAACTGTTAGTTTGCACTGTGATATGTGAGCTGAAATGAGGGTGTCATTAACAATGTATTGACGCTCCCAGTAGGTCACACATGGCAGTGTGAAATGCGATGCGGGAATCTGCAGTGGATTTGCAGGGTTCTCGCATTGCACAAGTGTGAACCGGCACTCCTAATGAATTTAGTTGGTGGATAGGCAGTGTTGTACATCTCAAACTGAGCCTTTGTCTTTGTCATTCACCTGCCTATTACTAAAAATAATTGTGATTGCAAACAAATATTCGCAAGCAAGTGTGGCTTTGTCCTCTGACCCGGGAATGTCATTGTGTTCACCCTGAAGTGCCTTTGCTGGTCAGGATCTCTATATAGGTAGCGAGGTTTTTATTTCAGCAAAGAGGAGGTGCTACTCATTTGATGGGTAAGTGTAGGAAATATACTTATGCTTACACCGTGTGGGGAAGGATGCGATAGCTATATTTGGTGGGGAATGGGGTTAATTTATTTGTTCATGTGGGATCACCACACATTCACTTCCTGCCAGTACAGCCATCAGACATTTTGGGGCCTCTTAAACAGCTTTAGACCTGCCCCCCCTTCTGACAACATTCCCCAGGGCCTTCCCACTGGGCCATTCCACCACATCCGCCCACTGGCCAGGGGTGCACAAATGTTGCAGCCCCAGTAGGAATTATACACCCTGTCACACTTCCCCGGTGTAGCCTGCCAAGCATGATTCATTCAAGTGAAGTGTGCAATGCATGCTAGTGTGGGATCCAAGGGGTTAAAAAAAAAGTGCACAGGCAGCATAGTCTCATCCAATGCTTGCAATAAGACCTCGTGCCGAACCATAGGTGCTAGAGGTCCCAAACCTGGACTAGTTATCATCCAGGGGACCCTCACCATGTGACCTAAGTTTGGTATTTTTATTACCTATGGTTCAGGAGAACGATGTCCCCCCCCATAGACTCCAATGTTAAGTCCGAAGTTCACCTGACAATTGTCAGTCAATGACTGGTCACTCTGAGGTCCTGGTACGACCGAACCATAGATGCCGGAGGTCCCAAACCTGGCCCAGTTGCTGCCCAGGGGGCACTCTCTATGTGACTAAAGTTTGGTATTTTTATTGGCTATGGTTTTGGAGAACGGTGTCCCCAAACCGGGTGTCCCCTTCCCATAGACTCCAATGTTAAAGACTGCTAAAGTCTTTGTTGTAATGGCCCTTGAGACACTGGGGCCCCTTACAACAGTACTGCCTGTACTCCCCTGATGGTGGCCCTGCTTAATGCCCATGCACACACATCACTTCCTGGTTACAGGCACATTACACGTCCTGCATGTATTCTGCTGATGTAAATCAGTAAGGAGTGTGTGTATATGTTTATATATATATATATATATATATATATATATATATATATATATATAAAATTGAGAGAGCTGCTTTTATATTTTTTATGTATATATATATATATATCCAAGAGAGTTGCTTATATATACTCCTTTTACACTTGGCCGACTTTTCCTGAAATGATTCATATCTGTGCTACTTCAAGTGGCACCAACTTCAAAGTAGTCCCTGTACTACTTTGGTGTGATTTGAGGTTCCTAGCTCTCAATATTACTCAGGCATTCCCTGAAGTTGGGACAATGTTGTGGGCAAACTGCATTACTTTCAGGATAACACCTTTGACTTAGGCCCCCATTCGCACCTGTGTGACTTGAAAGTCATGCAACTTTGATGTGACTTAAAGCAATGCCTGTGTAATCTTGAGGTCTAGGGACTGCAAGTCATATCAAACTCAGACCAAAGTAGTTCAGGGACTAGTTTGAAGTTGATACCACTTTAAGTCAGACAGCTATGAATCCTACTCATTGGAAATTGCGGGGTCCAACTTGACAGGCGACTTTGCAGTCCCAAGTTGCACAAGTGTGAAAGGGACCTTAGATATCCACCCAAAAGTGGAAGCTCTACTTATCTCTCTCCCCCCCTTCTGATGCCACATTTGGTCCCCTTTGGGGGGGGGGGGTACCTGTTTAGGACATTTACCTGTCCCCACTTCCGACAGACATCACTGCAGTGAGGTATGGCAGAAATATGTCACCCCTCCTCCTTCCCTGCTGCCAGGCCATTCAGAAAGCGCAGTGCCCTTTGTGCATGAGCAGTAGGGAATCGGCAATGGAGGCGATAGCACCTGAGGGCCAATGGAAACCTGGGCTGGGGTGCCAACATCACTAGCTTCCAGGACAGTGCCCTAATAATTAAAGTCAGCAGTTGCAGGATGTGTAGCTGCTGACTTGTATATTTTCTGTGGCTGAGGCACAACTTTAAAGCGGTAGTAAACCCTAAAAGCTGTTTTTACCTACAGGTAAGCCTATAATAAGGCTTACCTGTAGGTAAAAAGAATATCTCCTAAACCTGCATGGTTTAGGAGATATTCGCCCTGCATGCAGCCGCTGACATTAGCGGCGCATGCGCTCTGACGATCCGGCCGAGGCGGCGGGCAACTCAGAGCTGGCTGCCGGAGCGAAGAGCTCCCGCGCGCATGCGCTGGAGTGACGTCACGCGGCTCCGGCCACTCACGGAGCCGCGTACCCAGAAGACAGAAGAGGACAAACATGTCAGCGTCCTTAGCGCTGACCGACTCGGGCATCGGGGGCCTCGTTCTAAGGTAAGTATTTCATAATATGTTAGTATGCAATGCATACTAACATATTATGCTATTGTCTTGCAGGATTTTTTTTTATTTTTTTTTTTTGTCAGCGGGTTTACTACCGCTTTAATATCAGCTTCGTTACCTAGATTGGTGAGCTGGGATTGAGCTCCAGCTATCACATGGTACTTGGGCTTATCTCAACAACCTGTACCATGTGAATAGCTTCAGCTAATCACAGATCAGTAGTAATCCCAGCTGACATGAATGTCAAACAATTCTGACTGTTCAAAGTTTGTCTGGCACCATGATTTGTATGGTATCAGCAAGCCTACATGATACATTTAAACAAGGCTATCTAACTCACAGAGTAGTTCAATGGTATGGATGGTATGACCTTCTGAAAGCTTGATTTGTACTCAGCATTAGATGCTGAAAATATGCAAACGCATATTCGCCAACTAGCCAATGCACACCAGTTTGATTGCTTCCATACTATGAATTATTTAAATGTATGCAATGGTATGTACATATTCAGAGTCGTAACTAGAACCTTCAGGGCCCCGGTACAAGAAATTATGAAGGGACTCCTGGCCAGGTCCCTTCCCTTTTTCCACTGATCCTGGGGCCCTTTACTCCTATCGCGGGTCCCTTTATTACGGTACTGCAGTGGGGCCCTTTCACAAGTTCTGCAGCAGGACCCCTTTCGGCCATCTTCGGGCCTTCCCATGGTGGTGAAATGCCAGGGCCCGGTCACAGTTGCAACCTTTGCAATTCTTATAGTTCCCTCACTGGTGTCAGTAGTTTTTAATTTTTATTTTAATTCCATTATTCTTTTCATTTAATTGTATTTCTTTTACAATTTTATTTTAACAATTTTATTTAGGAGCTCTGTTGGGGGGCTTTGATGAGATATCAGGGGTCTAATCAAACCTCAGCCCTTAATCTCCATCTGTGTAGCCTCAGCTGCACAGAATGAATGGACAGGAGTAGCTGTGCACCGAGCCTCCCATTCATTCAGAAATGGAAGTATAGTAAAAAACAGTTTACTATGCTTCAGTTATGAATGAACCAATTGGTACCAATCACTGACTCTGTTCATTCAGAAAAGGAAGGGGCCAGTAAATGACAAATTTACAGACCCGTCCCATCTCTTCATCATGACATCTTCTACAGCAGCTGGCAGGAGGGGGGAGACAGCAGCTCTGTGGGGGGGGGGGGCAGGGAAGCACACAGGTACTCTGGGAACAGCAGAGCACAGCTACACTGGATAGAGAAAAATGGAGAAGATTGGGTCCTCTAAATGCCACCCCCGCCAACCTTCCTATTCAGGTGTACAAGGGAGGCACACGGGCCACCTGGAACATGGGGCCCGGTTGCAATTGCAACCCCTATTGTTACGCCCCTGTACATATTCAATAATATTATGATGTGGAATTGGAATAATCACACACTAGTTAACGTGCCGGCAGTTAGTTTGTAGAGAATTAACAGAATCCAAGATTAGTAAATGTATTTTCTATGGCTGGCTGTGCTCCAGTCTATAGTGTAGTGGTTCCTTCTAATACCTTCAAAGCTTACAGCTACAGGTTCGGATCCTACTGTTGTCATCACTATACCTTGCATTATACTTGGCATTATATTTTGAAAATATGTGAAGGCATATTCGCCAATGCCCATCAGTTTGAATGCTTCCATACTATGAACATTTGCAATGGTATGTACATATTCAATAATAATATAGTGTAGAATTGGAAAAATCACACACTAGTTAACGTGCTGGCAGTTAGTTTGTAGAGATTTAACAGAATCCAAGATTAGTAAATGCATTTTCTATGGCTGGTTGTGTTCAAGTCTATAGTGTAGTGGTTACTTCTGATACCTTCAAAGCTTACAGCTACAGGTTTGGATCCTCCCGGTGTTCATATTCCCCAATGGTTTCCATTTTGCTGCAGTAGTTCCCATACCCTTTTTTCAAGCAAATCATGTTCATACAAACCTTCAATTGATTCTGCAGGTTCAAGCCCAACTGACATCAGCTATTCCCACATATGCCGATTAAGAAGTCACATTTGCGGCAATAACGCAATTCCGCAATTTTGTGTTCGCATGATCAGCCAGTTAATATGCTTATTGTCTTGAATGGGCTTTATTTTATGGCGTCGTGCGATCGTATATTCGCGATATAGTGAATTAGCCCCACAGTGTGCACCCCCAAAAAATGTGCATCCTAACCCCAGGTTTCTGACCACTTACACACTTGCACCTGTACAGTATGCGCCTTATGGACCCGTGAAATTTTTACATTTCCATTAGGGGCCTGCTTATTTTTTTTTTTGTGACAACTTTGTTATTATGTAAGATAAAGTAATACACGGGTTCACTTTTGGCGATATTGTTTTGCAAAAATTGTTTCATTTCATACGATATCTATAAACAAAAAAAAAGTTAAACAACTTTTTTTCTGTTTTCATCAGTGCTATCAAAGTATTTACTTTATCATAAAATTTGTCCCTTTCAAACAACACTAAAAGGCTTTTTTTTCAGTTATGCACATTTTCATGCAACACTGAAAAAAGTAACAAACAAAACAAATGAAAGCAAAAAAAAAATTGTAATAGTAAGGCTCGGCTCACACTGCTGCGTTGCAAATTTTCTGCGAATTTAATACGATTGCGATGAGTGTTTTTTCAGTTCAGTGTTTTTGTGACAAGTGCGATTTCTACATGTGTTGGTGCAAATCTACTCCAAAGCTGTAGCTGTAGGGGGAAGCTATCGCAGTGATGTGAATGGGAGATTGAGTTTTCAATCCGTGTTCTATTGTAGTCTATGGAGCTGAATTCGTAACGCACAGCATCGCACAAGGATCAAACTCACACAGGACCCATTTTTTTCACAAATTAGATTTGCAACGTATCTATGTGAACGGCCCTGATAGAACATTATGTTATTGGAGATGACTTGCTAATTTAAGCTATCACAAAGGCTTAAATTCGCCCTAAAGATAGGAATAAAATAAATTAGCAAAAATATAATAGCAAAGGGAAAGGATAGAGTTAAGTCGGGCTAAACAAGGTTAACTAAGGGTTAATAAGGGGTGAATAGGAATACATTTTATTCTCATTAAAGGGGGGTGTAGCTGGACGTAAACAGATGCATGCCAAAGAGTAAGGCCTCATACACACAGGACATTTTTTGACTGTTTTTCTGCAGCTGTTTTCATCTGCAGACATTTTTTTCTACAGTCAATAAACCCTCCATCATTTTATCCTATGTGTTCATGCACACACAGGCTGTTATCAACTCTTTTTAGCAGTGATTTTTTTGAGCTGTAAAAAAAACCGAAGACCAGAGGGTTCTTTTGGACGTTTTTCAGCTGTAAAAATGTTCAAACGCCCAGAAACACCCAAAAAACGCTCAAAAACGCTCAAAAACATCAATCCCCAAAGTTTTTGGACGTTTTAGATCAATTGGGAAAAAAACAAAAAAACACTGGCCCTTTAAAAACGCAAAAAAAAAACATGGAAACCGGCAGTAATATAACGCTGGTAAAATCTGAAAACATCCCTGATAAGCTACTGACATTTTTTGGCTGTTTTTTAAAAGTCCTGTGTGCATGAAGCCTTAGGATTTTGTTAGGAAGCATCTCTTATACTTATCTCTTATCATATGTATTCAAAACCCTGAAGTTAAAATGCAGCTTCTCAGTCACAAATTCACACCTGTGGTGCAGGCCCACTCTGACATTGTACAGCAGAGCAGGCTAGTACCTCAAGTACATGTTGGGCCATCTTCAGCCAGTAATCCAGAGTTGATACCATAGTTCATGGATAGGATCGCTTGTAAGCATTTTATTTTATCTTGCAAGAAACCCCTTTTTTATTTTTTATATATTTATTTTGCATTGGGGCAAAGGGGTTTGGGCTTAGGACTTTTTTTTCTCAAAGGTAGGTTCCAGGCTGCATCTCTGTCTCTTCCCATGTATAATTGGTCAGGGATTGCAAATGGCAAATGAGTTTTAACGTAGAAAAATGTAAGATAATGCATTTGGGTACCAAGAACCTGAATGCTAACTACTCACTAGGGGGGGGAGCCCCTGGGGGAAACTAGGGTGAAACAATCGAAACGAACGTCGTCGAACCGTAACGTACGGTGACGACTCGGATAAGAGGTGGTCCTGGGGATCCAGAAAAAGGTAGGATCAAAGGGGGTCCCCGAGGGGGGGGATCACTCATCAATCGTAAGTCCAAGAACCATGGGTTTACGTAATAGAATGTAAAAAGATGCAATTTTGAGTAAACGGTAAACGTTAGGGACTGGTTAATATGTACCCTTCTCTGTCTCTACGTCGGACCTTGGATGGAAACTCTTTTTTTTCAGGATTCGGGTTTGGGGAAACGGGGTTACGTTTTATTTATATATTTTTTATTTTTTCCCCAAAGAACGTTCTATTTTATTTTACGAATGTTCGCTAGGATAGGTACTTGATACCATAGTTGAGACCTAATGACCGACTTCTACCGGGTTGTACATGAACTCCATGATCGGACGAGACGACAT
>BLSH010183251.1:1552156-1564606 GCA_018402905.1 Glandirana rugosa
TGACAGAGGGAGACGAGAAGAGTTGAGCCTGCAACCGGGCGATCGGGTCTGGTTGGCCACCAAAAATTTGAGGCTATCATGCCCGTCTAAGATATTAGGCCCTAGATACATCGGGCCCTTGCCAGTCAAACGGAGGATCAACAACGTGGCTTACCAGCTGGACTTTCCTCCTTCACTTAAGGTACATCCAGTGTTCCATGTGAATCTGCTCAAACCAGTGGCTAAGGATCCCTTCCCGGGGCGGAAAGCAGGCCCACCGGAGCCAGTCCTGGTGGATGGAGAGGAGGAATTCGAGGTGGAGACCATCCTTGACTGCAGAAGGAGAGCTGGTGTTACGCAGTTCCTGGTGAAGTGGAGAGGTTATGGGCCTGAGGAAAGCTCTTGGGAGCCAGAGAGCAACCTGCACTTTTTGGAGGAACAATCCGGCCAAGAGAGCCCGGTTGGGCATCCGGAGGCTGCCCCTTGGGGGGGGCAATGTTAGTAAAAATGCCTCTTTGTGTTTCCGCGGTGGTGCACGCGCTTGTGCGCGTTCGCGCGCCTGTGCGCGCGAGTGAGCGCTTGCGCGCGTGTGCGCGCGCCGGAAACGACGCCTGGCGGCTCTATTTAAGTCAGCAGAGCCTGCTGGCCGGTGCTGTCCGCTTTACAGCGTTTGACTCCTGTGACCCCTGCTTTACTCTGAGAGACTTCCTGCACCTGTGACCCCGGCTTCCTGTTTGACCCATCTGCCTGCTGCCTGCCCCGACCTTCTGCCTGCCTCTGACTACGCCTCTGCCTGATCCTCTGAACCTTCTATTGCCCGCACGTTGCCGACCCTGCCTGTACCCGACTACCCGCTTGCCTGAACCACCTGTACCGCACTGCCAGCCCGTTACCGACCCGGCCTTCATCACCGATCATCCACCTGCACGAGCTTCAGTGGACCATCACCTGTCATCTGTGACCTAGTCCAGCCCTCGTGCCCCCCTGTGCTCCAGAGTTCCCTGTCTCCACTACCATGGGCTCTTGAACCAGGGCCGCAAGGGAGGTTGCCCCGCATAAGTCAGACTCAACCATCAGGTACGTGACAGGCACGATCTATCTTCAACCGGGTGGGATATTGAGTTAAAATCACCGCCCAGTAAATGTGGGATGTGGGGCCATTTCAATAAGCAGGATGTCAGGGAGTTAAAGAAAGATGAACCAGGGCTATTGGGGGCATAAACGTTGGATATAATAATATCCTTATTATCGATACGGGTATGGATTGATAGTAGGCGACCTTGAATGTCAGAATTCAAGGAGATAATTTTGCAGGGAAGATTTTTGTGGATGAGTATGGCAACCCCGGCTTTGCGACCAAGGGCGTCTGAGCCTAAGACCGTTCCCACCCAGAGTTTTTTCATGTGGTGCAGATCTGCTTGTGTTAGATGTGTTTCCTGTAATAGGGCGATATCAGTTTTTAGCCTTTTGAGGTGCCTAAGGACTTTCATTCGTTTGGTGGCTGACCTTAGCCCCTTAACATTCCACGTAACACATTTCAAGAAGGCTTAGTTATATTTGCATCTGGAGCCTGATATGAAGATTGAGCAGAAAATTTTTGTGACCCGGAGAGAGGGAGATGGGAAATGAGATTACATGACCTGGGAGGTGGATCAAGGGGCTGGGAGTATGCAGGCAAGTGAGGTATGAGGAATGCAGGGGAGAGGTCTTCGGAAGATGTACGAAACAAGGTAAAAATGCAACATTCAACCAACAAGGTAGTTCGGAAAAGAACTTTGCTTTTTTCCAAATGGGTCCGCAGTCAGAGGGCTCCTTACCACCGGCCAAAAATCGGGGTTAGTCGTGCCCTGGTATCACAGATGTAGCAAAGATACCGGCATAACAAGGAGACCATAGGGTGGAGGGCGGAAGCTGTCCGAGAGGGGGGGGCCCCATGCAGAAAAGAGATAAAAAACAATCAAGTATATCATACTAGGAAGCGTGGAAAATCGACCACAACAGTATTATAACCATCGGAGCGTATTTTTACTCCGCTAGCAGAGAGCACGAGTCCTACCGTGGGGAGACATAGGTGTCTCGGTGTGGACATTGGGCTCTCGGATGACTTGGGTGTTGCGAGCAGGAGAGAGGACTAGGTGAGAAGAGGGGCGGTATAATATCGCTTTAGCATAGTTCATCAGAGTGGAGAGGGACGGACAGTTTCAGGTGAGTCCTTTTGTGGGCTGCGTTGGTCCAGAGATCTGGAAATCGGAGATGCCTTTGATGTCTGGGTGGAGTGCTGGTCGAGACTCAGAGATCGCAAGTAGTTTCCAGCTTCCTGGGGGCCATGAAAGGTAAGTTGCTCACCGCTGGCAGACCGTAGACGGAGCACTGCCGGGAAGGCCAAGGTGAATTTCAGCTGGCGTTGGTGCAGGCAGAGCAAAATTGTTGGAAGGCCTTTCTTTTTTTAGCCACTTCTAAGGAATAGTCTGCAAAGATGAGGATCTTGGCCCCTTCGATCTGAAAGGATTTGGACTGCCTGTACTGCTGCATAATATCCGCCTTGTCTGCGTAATTTAGGTATTTAGCTATTATTGTACGAGGCGCTGTGCGGTCCGATTGTAGTGTGCCGATATGGTGGGCTCTTTCGACCACACAAGGTCACGGGAGGCCTAGGGCTTCTGGTATATGCTTGGCACAGAATTCCACCAGGGAGCCAGGTTGTAGGGATTCGGGGACCCCCACAAAGCGAAGGTTACGCCTTCTCGACCAGTTTTCAAGGCCATCGAGTTTTTGAAGGACATATTGGTTTGTTTTTGCTTGTGCCTGCTCCACACCCTGGGATTGATATAGCTCTTCTTCAGTGCTAGAGATCCTGGCTTCCGCTTCATTGATGCGGGCCTTGTGCTCCCCTAGTTCTTTTTTGATCAGATGCATCCCCTCGCTGACAGCTTTTTCGACTGTAGCTGTGATGGTGGGGGCTAGAGTAGCAGTCACAGCCTGGGCTATTTTATCATATGAGTCAGCGTCCCTGTGTGGGGCAGAGGGAGTGCAGCTAACCTCCATTTCCAGTGCATCCGTTCATGCGGCCGATCCGGTCGGAGAGTAGGCCGCATCCCCGGCCTGGATTTGCGGCTGGGCCAGCGGGGCGCGTGCGGTGCCTTTCTCGAGGTACCGTTCCATCCGAGCCATGCGGGGCCTTGAAGAGAGGGTGTCCTGGGGGCGGAGGAGTCCTGGATTGGAGTCCAGGCAGGTTTTGCAGGCTGATTTGAAGGCATTGGAGAAGGAGCTAGTGCAGAGGGCTGCTACTCCATGCAGCAACGGAACCAGAAGTCAGTAAACTGTTTTTACTACACTTCCGTTACTGAATGAATGGGAGGCTCGTGCACAGTTACTCCTGTCCTATCATTCTGTGCAGCTGAGGTTTGTTTAGACCCCTGATATCTCCTTAAAGCCCCCCCAACAGAGCTCCTAAAAAAATAATAAAATTTAAATAAAAAAACTATTGACACCAGTGAGGGAACTATCAGGATTGCAAAGGTCGGAATTATGACCGGGCCCTGGCATTTCACCACCATGGGGAGACCCGAAGATGGCAGAAAGGGGGGGCCCGCTGCAGAACTTGTGAAAGGGCCCCACTGTGGTACCATAATAAAGGGCCCTGCGATAGGAGTAAAGGGCCCCAGGATCAGCGAGAAGAGGAAAGGGTCAGGGGGCCCTTCATAATTTCTTGCACTGGTGCCCTGAAGGTTCTAGTTACGCCTCTGGTGTCACATTTCACAGAGCCTGTTGTATGAACTACAAAAGAGATGGGTTTCAAAAGGCAGAGTCAGTACAGGAATTACTGTTTGAAGGCAACAAGGTACCATGGGATATGTAGTCCTTAGAAATACAAAGTAAACCAAAGGAATGAGCTCAGAAGAAGCTGTTGGAAGGGATGCCCTGCAGACTGACAGACAGAGGTGACCCGTATATTAGGGGTGCACGTGCGCTGCCCCCCTATCCATGCGTCCAGCCCCCTGATCTACATATAGGGATTCCAATGGAGCGGTGTGTTTTTTTGAAGCACGTGATTAGAGCCAGAGGCTCTGATTGGCTTAAAAAAAGGGTGGTCTCGGGGAGTAGAGCACTGCGCTTTGAGCCCATCCAGTTGTGTGACCATAGCGAATGAATATTCACTATTTTCACACTAAATCTCCTCCCACCAATCAGGAAGTGGGTTGCGAGACCTGTTTCCCGATTGGTCAAAACGTCAGGCAATCCTATTGGATGCCTAGGAGTAGGATGAGGAGAGAGGAGAGCAGGGCCGGAACAGAAGACCGACTGACCCACCAACTGCCACTGTGACACGAATGCCATCCAGCACTCCCCGGCTTGGACAGGGGAGGGAGGAGGAGGGGAGATCGGAGGCCATCCATCTTGCGCGGGGGGTGGGGATTTGTTCACTGCATCCATTATCCATTTCCCCACATTCATTTCCCCCACCGGGAGATTGGCGTTGGTTTGCCGCTGCCCCCCCCAGGATTATCAGGCACCAGCCACCATTGCGGACAGCTATCACGGCACACAAGGTATTCTTCCACATATGTTTTTATTGGTTTGTTAAAAATAACTGTTGTTTATATTGCCATTATAATATTAGTGTTATAAAATAAAAACGTATGCTATGGCTACAGATCTCCTTACAGCAGAACCCCAGAAGTTTTTTCCAAGAGTTATCATAAAAATCACTTGGTAAACTGCTCTATATACTGTACAGTTACTGTATATCAATAATATTCCTGGTGGTGCTCCAGCAGCTTCCCCTCTGCACACTGACCACAGGAGGGTCACTTGTTCGGCACTGCTGCCATTCAAAGAGAACCTTGTATTTTTTCAATGAATAGGTATACTCTGATTGAACAAGTTGGAGAGGAAGGGCAGATGATGTCACTATCTCCACCTCCTCCAATCACAGAAAGCCTTGTATTTATTGAGAGAAAAAACAAGGCAACCCCCTATGGTAAGTATACAGAGGGGAAGGTGCTAGAGCAGCACCTAGAAGATCACATCACCACCTTTACTGTATGTAGTGTAGCATCCCCAGCAACCCTATAAGTATGGACAAAAGATAATTTCTGGAGTTCTGCTTTAATCAGCTGGCTTTTCTCTGTTTAGCTAGTTTTGAATTGGGAAGCAGTAAAGCCACCTCATCACAAAAATACAAAAGATACAACAAAAATGTAATATTGTGAGAAAAGATAAAAACTGTACTTGTACTTGTTCAGTCACACACATATTATGTATAAATTTGGTAAGGGCATTATTTAGGTTCAACTCTAAAGTGATGAGTTTTAATAAATCACTTCTTTACAATTTTAAGAATCATAGTTTCCTTCTGTTTCACAAGAATGCTCTGATAAGCGTACATGTAATTCCCTTTTGGTACGACCAATGTATGGTTTAGAGCATGGACATTGGATCATGTGCACTACATATTTTGTAGTGCAGGTCAAAAAGCAGTTAATATCAAAGTTCTGCCCAGTATGTGTAGATTGAAAAGAGGTACATTTCCTTTCTCTGAAAGAGCTAATCTGACATATATTGCACCTTCTACAAGGGAAAAAACATTCATGGTCTGAAAGAAAGACACCTTTCTCGGAAGGTCTATCACATTAGGGGCCACTTTATGTCGCAAAGAAGGGTCCCTCCTAAATATGATAGATGGACGTTCGGGTATCTAAGACCTGAGTACCCTGGCATTTCTAAGGATCCCCCAGTGTTTTTGTTTTATTTTTTTTTTTGACAGAATAATGCTGCGACGAATAACCGGTGATCGTAGACCACCCAAATTTTCTGTTCTGCACAACTTGAGGGTTAGAGCTCCTGTTCCTTAAAAGAGTCTGTCTATCCATACTACCAACCCTTAGAACCATCTCATCTATGGCGCCACTTGAATAACCCTTCTGCAAAAATCTCCTTTTTATAATCTCTGTTTGTTGTAAATAGTCAGCTTTATGAGAACAGTTACGTCTAATGCGCATAAATTGGCTTTTGGGCACTCCATTCCAAGTCATGGTGCATAATGGCAACTGGATAGGGGGATATATGCATTTCTGTCCGTCTCTTTGAAGTACGTAGTAGTGACAACCCGATCCCCCTCTACTATGATATTTAAATCCAAGAAATGTATCTGGGTGTCACTAACCTTGTACTCAAAGAGAATGCCTCTGTTGTTATGATTTAACATGCTCATAAAATTAGTAAATTATAACATATCCCTTTCCCAGATGATCACCACGTAATCTATGTATCCTTTCCACAGACGAAGGCCATTAGTTGGATGATCCTGAATAGTCTCCTTTTCCCAAAGAGCCATAAATAAATTGTCTAAACTGGGCACAAATTTTGCACCCATAGCCACTCCACTGTATTGTAGGTAAAAATTACAGCCGAACCAGAAGTAGTTATGGCTTGTGGCGAAATTTAGCAATTTAATGATAAACTCCTTCTGTACCTGTGGTATTGAGTTTTCTTGTTCAAAAAAGAAATTCACTGCTTCTAACCCATGCTGGTGTGTGATGATGGTATATAATGAAGCGACATTATCTGTCACTAAAAGATATCCCTCCTTCCATTGCACTTGTTGCAGAATGTTAATAACCTCAGTAGTGTTCTTCAAATATGCTGGGGTGTTGATTACCAGAGGTTGTGAAAATTCATCCACATAACGACCAAACCTCGATGTTACCGAGTCGATCCCACTGATTGTGGTACAGAAAATGGTCCCTAGAAGTTTAAGGTGGGAAGTGACCCCACAAAAAGGAGAGACTGACCTTGATGGTTGGTACACTTATTTTAATGATGCGGGTATCAAATTTCTTCAGTTTTTGATAAGCAGAAAACACAATAACTTGAAGGCTCTCAATGAGGAAGTCACTTTGGTCAGGGACAGACTTGTTCCTCTTAAGGATTTGGATACCTATAAACAGAGGTTGGACCAACTTAAATGACTCCTAGAGAAAGAGGAAGTTGATCAAAAAAATAAGAAAAAGATGAAGTATAATCGCGATTTGATGGACTATTCAACCAATGCTGTCTTTCATGGCAGGTGAAAATGATGGAGTCCTCAAATGCGGAGGTGGAGTTGGCACCTGTTACCTCTAACATCCAATCGCTCTCTATCCCCTCATAAACTGCATATGCCCCCTCACAGGGCAGGAGTAATTCAAGTAATGGATATAAAGGTTATACTCAGGTGAAACCTAAGATACGTAAAAACAATGTTAAACCTCCTCCACCATACAGGTTGGGTTATGTGCCACATAGCAATCATCACAATAGGGGTCATGAGACATATTTTTCCCCTAGGAGAGTCTCATATCAGGAATATTCTAATTATTCCAACCTGTATGGATATAATTCCAGGGATGGTGATGCCCAGTAGGAAGCTAACCCTTATAGACATACTCTCAGAGGGAAGGGTATCCCGTTACATAATAGGTATACACCCTTGTACGATGAGGGGAGACCTACAGGGGGTCCATCTTTTTGACCGCCTCCGCCACCGTACAATAAACTTCATCCCCAACATATTCAGGATGATTATGCAGGATCCTCATCTGCTTTTCAGAGAGAAGAGCAACCACCCTTTTTTTCCCCCAAGGGCAACACTCGAATAAAAAGGGGGTACGAAGAAAAAGAGGCACCAGAGGGGGGAGGAGGCACAGATCCAAAGAAAAGGAAACAATAGATACCAATGGTATTTTTAACCTCAGTTCTGTTGTTCTCTCTCAGGAGGAACAACAAGTACTAAATAGGGGTTTAAAATTTGCACCTCCACGAAGGTTAAATAAATTTGAAACTTTCATTGATCTGCAAAAGTTTGTTTGCAAAATCAAACGATAGTTCATGTCCAATCCAACTGAAGTTCAGACTGCTAATGACCGTCTAGGGGGAGCTGTTGCAAACTCTATTAAACATACCACTTTGGCTAATGCCTCACTTTTTAATCCCCCAGGGAATGTCGCTCCCAACATTCAAGTGTTTAAAGAAATGGTCCTCAGAGATATAGAGGCACTAAAAGTGACTATGGGAAGGTCCACTAGGGATATAGAGCAAGGCCTTAAGCAGCTCTGCGATCATAAAGAGATCATTACCCGCCCACAAATAAGGGGGGCGAGATTGTCATCTTAAATAAGACAGATCATATTCAGGAGATGGAACGATTATTATCAGATCATGTAACCTATGTCAAATTAGGATCAGATCCCACAAATAGATTTAAGAAGGATCTAAAAAGCCTTATTGAATCTGGTTTTAGATGTGTTATAATTTACTAGTTTTATGAGCACGTTAAATCATACCAACAGAGGTATTCTCTTTGAGTACGAGGTTAGTGATACCCAGATACACTTCTTGAATTTAAATATCATAGTAGAGGGGGATTGGGTTGTCACTACTACGTACTTCAAAGAAACGCATATAGAAAATGCATATATCCCCCCTATCCAGTTGCCATTATGCATCATGGCTTAATGGAGTGCCTAAAAGCCAATTTATGCACATTAGACGTAACTGTTCTCATAAAGCTGACTATTTAAAACAAGCAGAGATTATAAAAAGGAGATTTTCGGAGAAGGGGTATTCAAGTACTGCCATAGATTAGACAGTTCTGAGGGTTGGTAGTATGGATAGACAGACTCTATTAAGGAACAGGAGCTCTAACCGTCAACTTATGCAGGACAGAAAATTCGGGTGGTCTATGATCACCAGTTATTCGTTGCAGCATTATTCTGTCAAAAAAATCATACAAAAACACTGGGGGATCCTTAGAAATGACAGGGTACTCAGGTCTGAGATCCCCAAATGTCCATCTATCATATTTAGGGGGGCTCCTTATTTGCGACATAAAGTGGCCCCTAATGTGATAGACCCTCTGAGAAAGGTGTTTTTCTTTCAGACCATGAATGTTTTTTTCCCTTGTAGAAGGTGCAATATATTTCAGAATAGCTCTTTTAGAGAAAGGAAATGTACCTCTTTTCAATCTACACACACTGGACAGAACTTTTTGACCTGCTCTACAAAATATGTAGTGTACATGATCCAATGTCCATGCTCTAAATCATACATTGGTCGTACCAAAAGGGAATTACATGTACAGTTAGCAGAGCATGTGGGTATCATTAAACGAGGGTTTAGGAAACATAACCTTTCCAAGCACTATGCCAAACACCATGATAGGAGCCTGGTTGGCGCTACCTTTTTTGCCATTGACAAAATCAGTCCACATTTGAGAGGAACAAATATGGTTAGGGCTATCACACGTCTAGAAGCCGATGGATTTTTAATATGCGTTCCTATGTCCCCTTTGGGTTGAATGTTGACTGGGACACTAACAGTTTTATTAATAATTCATAAAGGAATGCATTATATAATTGGAGATTTTTTGTATTGAGTGCTGCTATGTATTTATAGATGGTTTCCTTTAGCTAAAGACTCTTTCCAATGTCCCGTGTTCTTTTCGTGCCTTTTTAGACTATTAGATGATAAGTTTGTCTCTTAAGAGGGCCATTTCATAGGTGGCTGGAATTTTTATATTGTTCTTCGAGTGCTATTATATTTATCTACACTAGATGGCGCATGTATTTGTCTTAATTAATTTTACATAGGAAGGGAGATCTGCTTTAATTAGATATATTTCTCCTTTTTAAAATAATAGGTTGGTCAGTGGCGATGTAAAGGCTATTTCCATTTGACGTTTTTATCTTTTATATTAAGTATTTTTGATTATCCAGGTTGTTGATTGCAGCGTCTTTATGGATATAGGGCAGGTTCCCCATGTCCAATATGGCACAACCTATATCGTTGCCATTACTTAAGATGGCGCCTCGACTCTATTTATGTGCATGAAATGATGACACTCGTCTTTGCCTTGCCCAGATGATGTATGCTGCTTAGGAAACGCGTAGGTGTGGCCTAAGATGGCGTTCTATTGTGATTGGCTGAACGTACGAGAGCCGGGAAGGGAGAGATATTTGGCATTGTTTACACACATATGAAGCGTCTTATGAAGTATATCATGTAAGTGCAACTTTTATCCTCAATAACTTCTTTCATAAACGTTACTGCACTATGATCTTCCTGTCTTTGTACCTCATATACATGCTGTGAGCTCCCGGTTCGAGTCGAACGCATGTTCAACTTGAACATCGGGTGTTCGTCCGTTAGCTGATTTCCGAACATTATGGGGCATTCGTGGGAACTTCGCGCACCCCATAATGCATTCCAATGGCGGTGGAATGCTGCCCGCTGATTGGCCAAAGCATGCACATGACCTGCATGCTTTGGCCACTCAGCGGGCGGCCTGCTATGAGAGCTTTGATTGGCTAAAGGCAGGCTGCCTTTAGCCAATCCCTGCACAGCAGCCTCAATCCACGCCCCACACTATATAAAGCTGCTTGTACAGCTGCTCTATGTAGTGTGTTGGCGGCGAACGGCGGAGATAGAGAGAGAGCTTAGGTTCCTGATTGCAGGAAGTTTAGCTAGATAGCTTTATTAATGTAAAAAAAAAAAAGAAAAAAATAGCTAGCTAGCTAGATCGATATATAGGGAGATCTACAATCGATCTTTACATCTGTCAGTTAGTGCAGGCAGGTTAGTGTAGGGAAATATATACTACATACATAGGGCTATCTGTATATAGTCAGGCAGTGCAAAAATATATATATATATATATATATACCTTCCTAGTGTATATATATATATATATGCAATGCCTTTAGTGTAGTAGACTATATACAGCTAATTCAATGTATATAGTATATAGCGTCCGTATAGGCAGTGCAAGACTATATACTGTATATATACAGTGGGTACGGAAAGTATTCAGACCCCCTTAAATTTTTCACTCTTTGTTATATTGCAGCCATTTGCTAAAATCGTTTAAGTTAATTTTTTTCCCTCATTAATGTACACACAGCACCCCATATTGACAGAAAAACACAGAATTGTTGACATTTTTGCAGATTTATTAAAAAAGAAAAACTGAAATATCACATGGTCCGAAGTATTCAGACCCTTTGCTCAGTATTTAGTAGAAGCACCCTTTTGATCTAATACAGCCATGGGTCTTTTTGGGAAAGATGCAACAAGTTTTTCACACCTGGAGTTGGGGATCCTCTGCCATTCCTCCTTGCAGATCCTCTCCAGTCCTGTCATGTTGGATAGTGAACGTTGGTGGACAGTCATTTTTAGGTCTCTCCAGAGATGCTCAATTGGGTTTAAGTCAGGGCTCTGGCTGGGCCATTCAAGAACAGTCACGGAGTTGTTGTGAAGCCACTCCTTCGTTATTTTAGCTGTGTGCTTAGGGTCATTGTCTTGCTGGAATGTAAATCTTTGGCCCAGTCTGAGGTCCTAAACACTCTGCAGAAGGTTTTCATCCAGGATATCCCTGTACTTGGCCGCAATCATCTTTCCCTCGATTGCAACCAGTCATCCTGTCCCTGCAGCTGAAAAACACCCCCACAGCATGATGCTGCCACCACCATGCTTCACTGTTGGACTGTATTGGACAGGTGATGAGCAGTGCCTGGTTTTCTCCACACATACCGCTTAGAATTAAGGCCAAAAAGTTCTATCTTGGTCTCATCAGACCAGAAAATCTTATTTCTCACCATCTTGCAGTCCTTCGGGTGTTTTTTTAGCAAACTCCATGCGGGCTTTCATGTGTCTTGCACTGAGGAGAGGCTTCCGTCGGGCCACTCTGCCATAAAGCCCCAACTGGTGGAGGGCTGCAGTGATGGTTGACTTTCTACAACTTTCTCTCATCTCCTGACTGCATCTCTGGAGCTCAGCCACAGTGATCTTTGGGTTCTTTTTTACCTCTCTCACCAAGGCTCTTCTCCCCCGATAGCTCAGTTTGGCCAGACAGCCAGCTCTAGGAAGGGTTCTGGTCATCCCAAACGTCTTCCATTTAAGGATTATGGAGGCCACTGTGCTCTTAGGAACCTTAAGTGCAACAGGAATTTTTTTGTAACCTTGGCCAGATCTGTGCTTTGCCACAATTCTATCTCTGAGCTCTTCAGGCAGTACCTTTGACCTCATGATTCTCATTTGCTCTGACATGCAGTGTGAGCTGTAAGGTCTTATATAGACAGGTGTGTGGCTTTCCTAATCAAGTCTAATCAGTATAATCAAACACAGCTGGACTCAAATGAAGGTGTAGAACCATCTCAAGGATTAATCCTTTCGGTGTGTGGACAGATATATTCTGGAATGTCGAGTGTGACGTACAGTCTCGTTTACTCTTAGTACTCCAGTTTCCATGACGGACTTCTCGAGTCTCTATCTTAACACCGTTTCGTGTCTAGACCGGTTCCAATGTTTTTTTAAGGACAACGTGAATTCCAAGGATTCTCGTGTCACCGGAGGTATTAGGAATTTACCTTCTGCAAACCCTACTGGTCTTGGGAAGGATCTCGACCGACAGACCGGTTTGACTCGATAGCCCCC
>BLSH010183251.1:1564616-1576416 GCA_018402905.1 Glandirana rugosa
TATATATATATATATATATATATATTGTATATATACACACACAGCATATTGAGTGTACATTATATATCAGTGCATTCGGGGTGTACATACGGTATATAGTACACTTGACGTGGGGTATTAAAATATATACAGGCTGGTATATATATATATATATATATATATATATATATATATATACACACACACAGTGTATTGAGTGTACACTATATATATTGGTGAATTCGGCGGTGTACGGTATATAGTACATGTGGTGTCTTAAAATATATACAGTTTAGTGTATATACAGTATCTCACAAAAGTGAGTACACCCCTCACATTTTTGTAAATATTTTATTATATCTTTTCATGTGACAACACTGAAGAAATGACACTTTGCTACAATGTAAAGTAGTGAGTGTACAGCTTGTGTAACAGTGTAAATTTGCTGTCAAAATAATTCAACACACAGCCATTAATGTCCAAACCACTGGCAACAAAAGTGAGTACACCCCTAAGTGAAAATGTCCAAATTGGGCCCAAAGTGTCAATATTTTGTGTGGCCACCATTGTTTTCCAGCACTGCCTTAACCCTCTTGAGCATGGAGTTCACCAGAGCTTCACAGGAGTCCTCTTCCACTCCTCCGTGATGACATCACGGAGCTGGTGGATGTTAGAGATCTTGCGCTCCTACACCTTCCATTTGAGGATTCCCCACATATGTTCAATAGGGTTTAGGTCTGGAGACATGCTTGGCCAGTCCATCACCTTTACCCTCAGCTTCTTTATCAAGGCAGTGGTCGTCTTGGAGGTGTGTTTGGGGTCAATATCATGTTGGAATACTGCCCTGCGGCCCAGTGTCAGAAGGGAGGGGATCATGCTCTGCTTTAGTATGTCACAGTACATGTTGGCATTCATAGTTCCCTCAATGAACTGTAGCTCCCCAGTGCCGGCGGCACTCATGCAGCCCCAGACCATGGCACTCCCACTCCCATGCTTAACTGTAGGCAAGACACACTTGTCCTTGTACTCCTCAACTGGTTGCCGCCACACACACTTGACACCATCTGAACCAAATAAGTTTATCTTAGTCTTATCAGACCACAGGACATGTTTCAAGTAATCCATGACCTTAGTCTGCTTGTCTTCAGCAAACTGTTTGCAGGCTTTCTTGTGCATCATTTTTAGAAGAGGTTTCCAACTGGGACGACAGCCATACAGACCAATTTAATGCAGTGTGCGGCATATGGTCTGAGCAATGACAGGCTGACCCCTCCACCACTTCAACTTCTGCAGCAATGCTGGCAGCACTCATATGTCTATTTCCCAAAGACAACTTCTGGATATGACGCTAAGCATGTGCACTCAACTTCTTTGGTTGACCATGGCGAGGCCTGTTCTGAGTGGATCCTGTCCTGTTAAACTGTTATATGGTCTTGGTCACCATGCTAAAGCTCAGTTTCAGGGTCTTGGCAATCTTCTTATAGCCTAGGCCATCTTTATGTACAGCAACAATTCTTTTTATAGATCCTCAGAGAGTTCTTTGTCATAAGGGGCCGTGTTGAACTTCCAGTGACCAATATGAGAGAGTGAGAGCGATAACACCAAATTTAACAGACCTGCTCAACATTCACACCTGAGACCTTGTAACAATAATGAGTCACATGACACGGGGCAAGGTAAAAGGCTAATTGGGCCCAATTTGGACATTTTCACTTAAGGGTTTACTCACTTTTGTTGCCAGCGGTTTAGACATTAATGGCTGTGTGTTGAGTTAATTTGAGGGGACAGCAAATTTACACTGTTATGCAAGCTGTACACTCACTACTTTATATTGTAGCAAAGTGTCATTTCTTCAGTGTTGTCACATGAAAAGATATAATAAAATATTTACAAAAATGTGAGGGGTGTACTCACTTTTGTGAGATACTATATATCAAAAAGTCAAATACTTTATTTTATTAATATAAATCCCCAGATACTTTTCTATATAAACCCCATGTCCTAAAACCAACATTAAAAAAGAATATTGATATATGTATTCCTGGAAGACATACAGTAGGTGTTCATAGACATCATCACAGGGTAATTCATTCCACTATATAATAAGGGAAGAGAGCAATCCAATGCCCAGCAATTGTGCAATAGCAATCATTATTATGCATACTATATATAACACTTGTCCAATTACAGCTGATCCCAAATATCATAAATTACCATCTGTGTTCTGATTCACATCTTCATATATAATTAGTCCTTTCCTCTAGGCCAGGGGTGCCCAACCTTTTATGGAGCGAAGGCCACTTTAGCGACGTGGTAACCGGTCGCGGGCCACGATGAGCGGAGCAGGCAGATGACCGGTCTGTGTCCACTCACTTGTGAGGGGTGTAGTCACTTTTGTGAGATACTATATATATATATATATATATATATACACGCAGAGTATTGAGTGTACACTATATATTGGTGCATTCGGGATTGTACGTACGCTATATAGTACACTTGACCTGGTGTAATAAAATATATACAGCCTGATATATATATATATATATATATATATATATATACACAGTGTATTGAGTGTACACTATATGTCGGTGCATTTGGGGTGTACAGTATATAGCATACTAATTGACGTGGTATCTTAAAATATATACAGTCTAGTGTGTCCAGATATACATGCAGTGTATTGAGTGTACACTATATATCAGTCCATTCGGGGGTGTGCGGTATATAGCACACTACTTGACGGGGTGTCTTAAAATATATACAGTCTAGTGTATACACATATACACACAGCATATTGAGTGTACACTATATATCAGTGCATTTGGGGTTGTGCGGTATATAGTACAGTGTAGTGCGATGTTAAAAAAAATACCCATCGTGTCAGGAAGGCCACAAAGAAGAGGCAGACACTCCCAGGCCACTAAAAGAGGGCAAGCAGCCTCTGTGTCTTCAGTGAAAAGTGGTGGTGGCGGATGTGGTGCATCCTCTGCAGGCGGGTCACGCTTGTCCTTTCTTTATGCTGTTGGACATGCTATTGAGCCACAACATGCAGAAGAGTTGGTGAAGTTGATAACAAAGCTGTCCTCATCCTCTATCACCCAGGCTCGTACAAGTTTGCCTTCCAACGCATTTGGCAAAGTAACCTATTCCACTGGATCCTTGTCCACAGTTACTCCTTCTGTAGCCCCACCATCATGTACGGAGGAGTCACCTGAGTTGTTCAACCATAGTGTCGGTTACATGCTGATGGAGGATGTGCAGCAGTTTGAAGGCTCCAATGTTGGTTCCCAGGTTGAGAAAGGGAGTAGTGTGAGCCTAGAGACAGGGGGTGCCCCAAGAGGACAAGAAACTAGCAGTCATGTTCCCCCAGCTGCAGCATACTGCCAAGTTTGCCCCAGTGACGAGGAGGGAGGGGATGATGAGGATACGCACCATTGCCATTTGCAATCTATGTCTGAAGTGGGTCAAGCGCGGCCAGGACTCAAGGTGCTTGGGCACTACTGTCTTGACAAGACATATGACGACCAGCCATGCATTCCGTTGGCAAGAGTACCTGAAGAACCCACACCAGAAAACAAGGCGGACTTCTCCTTGCTCCTCATCTGGGATCTCAACCCCTACTATACCTGCAGTCCTCTCCAAAACCTGCACTGAGAGGAATGAAGGTGTAGCAATGCGTGCCACGACTGGTACTTGCAGCCAATCTGCTAGCAGTACACCACCAGATGAATTCAGCAGGCACATATCCCTACCCCAGTTGCTGAACCGTAAAGAGAAATACTGTCCCAGCCATCCACATGCTCAGCGTCTTAATGCTAGCTTGGCCAAATTGCTAGCACTCCAACTGCTGCCTTTTAAGCTGGTAGCCTCTGCCCGCTTTTGTGAATTTGTGGAATGTCCCACAGTGGCAGGTTCCCAAAAGACATTTCTTTTCACGTAAGACCATTCCAGCTCTAAACCGTCATGTGGAAGGCAATGTTTTGGCCTCGTTGGACAGTGCGGTCAGCAGCAGGGTTCATATTACCGCTGACTCATGGTCCAGCAGGCACGGTCAGGGACGTTACCTTTCCTTCACGGTGCACTGGGTAACTCTGCTGGCAGCTGGGAAGGATGCAGGACAGGGTTCAGTTTTGGAAATAGTTCCGCCACCATGCCTCCAAAAAGCTGGTGGTGTTTTTGCCACACCCACCTCCTCCACCCCCTCCTCTTCTTCTACCTCTGTGGCCTCTTCTGCAGTATTGTCCTCTGAACCTGCAGTGCTCCCTAAGTGTTCAAGGGGGTATGCAGGGGCTATGCAAGAAGCCATGCGGTGCTTGAGTTAGTCTGTCTTGGGGACAGGAGCCACACTGGGGAAGAGATTCTTTCAGCTCTGTGGGGGCAGGCTCAGAGGTGGTTGATGCCACGGCAGCTTGAACCAGGAGTGGTTGTATGCGACAATGACACCCACCTTCTCTCTGCCTGTCAGAAAAATGGTGTGACCAGAAATGTGTGGACTGCACAAAAAATACCAAACAAAAGCGTAACTAAAATAAGAGGATTTATTGTAAGGTGTGACAGTGAACTAAAACGCACAACCAAAATAGAAATAGTGAAGCCAACCAAAAGCATATAACTAGAGCAGTAAGAAAAGTCCAAACCATAAACTTCAAGCCAGGCCAGGGTCATCCACAGAGATCAGTCAGAGGGAACTGGGGAGCAGGACAAAGCAGGGATTCAGGGTAAGGATGCAGGTTTCTGGATGCAGGTTTCGGGATACAGGTCTCAGGATACAGAGGCACGAGGAACAATACCAAGGCAAGCTAGCACAGCACTCCCAGGTTTAAATACACTTCCTGCAAACAGTCTCAGGTGATGCTTGATTGCAGGAGATGATATCAGGTCCTGACTGCGAAGAGACACCTGCTGGTGGACACTGGAACTGCAGCCCCTAGGTTTGGGGGCTACAGTACCACCAACTGGTGAAAGCGTTCCTAACAGTACCCCCCCCTCGAAGGAGCGACCTCCGGACACTCTTACAAGCCATAGCTACAAGAGTCCCGAATGACAGTGTCTTACGAGTCCAAGGAATGCCAGGTTCCAGATCAGAGGCCCTGCTGCCGGGATCCAGAAAGATTCCAGGAATTCCACCCCCTGGGTCTGGTAACAGGTTAGGTACCTTAATGCTAGAGTACCATGGGTCATTCACAAACATGGGCACATCCGGCTGGCCAGCGGGCACAGGATCAGCAGACTGAACAGCGGGCACAGGATCAGCAGGTTGGAAAGCAGGCACCAGAACAGCAGGCTGGGAATCAGGAACCAGATCAGACTGGACAGCGGGCGCCAGTACACCAGGCTGGACAGCGGGCATCAGAACACCAGGCTGGACTGCAGGCTCCCCAACATCAGGCTGGACAGCAGGCATCAAAACAGCAGGCTGGACAGCGGACACAGGATCAGCAGACATCGGGTCATCGGGCACAGGATCTGCAGGTACCGGGTCATCAGGCACAGGATCAGCAGGCATCGGGTCATCGGGCACAGGATCAGCAGGCACAAGGTCAGCGTACACCAGGCCATCGGGCACAGGATCAGTGGGCACCGGGTCATCAGGCACCGGGTCATCAGGCACAGGATCAGCGGGCACCGGGTCATCAGGCACAGGATCAGCGGGCACCAGGTCATCGGGCACAGGATCGTCAGGCACAGGATCAGTGGGCACCGGGTCATTGGACACCAGGTCATCGGGCACAGGATCAGCAGGCACCGGGTCATCGGGTACAGGATCAGCGGGCACAGGATCAGTAGGCACCAGGTCAGTGGACACCAGGTCATCGGGCACCGGGTCATCAGGCACAGGATCAGTGGGCACCGGGTCATCAGGCACAGGATCAGCGGGCACCGGGTCATCAGGCACAGGATCAGCGGGCACAGGATCATCGGGCACAGGATCAGCGGGCACCGGTCATCAGGCGCAGGATCAGCGGGCACCAGGTTATTGGGCACAGGATCGTCAGCCACAGGATCAGCGGGCACCGGGTCATTGGACAACAAGTCATCGTGCACAGGATCAGTGGACATCGGGTCATTGGGCACCAGGGCATCGGACACTGGATCATCGGGCACTGGGTCAGACAGGTACAGATTGGCTGTTGTGGAGGCAGATTGGAACAGATTGGCTGGTGTGGAGACGGGCTTGAGCAGGTTGACTGGTGTGGAAGCAGACTGGAACGGATCGACTGGTGTGGAGGCAGACTGGAACGGATTGTCTGGTGTGGAGGCAGGCTGGAACGGATCGGCTGGTGTGGAGGCAGGCTGGAACGGATTGGCTGGTGTGGAGGCAGGCTGGAATGGATCGGCTGGTGTGGAGGCAGGCTGGAACGGATCGGCTGGTGTGGAGGCAGGCTGGAACGGATCGGCTGGTGTGGAGGCAGGCTGGAACGGATCGGCTGGTTTGGAGGCAGGCTGGAACGGATCCGCTGGTGTGGAGGCAGGCTGGAACGGATCGGCTGGTGTGGAGGCAGGCTGGAACGGATCGGCTGGTGTGGAGGCAGGCTGGAACGGATCGTCTGGTATGGAGGCAGGCTGGAACGGATCGGCTGGTGTGGAGGCAAGCTGGAATGGATCGGCTGGTGTGGAGGCAGACTGGAATGGATCGGCTGGTGTGGAGGCAGACTGGAATGGATCGGCTGGTGTGGAGGCAGACTGGAAAGGATCGGCTGGTGTGGAGGCAGACTGGAACGGATCGGCTGGTGTGGAAGCAGGACTGGATATTGGCTGAATTGTGCGGGTTGGAAAAAACTTCCATTTCTTTTTAGGTTTAACCATTGAATTTCTGTATGTGTCTGCAGGGCTGTAAGTAGGGGGTGCAGCTGATGGGAGAGTATGGCTGGAGTATGGTAAGAAAGAGGGAGCGGTCGCTAAGGTGGATCTTTGTGGACTGGTTGTAAGCAGCGAAGAAGAGGTAGGTGGGTTAAAGGCAGGGTAGGTGCAGCAGGTGGAAGTGGGGTACTGATATTTGGTTGGTAGCAGAGTATATTGGGCTGTGACTGTGGTTGCGGTAGGTGAAGGAGAGAGAGACCTCTGGACAAACTGGTGGCTAATGGATGGATGGATGTCAACATATACTGAGGAGGACAGATCCGACCAGGCTTGAAGTAGAGGCTGAACAAATGTCAATTTACACTCTCCTCATCTGACCAAAGAGTTTACTGCGTTGATACAGTCTAACAGAGCCTTTTGTGAAAATGCAGAGTAATGTTCAACAAAATAACTTCTATCGTCTTCCAGGAGCCAGACAAGCGACGCCACCTGACAGACATCGAAGGGCGGTTTATAATCATCGCCACCAGTAGGTGTATTTGATAAAGCAAACTCTGCACACAGCTGAATCAAAGGCTGAACCTCTCCAAATGTCACACTGCCCTGATCAACCAAGGAATGAGCAAGATGCATACACTCCTTTAGCTGGTCACTGGTCCACTCTTTTAATGCCTGGCAGCAATGGTCACGATCCTCTGTCAGCAGAGAAAAATAAATAACCTCTTCCAAACGCATATTGTCACAACCAGCCAAAACAAGATTGCTTTTCTTTGCAGCCACTACTGGTCAAGAATGGCCTTGGTATTATGTCAGAAAACTGGTGTGACCAGAAATGTGTGGACTGCACAAAAAATACCAAACAAAAGTGTAACTAATATAAGAGGATTTATTGTAAGGTGTGACAGTGAACTAAAATGCACAACCAAAATAGAAATAGTGAAGCCAACCAAAAGCATATAACTAGAGCAGTAAGGAAAGTCCAAACCATAAACTTCAAGCCAGGCCAGGGTCATCCACGGGAGATCAGTCTGAGGGAACTGGGGAGCAGGACAAAGCAGGGATTCAGGGTAAGGATGCAGGTTTCGGGATACAGGTCTCAGGATACAGAGGCACAAGGAACAATACCAAGGCAAGCTAGCACAGCACTCCCAGGTTTAAATACACTTCCTGCAAACAGTCTCAGGTGATGCTTGATTGCAGGAGAGGATATCAGGTCCTGACTGCAAAGAGACACCTGCTGGTGGACACTGGAACTGCAGCCCCTAGGTCTGGGGGCTACAGTGCCACCAACTGGTGAAAGCGTTCCTAACACTGCCCTCCGACTGGGACAATTGACACATATTCCATGCTTGGCACACGTCTTAAATTTGGTGGTGCAGCGTTTCTTGACCAGGTATCCAGGCTTACCAGATATCCTGAGGCAGGCCAGAAAAGTCTGTGGTCATTTCCAACATTCATACAATGCCAGTGCCTGGCTGGCTGACATCCAGCGGGAATACAGCAGGAATTCAACCTGCCCAACACCTGCCTCATTTGTGACATCAGGTGGAACTCAACATTGGCAATGATGCAGCGGCTGCACGCACAGCAGAGGGCCATCAATAAGTACCTTTGTGAGCATGGCACCAAAACAGGCTCAGGGGAGCTTGGCTTTTTTTTGCCACGTCAGTGGCTAATGATCAAGGATACATGCACTGTCCTGTCACCATTTGAGGAGGCTACAAGGATGGTGAGCAGCGACAATGCATGCATCAGTGACACTGTCCCACTAATATTCCTTCTGGAGCACACGCTTCTTAAAATCATGGACAGGGCACTTGAGACAGAACAGAGGGAGGAAGAGGAGGACTTCCTTTCCTCTCAAGACCCCCTTTATGCAGAGAGCATTCCTGCAGAGCCGCCAAACACACGGGAGGAGGAGGAAGAGGAGGAGGGTTGTGTCAGCATGGATGTGGAGTATAATACGCAGCAGTCTTCAAGGGATCATGGTTTTCAGGCCCCAGAAACCCAAGGAGTTGTATGTGGCTGGAAGGAGGTAGTTCCTGATAATGTCAGTGACCCTCCTCAAACTTATGCTGCATGGGCTCTCTGATTCTGAAAAGCCTGCGAAAAGACCCTAGGATTCGTGGTATCAAGGAGAGGGATCATTAATGGCTGGCAACCCTTCTTGATCAACATTATAAAGGTAAAGTTGCGGAACTCATCCTGCCTGTGCAGGGAGTGCAGAGTATGAAACATCTTCAGGATACCTTGAAGAAAAGTTTGTGCAATGCCTTTCCAGACCCTGGGAGGTTACCATGTCCTGCTGCTGGTCCTGGATAAAGTATTTCTGAAGCTTCGGTCTTTCAGAGGCAGAATGGTGGAGAAGTGAACCGGCTGAGTGATGCCTTTAAAAAATGTTTTAGTCCTCAGCACCCAGGCCTGATCGGTTCAAGCAACCATCGTCATCATCTGCATTATATGGTGCAGGAATATATAGGGGCAAGAGCAGACTTGGAGACCTTTCCAACTGAGCATCCACTTAGTTACTGGGTCTTGAGGATGGACCACTGACCGGAACTTGCTCAATATGCAATTGAGCTACTGGCCTGTCTTGCATCTAGCATGCTTTCTGAACGGACATTCAGTGCTACTGGAGGGTTCGTAACCAATCAAAGAGTGCGCCTGTCCACAGACTCGGTTGATAGGCACACATTTATAAAAATGAATCAGTCCTGGATCAGCAGCTATCAAGCCCCTGATGCTGATGCAACTGATTAAATTTGCTAGGGATCTGGGATCCCTTGAAGACTGCCACTGCTAATATTCCTCCTGTCCATAATCTAGAGCTATATGTTGTATTTAGGGCACCACCAACACCCAAGGCCCAATTTTACGTCGCGGGTGGTCCCGTCCCTTCTTATAAAAGAACTGTCATTGTGAAGACCACCCATTCGGGAAGACGCACAGGGGCCAGACTGCAGCAGCGGAGAGCGCAGCGGCGGGGAAAGAAGAAAGAAGATGAAGATTGAATATTGATGATTGAAGAAGAGAGGAAGCAAGAAGACTAAAAGAAGAAGACCAGAAGAAGGACCGGGCCAGGAGAAGATTGAGGAAGAAAGAAGAAAAGAGCTATAATACAAAATAAAGGACTTTTCAAAAACTGCCTAATGTTTTTTTTTTTACACTACACTCCTTTTTTGGTGAACAGGTAGGGGTATAATGTACCCCAAATCTGTTCACATAGGAGGGGGGGGTCGGGATCTGCTGGCCCCCTTATTAAAGGGGGCTTCCAGATTCTGATAAGCCCCCTGCCCGCAGACCCCCACAAGCACCGGCCAGGCTTGTGGGGAAGAGGCTCCTGTCCCCATCAACATGGGGACAAGGTGCTTTGAGGTGGGGGGCAGAGCCCCCTCCCCCAACGCACCCATACTCCCCATGTTGAGGGCATGTAGCCAGGTACGGTTCAGGCTCACTCGCCCCCCCCCATCCTAACCGGCCAGGGTTGCATGCTCGGATAAGGGTCTGGTTTGGATTTTAGGGGGACCCCCAGGTCAATTTTTTTTTTAATTTGGCGTGGGGTTCCCCTTAATATCAAAGAGCCTGGTTTGGACTTTGGGGTGGACCCCACGCACTTTTTTTCAGCAATTTTTTTGTATACATTACAGCCGCAATTTTAAATGACAATTTTTCCTATGGAAATGTCATTTTGCTCTGGCTATGTTCTACACCTCACAGAGGTGCGCCCTTTTACACACAGACTAAGGACACCCCCAGACACAATATTTAAAGGAATATTTCTTTTTTTTTTCACTTTCAGCATTATTAAAATCACTGCTCCTGAAAAAACGATTGATTTAAAAAGTTTTTTTTTCATTGATACATCTTCCCTATGGCAGGACCCGGTCCCCATACACTTTTTAGGGCAATAACATTGCATATAAGCCTTTAAAATGAGCACTTTTGATTTTTCATGTTCGGGTCCCATAGACTTTAATGGTGTTCGGATGTTCGCCCTGAACTTTTTGTCTGTTCGCATGTTCTGGTGCGAACCGAACCGGAGGGTGTTCAGCTCATCCCTAGTCATATCCTTTCAAAAAATGTATGGTTTGGGGAGTCTTTTACAAACTCTGAAAGCTTTAAGGGAAAATTAAAAAAAAAACAATGCAAAAATTGCAAAAGTGGTCTGGCCACATGAGTAAAGCAAACCTTCAATAAAAAAAAATAACACTTTGCACCATTCTAATCCTCCCCAAACCACTGTTTGTTTTTGCTATCTTCTCCTTCTGTTAAACCTGTATATAAAAAAAAAAATGTATATAATTGTTTTCCCACAAATAGAGCTTTCTTTTGGTGGTATTTGATCAACTCTGGGTTTTTGTTTTTTATTATATAAACAAAAAAAGACAACAGTGTATATTGATTGGTTTGCGTGAAAGTTATAGCATCTACAAACCATGAAATATATACTGCAATTTTTAGTTATCCTTTTTTGCATACTAGCAATGGCGGCGATCAGCAATTCATAATGGAACTGGGATACTGTGGCAGGCAGAATCACGTATATATACGCAATTCTGCACAGCGAGCCCGTTCACATAGGGGCGATCCGACTTCGGAGCGACTTTGCTAGGCGACGTAACGCGAGTTTCCACGCGACTTCGGCGCGACTTCAGCGCGACTTCGGCGCGACTTCATGTCCTTCTCCTTTACTACAGTCATGTGTGTCCGTTCAGCGGAAATTTACCTTCAGCGAGACACATTCAGCGAGACCTTCAGCGCGGCTTCAGCGCGGCTTCAGCGCGACTTCAGCGCGGCTTCAGCGCGACTTCAGCGCGGCTTCAGCGCACCTTTGAGCGCAATGCAGCGGATCGTTTCAGCGAGGCTTCAGCCTAGCGGGGATACACTTGCCCGAGCGACACGTCTTAACGCATATATATGCACTAAGACGGACGGTGTCATAGGGTCAAGGTAATACTTAACGACTAGCGGCGGTAACGATCATACGTTTTTTCCTATTGATTTTTAACGTCAT
>BLSH010183251.1:1582498-1596834 GCA_018402905.1 Glandirana rugosa
AGGTGACGCTGTCACTGTAGAGGTGGAGGAAGAGGCCGAGGCAGCAGCAGAAGAGGAAGCAGGAGGATGCCGAGACCTTTCTTGGATTTTGAGGTAATTATTCCAATGCAGCTTGTGCCTTGAATTTAGGTGCCTGGTCATGGGGGTTGTGCTCAAGTTGAGAACATTTATGCCCCGGCTCAGGCTATCATTGCACAGCTTGCAAACCACTCGTGTCTTGTCGTCAGCACATTGTCTGAAGAACTGCCACGCGGGGGAACGCCTTTGAGCTGCCTTTGGTGTGCTAGGTCCCTGGGTGCGGTGGCTAGTAGCAGGCCTACTGTCTAGGGGACGCTCGCTCCGCTTTTGCAACCTGCTTCCTCTTTTGCTGTGCTGGTGCCTCTGTGCGACCACCACCTCTTCCTCCAAACTCCACACGTCACTCGCATGACCCTCTGTCACGTACCTGGTGATGGAGTCTGATTGTGCAGAGGGCAACCTCTCTTACGACCCTGGTTCGGGAACCCCTGGTAGAGCAGACAGGAGATTCCGGAGCACAGGGGGGCACGAGGGCTGGTGAGGATGCCGGTGGTGTTGTGAGGATACTCCAGGAGCTCGTGCAGACAGAAGAGTGGTGATGCAGGCCGGGTCATTAACAGGCTTGCAGGTGCGGTGCAAGGGAGCAGGCAAACGGGTCGTCAGGTGCAGGCAGGGTCGTTAACAGGCTGGCTGGTGCGGTACAAGGGAGCAGGCAAACGGGTCGTCAGGTGCAGGTAGGGTCGTTAACAGGCTGGCTGGTGCGGTACAAGAGGGTTCAGGCAGAAGCGTGGTCGTAAGCAGGCAGAGGGTCGGTACAGGCAGAGTTCAATCAAGGTCAGGAAAGCCGGGTCACAGATACAGAAAGTCTTTAGCAAACAGGTCACGGGAACACACTGGAATGCTATAGAACGGACAGCATTTGCTACAGGAAGCAGGAAGTTTAAATAGAGCTGCTGTTCCAGGAAATAGAGGAAAGCACAACCAAATGCATTAACCCTTAGCACAGTCTTTTCCTAACAGTCATTGTCCTGCTGCAAGGTGGACCTCCACCCCAGTCTCAAGTCTTTTGCAGACTCTAACATGTTTTCTTCTAAGATTGCCCTGTATTTGGCTCCATCCATATTCCCATCAACTCTAATCAGCTTCCCCGCCCCTGCTGAAGAAAAGCATCCCCACAACATGATGCTGCCACCACTATGTTTCAGGGTGGGGATGGTGTGTTCAGGGTGATGTGCAGTGTTAGTTTTCTGCCACATATACGTTTTGCTTTTAGGCTAAAAAGTCTGACCTGTCTGGTGTGTTCCTTGGCCTTCGTGATACTGTTTGTTTACTAAGGTTCTCTAAAAAACCTCTGAGGGCTTCACAGAACAGCTGTATTTATACTGAAATTAAATTACACACAGATGGACTTTACTAATTAGGTGACTTCTGAAGACAATTGGTTCCACTATATTTTAATTAGGGGTATCAGAGTAAAGTGGGCTGAATACAAATGCACGCTGCACTTTTCAGATATTTATTTGTAAAAAATTTTGAAAACCATTTATCATTTCAAAGGGTATGAATACTTTTTCAAGGCACTGTATAAGGGCAGAGGAGACATCTGGGGTCTAATAGACCCCAGATCTCTCAGTAAAAAAAGAAAACGTCACTACCTATTGTTATCACAAGGGATGTTTACATTCCTTGTGATAATAATAAAAGTGATCAGAAAAAAAATGAAAGGTACAGCGTAAAAATAAAAATAAAATAAAAATGTTAAAGTGCCCCTCCCACACGTCGATCCCGCATCGTATGAAAACATTGATTGCACCACACATGTGAGGTATCACTGCGATTGTCAGATCAAATGCAATAATTCTAGCACCAGACTTCCTGTGTAAATCTACAGTGGTAACCTGTAAAGGCTTTTAAAGTGTCGCTAAGGCCACTTTCACACCAGGGCCGCCCAAGCGTTAGCGGTAAAACACCACTAATTTGCGGTGATTTACCACTCTTATAGCGGCGCTTTGGCTTTTTTCCCGTCCTGCAAGCGCACCGCCCCAGTGTGAAAGTACTCAGGCTTTCACACTGGGGTGCATTAGGAGCTAATTTAGAGGCGTTTTACAGGTGGTGTTTTTAGCTAAATAACGCCTGTAAAGCACCTCCGGTGTGAAAGTGACCTTATGGATAATTTTAAAGCATGACATGTTTGGTATCTAGTTACTCAGGGCAACATCATCTTTTATATTCAGCTGCAGTCCTCTTCCTAGTATAACCACTCAAAGTCAGACGATGTACAGGTATGTCGCCCAGCAGCAAGTGGTTGAATTCTGCTGTCTTTAAGCCAAGCATCTTATGTCACAGGTTCTTCCACTTCTCCTGTAGTGGCAGCAGCAGACAATCCATGCTAGTAACATGTGAGCAATGTTCTGTCCAAGTGTACGAGACTGACATGATGATGCACCCCCAAGGGGTGTGTTTATTGCTGCCTAAGTTCACGGGAAGTTGGCTGTATGACAGCGTTTTTCAGCCTAGATGAGGAAAGGAACTGGATTGCAGAATAGTCTGTGGGTGACAGCGGTGAAGAGTAATGCTGTGAAAGCTGCTTTTTTTATTTTAAATATGCTAAGCTATTGATTCTTTATTTTACTTCAAAGGTAGAGTTGGGCTTTAAGTCAAATTGGTACATGGAATCTACACTGGAAGCGATATTAAACCCAAAAGCAAACATTTATTATATTGCAGCTTACCAATTCTTAGATGGGGTAGCATATGTGTGTGCAGTCTAATGAATTAGGGTGTGCACCCCTAAGCTCAAACGTGCATGTGCGTGCGTGTGAATATACTGTATATCATAGGTGTGCACAGCCTTTGGCATTAGGGTGTGTACCTCAAAGCTAAAAACACACATGATCAGTACCAATCACTCGCTGTTTGCATTCAGAAAAGGAAGAGGCTGCTCTCCATCCTGAAACATTCTCCTGTCTGTGTGTCTGTTGCAGCAGCCAGCAGGAGAGATGTTTGCAGCGCTGCGAAAAAGGGGGACACGTGGGGGGGGGGGGAGGGCTGGGCAGCAGGAAGAATCTATGCTGCATGGGGTGATTAGGGTGTCTATGGGATGCCTATGTGTGGTGGCTGCATTTGTTTTGTTTTTTTAGTCTTTCTTTTATTTACACCTGGTGATCAGGGCCAGTAAGTCTGTTGTTTTAAAACAAAGCAAGCTCTCCTGCAAATGCATCAGTTAAGAGAGCTGAGACAAACTATTTAACACTGACAGGGGTGCTTACAATTATCAGATTGTATTTATTCAGTAAAACCTTTATCCCAAAAGAAAAAAAACAGTTGCTGTAACTGCTTGTGTCAATTTTAGAAAAATACCGCGCTAATGTCTAATTCCAACCAAGATATTAGTTCAGAGCATGGTTGCTGCAATTAATAGGATACCACCTAGATACAAATTATAAAAAGAGAAACTGTGCAACCAATCCCTGAGTGAATATTGTTAAAGTGCAAATGCTTAAAAAATCATATATGTGAATACAAATAAATTGTAAACACAAACTAATTGTAATATACAAACAATCTTATAAAGTACAAAAATGTTTTCCCTTAATCAGTTATATAGTGGAAAATTAGATAATTGAGATAATAAAAATTAATATAAAAGTCAGCAAAAAAAAGTCCAGATATATTATCCGAAGGTGCAATTGACAGAAGAAACTTCCTCCACCAGGTGAAAAAGTTGATATGACTAATGTGATATCACCAATCTCAGTGTGAATCGGGTACTCTTACCGGAATGCCATTGTCTACCTATCTCTAGGTAAACAAAATCCGCCAGCAGATAGCCTCTGCAAGCTTATATATGGAAGGGCTGAACTGCAACTCCTGCTCCACTCGGATGGGTATTCACCTCCGCATCACATAAAACCAAGAAGGGACCCAAATAGTGTAATACCGTTTATTGTAAAAGCATAAGAACAGAGCCAAATGGCTACTCACGTTTCAGTAGAAAAATATGCGCATATAATAACAAGAAAAACGCCGGCTACTCCATACTGCGCCCGCGCTTCCGGGTCACGTGGGGCGATGATGTCAATGCGTAAGACCGCCCGTCTTGTGAATGCCCATCCGAGTGGAGCAGGAGTTGCAGTTCAGCCCTTCCATATATAAGCTTGCACAGGCTATCTGCTGGTGGATTTTGCACCTGAATAATAAAGATACCAAAGTTTTATAGTTTGCTCGTACAACTTCTGCTGTACGATCGTCGTACGTAGGCTGTTCTAATCGCGCATACTAATGGTCGGATGATCATACAACAAGCGGTTGTACGACCGTTTGCCTACGACTGTCGAACCGTGTGTATGAGGCTTAAGTAAGAGTTTGGCTTCAATCTTAATCTGCTAGTACATCTAACACTCCGCCCCTCCCAGCATGATGATGCTGTTGTCCAAAGGTGCCCCTGTGCTCCTTTATTCAGAGTGGAGGGGGAGCAGGTGTGTTACTGGCCAGATCACCAGGTGAAAAGGGACAGAAAACTGATGTAGCCACCACATCTAATGATTGGTAAGCTGCAATATATCACATTTTGGGTTTGGGATTTAATACTGCTTTAAAGTTCTTTTTCACACTTATGAAACTTGTCCTGCCACTTGGGACTGCAAAGTCGCATGACAAGTCATTCCCCATGATTTCCAATGAGTACCATTCATATCTGTACGACTTCAAGTCGCACTGATGCAACCTGATGTCCATAGACTTCAATGTTAGACCCTCAAAGTCGCATGCAAATCGCACCCGAATAATATAGATGCGATTTTTGTACTATTTTTGTACGACTTTGTAATATGTTTTCATTGTGCCAAAGTTGCAACAAAGTCAGACCAAAGTCGCAATGATCCCAAATTGCGTCAAAATCGCGGTAAAATCGGGCCAAGGAGTAACTCCACTTTTGTTGAGAAAAAACATTCCCCTCTGGGTGATCTATGTACATTACAAGGATTTTAACAAACTTTGTTGCAGATTGCTACCTTTTGTTATTCTGAAGAAATCCCTGTGTGTTTGTGTGTGTGTGTGTCCATGTGGGAAAGTGAGTCTAATGGGAGTGGTTTCATAAATATCAATCAGCTTCTGCACCTGCAGGGCTCTAATGAGGAAAGCTGCTGGGCCCACATCCCTTTAGACATGATTTGCTACTTAGAGTATCTCTCCAGAAATTACATTTTTGTTGCAGGGGGTGCCTTCAATCTGACTTGTATCTTAGTGCAGACTTCTAGTAAAATTGGTGAGCCAATCACACAAGCAGGAAATTATGTTTCTGGGCTGCATTCTGTACACATTCTGTGTTCAGAACACCTCCAGCTAGCCATATTGCATTGCTTTTTCAGAAAATTACAGAGCTGCAGATTGAAAAGGAAAGGTAATTTTTAATAACATTCAATTACAATATGACTTGTATCGCAAATTGTATACGTTATATTGATTCTTCTTTATTTGCTATTTGTTTCCCCACGAAGGTGGAGTTATGCTTTAACTTTGAAATTAAAGCATTTACATCACAGACATCACATTTTTATACAAATGTGCCATAAACAAATTGTGCAGGATTCAGGGGCGGCCTGTGCATTAAAGGTGCACGGCTGCCGCCCCCCCCATCCCTGCCGCCACCCTCCTATCCATGCACTCGACCCCTTTCAGAATGCCAGACACATGGATTCCTATGGCGGGGACGGGAGGGAGCGTTTTTTTTTTTTTTTTGAAGCACCTGATTAGAGCCCGAGGCTGTAATGGACTTCAAAAAAGGTTGGGCTCAGGGCGCAAAGAGAGCGCCCCGATCCCACCCAATTGTGTCACCATAGCAAATGTGTTTTCGCTATTTTCACACTGCAGTGCCTCCCCGCCAATCAGCAGTCAAGTCGATGAGACCTGTTTCCCGATTGGCCAAAGCGCCAGGCGATGCTATTTGATGCCTGGCGCGTTGGAAGGGGACGGGGATACACCGGAGCCGCCACTCCCTGTAAACCCCGGATTAAAAAATAATATAAGCTTACTATGAAATTAGAGCCATGGTAACCACATCTAAGGATTGGTAAACTGCAATCTATTATATTTTTGGTTTTAATAACATTTGAACAAAGACAAAGATGATACTTTTTAACTCGATTTCACCAGTTTTAGTTTTCCAGTTTTTTCTCCATTCTGTTTGTTCCTCAGCATTTCACATCATAACTCACCATGTCATCGTAAATCTCCATGTCATGGAAAAAAGCAGGTAAAATTTATAGTAGGGAACAAAAAGCTAATTTTGTTAGAGAGTGTTTTTTAGATGATAATGCAGCCACATTAATTTATTTTGGGGATATAAAACCAGAATGCTCTAATGTGCTGCTGCTGCTTTTTTCAAGGATAAACAGACACAAATTGGGGTTATATGCATAATGTTACATTGAGAAAATATACTACAGTACATTGAACTCCTGCAGAGCCCAGCAATTTGTGCTAGCTATTAGGGGTAAGAAAACAAATCCTTTGTAGTTTAAAGAGCATAATAAACCAGTGTCCTTTTACAGGAAACTTTGTAAAATTCCAGGGTTGATTTGGATGTCTTTCAAACATATGGAAAATATAAAAGTCTGGCCAAAGAGTCCAATTTGGACAACTTTAATAAAGCCATCCTGGGTGATACTTTGCAGCCAACTCAAGGGCAGAAGCCCAAATAGAGCACATGACCAGGAACAAACAGCTTCCTTTCACAAAGATATGAAAAAATAATAAACTAGGCCTCCAGGGAAACTTTAACAGTAAAGTAAAATGTGTTTTCTTAGTTGGCACTCTGTTCTTCTATTTGAAACAAAAAGCAACATAGGAAATGAATCTTCATATCACAAAACAGAAAATCCTCCATATGAAAAACCACCACAACAAAACCAACACAATAAATGCAAATAAATAGTGTGCATTCAAATATGGTACATATGCAATGTCATTTTTGAATATGAATCAAACCCTGAGGGTGAGAATGTAATCAGCAAATCATTTTATGTCCTGTAACGATTCTGCATGCAAAGCTATAATTACCATCGGTAATCCACATACTGTAAATAATGTCTCAGAGCATAATTAGCTTTTTATATATTTAGATGGTGCGCATGTGTGTGTGTTAATGTGTCGTTTCCAGAATATTGAGAAAGGTTTAGAAGGGATCATCGGAAAGTAGTGTTTAGTGTGAGTACATTTCAGTGATGTGGTCTTGTACCAAAGCAATAATTTTCCAATAGTAGTCTGAGCAATTTTTAAAAATCATACTTTTTCTGTGTTGTCAAATGTTTAAAATATCTCATTGTGGACCTGTCATTGAAAATCGCACTTCCCATAAATCAGTAAGGAGCGTGTTAGCATTACCTAATAACATGCTCTGTGGTTCATAATAGTACAACTATTATGTACATACTGTAAATGATTAAAACTATGCATAAAAAATTACATGCTTTTATCTTTTTTTCTCATGTATCTAATTAGAATGGCACCTCAGTGGTACCTTGTCGCAGAGCCTGACGTGTAAAGGGAGGCCTCTCGTACAGCCCCGGCTCTGAAACCACTGATGTTGCGACTTTGGCCGGGAGAGCAAGGTGAGGTATGAATGCCTGCGAGATGTCTATAAGCTGGGGCAGCAGTGGCAGCTGGTGCTTTTTCATGGGGGGCAAACAACCCCCCCATTGGTCAGTCACAGGCAACCCCCCCGGCACTTACCTCATTGATTGCGGGCAGGCAGCAGACGGGTTTCTGCGGGCAGCTGGCGGGTTGTGTGCTCAGGCGGGCGGGTTGCAGGGTCTGGCAGGCAGCTGTCGTGTTGCGGGCCCACTCTTTTTTTATGCCTATTTGAGCCTCTAGCTCTGATCATGTGTTTCAAAAAAACACCCCCCCCCATTGGATTCCATAGTCCGGCGCCCTGCTATGTATATCATGGGGCCAGACGCATGGATAGGGGGGCACCGCCCATGAGCCCAAATGGATGGGCAGCCGTTGCAAGGCAGGAGGTAGCAGCTGCGTCACCAGAGTTGGGTCAGATTGTTGGAACAGCAGATAGCGGCAGAGACAGCAGACCCAGGGTCTGGGCAGACAGCAGGCGGCAGGTGCTTGACAGGCAGCTGGCAGGTAGCACACGCAGCTGGCAGGTAGCAGGTGCAGAACCAGCAGGGACCAGGTAGCATGCAGAGCAGGGATGGGTGGATAACTGGATGCAAGGTCAGACAAGCCACAGATGGTCATATACAGGCATAAACAGCAGGCAGAGAATGGTCAGGATGCAAGCAGAAGTCAGCAATGTAGAATCAGGCAGATGAACAAAAAGCAGAGCAAATTCAGACAGGCCAAGGTCAGGGCAGGTAGTGTTCAGGGGAGGTTAGGGCAAGCTGGGTCAATCACAAAAGTAACACAGGAACAGATACAGGAACACGGGTAAGAGCTGTAGATCAGACAGCACTGGCTAATAGAACTTCTGCAGTTTAAATAGTCCCATTTGCGCCAACATTAGCGATGGGCGCACAGCTGTGCATACGCATTTGCAAACAGAAAGCACTCACGAACAGGCAACCACACATCTGCACCTATTTACATCTTGAGGTACCACCTGTTCTATGGCTAGTGCCTTCCTGACAACAACTATAAGGCAGTGCAGCACACCAAAATGTATATGCTACTGCTTTCGAAAAGGAAAGAACTATGTTTGTTTTATCATGTGTTAAGTTGTGCTGCCACTTATTTAAAATAAAAGGGAGCTGTCCTAGCATGCCTTTAAAACCCAATAAAGCATTACATAAATGTACTTGCGTTAACTCTTTTAAAGCACTCCTGTCATATGTGCATGAGAAGTAAAGTATAGGCCCAGCTTCATAGGAGAAAACGCAACAAGGGAAGCACATAAAGTGCAATTAATTTTTTTATTAAAATGTAAATAAAAAAGTAATAAATGCATTCACATGTTCAAAAAGGTCCCCATGCCTTTAAATCATCCATAGTGGAAACCAAGATGGCCTGGTCAGGAATCCATCTTGTCACACTACTGGGAGAGGGCTTCTCACATTTATCACTGGTACCGGTAAGCTGGGGAAAATAAAGTTGTAAGCGCACAAAAGTACACTGCAAAATGCACAGAGAGATCATGGAGGGCTACGACGAAGAGCACTTACGGAAAGAGTGAGGTGGGTTGTCATGGATATGACGTGTTTCAGGGGACATTTCCCCCTTTCTCGAGCATCTTGAGAAAGAGGGACATGCCCCCCAAAACCCATTGTATCCATGGCAACCCGCCACCATATCTTTAGATTTTCTGCCTATATCCCCTATACCCTGCTGTAGTTTCCCAAAGATCCTAAACAGATACCAACTTTCTGAAAGTCAGTATTTGCATGCATCTCAGTAATCGAATATGATCAAGCCTATAGAAGGCTTACTTGGGCAATGAGCACTGCATTGTGAAAAACAGGGGTTAGCAGGATCTAATTAAGGTCTGTGGGCCTCCCTAGAAAAAAAATATTGTCTTGGGCCATCTTACCCCATGGATAGAGGAAAACAGAATAGAGAGTGACAGGCAAACAAAGATGGCTCCATTAATCAAGAAAAGTGATCATTGTGCAAGAAGCCATGTTCCTGCTAGAGGGAAAGGGGCCAGGGGAGAACTGAGAACAAGTTGCAAAAGGGATATAGTAATAGGTATACTCATGGAAATAGGCGTTGGTCATAGTTATAAGCAGGGGTAGGAGCAGTCAGAGGTAAGGAAAAATTAACAAAAATATAACTTGCAATTATTATGTGCAAATTGCTCCACAGATGAAAACTACCATGTGCAATTGTTTTCCTAGATAGCGTGCAACATACCTTAATAGAACAGAGAGCAGAAAGTGAAGGTATGTTTTCCAGTACTTTTCACATGTACACTTGTTGCATTAACGGTCAGTATAATGCATCACTTAACTTTTCCAGTCCCTTGGCATGCTATGTACTCTCAAAAAACTTCACCCAATTACATGGAACATATGAAGCATGGCCTGTCCCTCTCCCCCTTCTGCCACTCCTGTCACTGCTATTGTTGGCAATTCCCATCTATCAAAATGCAGCAGCAGCCACAGCAACAACTACGGTAAAAATGGATCTTAAAAATGGTGTTTGTAAACATTGTTCAGAAGTGTGCTTCAGAGATAGAATGTAACCAGTGGTGTCAATTCAAGCAAGTAAAGAAAAAAGTTTTTCTTAACAAAATGTGCTCATGTCTAACCCCTTATTTTTGCTATTTTTTTAAATATATTGTTTACACATTAAAACTTAATTTGTTTTCATTAGTTTTGTTTTGTATTTTCTTAATGCTACACTGAAAAGAAAAATAATTTTGCAATGCTTTGTACCAGAAACATAATGTAAAATGTTAATTTATATATATTTTTAGCATGCTGCAGAATTGGTTAAAATTTGAGCAGTGGTTAGATCTGCAAACACTAAGCTGTGTGAAAACCTATTGCCAAAACCGTGAATTCATCCTATCTGCTGCCCGTGGCGGAGTGATGGGTATGTTGTTGTGGACTTAGTACACCGTTTGTATGTCCATGGTGGTCATACCCCCTGGGGATTACCTGCCTGGTGCCAACAAGTCCATTGTGTACCTGGGATTACCACCTCAGCTCCCGTGCCTGATGTCCCGACCGGTTATTACTACTTCTCTGTCCAGACCCTCTTTACTCTCTGTAAGTTGGTTGACCCTACTTATCATAGATTGTTATATGTTCCATTCTTTCCCTCTCCCCTCCATAGATACACCCCTTTTTTGTAACGCTAATCCCTAATATCTATTGTAGATATACTCTGCACATCAGCTCCTGATGAGTTGCGGAGGCCACGAAACGTGTTGCGCTCCAGACGCCTGCCTTGTCTATATTTCAAGACTGTTATCAGTATCTGTCATCAGTATCTCATTATACAGGTTCCGATGGACTGTACCAATTGATTCTATCATGCTCTGTATTTTGTGGAGATTTGTATAAGCACGTTCTGGCTCATTACCATGTATATATTATGAATTACGAGGACTTGTATAGGCAAGATTTGGCTCATTAACATGTATATATTATGAACTATAAGACTACTATTCCAATACCTAGTGATCTTTTTATCTATTATGTATGAAATGACAAAATAAACATATGTTTTATATATAACTTTTTCTTACATTTATTACTGTTACTGTCATGTATTATACTCATATATATTATGTATTTAGTTCCTAATGTACCAGCTAGACATGCTTCTACTATAAGTATCTCCCCAGGTGTTAGCTTCATATAAAGTCCCAAATTTTCTCCTTGTCTTTACTAGGCATAGTGGATATAGTGCAGATAGAATAAGTTGGGTGCCAGTCATTTTGTGAATGCAAAAAGAGATTTATTGTCTCTTAAAAAAGAACTGGGGAGAGAGGGATAGGGCCAGGACACCATTAGGCAGGTGCAAGAACACTTGGCAGACTCTGAGACAAAAATAGGAATAGGCAGACAGCTATACAGTTCAAGGGCTTTTAAGCCAAATTGCAGCAAACTGTATTTGTAGGCTGCTGTCTCCTATAGCAACTGAAATTGCAACTTTAACTTCAATGCAGATCGCAACTCACAGTATCCCATTGTAGATCCTCTCTTACATATCACAGTCTCTCAATGTAGATCCTCTCACTGAGCTCCCAGTCTCTCACTAGACTCTTCCGATTCCAGCCGCTACTGGATCCCTTGACCTCCTCCACAACTATCCCGCTGTGGCTTCCAAGTGTCACCCCCGCTGTCCCGCTGAGTCGCTGACTTGGCTCTTCAGCTAACCTGCTGAATCCTCTGCAAGTGTCACCCACACTATCCCGCTGGGTCTCTGGCTTGAGTCTGCTGAAGCTTTCCCAACTTCTTCACCATCCACCGGCTAGTGAATAAGGCTGCTCTGGTACTGCTTCTCCCTCATTGCTGGCATCGATCCTGTTCCCCCTCAGGCAGAACCTATGCAACGATCAGGCTCTCCTTGGACTGAGCCTCTACACACATGGCTAGGCTTCAGGCCTAACTTTCAGCTGCTGCGACACATACAGCCCCCAAGCCAAAGCCTGGGGCTGAAAAGAACTCTGATCACCTGACTACTTCCCCTTAAATAGACTATCCCAGCATGCAAAGTAGCTACTCTGGCTGAGAAAATATGTCTATTCACAACCTGAACTCACTGTGATCTTGTCATTCTCATGCCCAAGGCAGCAGTGTCACCTAGAGAGATTCACCAGATTCAGGCTCAGGGGAAAAGGCAGGGAATTCCCTACCAATTAGCCAGGCTAGTTACCAGGGTGCTACACTCTCCCCCTGCCAAGTAAACTATGTCTCGGAGTTTGAAAAAAAAATCAAGTACTCTCAATCCTGAGAGTGAATGTCCTGGCAAAAAGTGGATAGGGAGGGGTAACAGGAAAGAATGAATAATGGTAACAACACAAGTGGCGTACCACATGAAATGAGTAATATAGCATATGTACAAAGGCAGATGGCATTTCACACAAGAGCAAATAAATATAAGACAGTATTCACAGTTTTACGTGTGGCATACCACCCGAACAAGATAAGGGAAAATGCAATAACAATAACCTTATTTCCTAACTATCTATATACTATATAATATATACACCTGAAAAAAATAGAATGTTTAGCATTGTTGTACAAGCTGAAGTCATTGTTTCTCCTTAGCCAAGGAAGATATGTGCTGGAACACCTGAAAGAGAAGAAAATAGACAGCTTAGAAACACATCCTATTCCTATAGCAACACAGTGCAATATGTATATAAGTTTGTTCACTCTCAGCCAAGAGCAACAAAGGGTGCAAAATGAACACAGTGATAGATTTTAATCTACATATACAGTATCTTACAAAAGTGAGTACACCCCTCATATTTTATTAAATCTTTTCATGTGACAACATTGAATAAATTACACTTTGCTACAATGTAAAGTAGTCAGTGCACAGCTTATATAACAGTGTACATTTTTTGTCCCCTGAAAATAACTCAACACACAGCCATTAATGTCTAAACCACTGGCAACAAAAGTGAGTACACCCCTAAGGGAAAATGTCCAAATTGGGCCCAAAGTGTCAATATTTTGTGTGGCCACTATTATTTTCCAACACTGCCTTAACCCTCTTGGGCATAGAGTTCACCAGAGCTTCACAGGTTGCCACTGGAGACCTCTTCCACTCCTCCAGGATGACATCATGGAGCTGGTGGATGTTAGAGACCTTGCGCTCCTCCACATTCCATCTGAGGATGCCCCACAGATGCTCAATAGGGTTTAAGTCTGGAGACATGCTTGGCCAGTCCATCACCTTTACCCTCAGCAAGACAGTGATCATCTTAAAGGTGTGTTTTGGGTCGTTATCATGTACGAATACTGCCCTGTGGCCCAGTCTTCGAAGGGAGGAGATCATGCTCTGCTTCAATATGTCACAGTACATGTTGGCATTCATGGTTCTCTCAATGAACTGTAGCTCTCCAGTGCCGGCAGCACTCATGCAGCCCCAGACCATAACACTCCCACCACCATGCTTGACTGTAGGCAAGACACACTTGTCTTCATACTCCTCACCTGGTTGCCGCCACACACGCTTGACACCATCTGAACCAAATAAGTTTATCTTGGTCTCATCAGACCACAGGACTTGGTTCCAGTAATCAATGTCCTTAGTCTGCTTGTCTTCAGCAAACTGTTTGTGGGCTTTCTTGTGCATCATCTTTAGAAGTGGCTTCCTTCTGGGATGACAGCCATGCAGACCAATTCGAAGTATGCAACGTATGGTCTGAGCACTGACAGGCTGACCCCCCCAACCCTTCAACCTCTGCAGCAACGCTGGCAGCACCCATACGTCTATTTCCCAAAGACAACCTCTGGATATGACGCTGAGCATGTGCACTCAGCTTCTTTGGTCGACCATGGCAAGGCCTGTTCTGAGTGGAACCTGTCCTGTTAAACCACTGTATGGTCTTGGCCACTGTACTGCAGCTCAGTTTCAGGGTCTTGGCAATCTTCTTATAGCCTAGGCCAGCTTAATGTAGAGCAATTCTTTTTTTCAGATCCTCAGAGAGTTCTTTGCCATTAGGTGCCATGTTGAACTTCCAGTGACCAGTATGAGAGAGTGAGAGCGATAACACCAAATTTAACACACCTGCTCCCCATTGACACCTGAGACTTTGTAACACTAATGAGTCACCGTGGATTACCGTTTCTTGAGAGACTCCTAGACTTTTTTTCTTAACGAGATGTAATTCGACCGGATCCGATATT
>BLSH010183251.1:1596844-1608113 GCA_018402905.1 Glandirana rugosa
CAGTGGTTTAGACATTAACGGGTGTGTGTTGAGTTATTTTGAGGGGACAGCAAATTTACACTGTTATACAAACTGTACACTCACTACTTTACATTGTAGCAAAGTGTCATTTCTTCAGTGTTGTCACATGAAAAGATATAATAAAATATTTATACAAATGTGAGGGGTGTATATATTTTTGTATATACTTTAGCAATGACTATACCTAAATGTATGTACAGCTGAAAATGGGCCCCACCCCCTCGAGGGTGCCACCCCTTCTCCAAAGCAATCCTGGAAAAAAGAACTTTGACTTATCAATCTACATTGAAACATTCACTCAGGTTGACACTCTCACCCCACCCAGTGGTCAGTATCAGAGAACAGTCCTTGTGTGACTCTCAGTTCAGTAATCCAAGTTTCAAGGTGATAAAGTTGCCCTTTTTTGCCACAGCATATCCTACCTAACTGATTAAAACACCCCAGTGTCTGCTGTTGGAACAATGTCTGTTATACTGTTTTGTGCAATAAAAACCCATCTGCTAAAAAAATACCCCAGTGTCCTTGGAGCCTCAAAGTCCATCAATCTTTTCACTTGAGGTGCAGTAACACAGCAACAACTTTTCCCAGCAGTTTCCTTTCTTCACAGGGACAACTCCGGGGACACTTGGCATGGCTATTTACTGACAACATCCCAGCCATGTCAACATGCAAGGGACCGTAATTTTTGAAGTACAGTCAATCTTCCGGGTCAACATGCATTTGGAATAGTTCTCAGTCTGTCCTTAGCACAGCTGTGGACTGAGACCAGCCCTCCCCACTTCATGGAGAAAAAAACATGCTGAAAGTTCACAACATCAGATTACCATGTTACTTTTCAGAGGGAGGCACACTGGCAACCTCCAGTCACAGGCCAGCATGACTCTCCTAGGGTACTTCCCGCAGCTGCTGGGACCCAGGGACACTGTTGAACAGAACAGCATGGGCAGGAATGTCCCAGCATCAACATTTTCAAATGTGGAGTAACTTCTGGCAAAGTCAACACAGCTCCACTTTCATATTTTGTAATCCACTTTTGGTCAAGATGAACACATCACAGTCTGAGGGTATCACCAATAGTATCTAGGATCAGGCAATTGCAAAGGTTTTCCATTTGAGCCAATAGTGGAGATATAGTACTGTACATCCTTGGTTGGGTCTTGGAGCAATGAGACAGTCTGGGTAGATATGACAACCATAATCCCAGGCTAGCAGCGATATGATTCTCAACCTCTGCCATGGGTTGTAAGCACACAGTGAACATGGTGTGGACGATACTGTCCCTTAGCCCCTGGCACAGGCTCACATAACTTTCCCTTCTTTCCTGGAACAGCAACCTTTGCAGTTTTAGCACAATGCCTCATTGCTTTTCTTCTAAAGAACTTGCACGACAGGGAACATAAGATGTAGATGCAAACAACTCAGGACTAATACTGGAGGTTTTGATAGTAGAGTGAGAACTTCCTCCTCTGCAGGCTCACACGGTTGCTCATCGTCACTTTCAGAATATCTCTCAGGCTAAGACACATTATCAGAAACAGTTCAGAGATCCGATCAGACAGAATATCGGAATCGGATCCAGGTGAACACTCTTCAGCCGGGAGCAGATTGCATTTTAAACTGGTAGCAGCAGACTTTCTGAACTCTGCTCCCTTAGTGGCCACAAGTTTCACAGTCCCCACAGGCACACTGCCTTCACTCACATCAGGCTTACCAGGTTCAGTTGCCTTCTCCCTGGGAGGTTCCATGATCAAAGAACGCAGGTGGGTCCGACCGCGGCCCGGGAGAATTGGAATTTCTGACTTTAGAGCAGCTACAATAGTTGAAGGAGCAGCCACTTCAGTAAGCCGAGTGACAGCAGTAGTGCTCTCAGGAGCTTCCTGAGCAGGAATAGCGACACACTTGTCCCTATTCACCTGTAGCACCCGTGGGAGTAGATTGATGCCCGGAAGGTAGACTTTCCAGTCTGACATTGAGACTCCAAACTGCACCATATTCTCCACTTGATAACAGTATCGCAACATGTGTAATGGTAATGGCAGTGTGCACAGCAGCGTCTCCTTCTCCTCCTCTGCAGAGTGACAGCTCCTCCCCCTGCCAAGGGATTGGTTCACATGCTCTCCAGGAGCTTCAGTCAGAGAGAGCTGACATCCCTCTTCACAGTGTGGGTTACTAGTCACTAGATTTATTGTCTCTTAACAAGAATTGGAAAGAGAGTGTTAGAGCCAGGACACCCTTAGCCAGGTGCAAAAACACTTGGCAGACTCCGAAACAAAAATTGGAATAGGCAGACAGCTATACAGTTCAAGGGCCATTAAGCTGAATTGCAGCAAACTGTATTTGTAGGCTGCTGTTGCCTATAGCAACTGAACTTGCAACTTCAACTTCAATGCAGATAACTCACAGTATCCCGTTGTAGATCCTCTTATACATCTCACAGTCTCTCACTGTAGATCCTCTCACTGAACTCCCAGTCTCTCACTAGACTCTTCAGATCCCAGCCACTACTGGATCCCTTGAGCTCCTCCACAACTGTGGCTTCCAAGTGTCACCCCACGCTGTCCCGCTGGGTCCCTGTCTTGGCTCTTCAACTAGCCCACTGAATCCTCTGCAAGCGTCACCCACACTATCCCCCTGGGTCTCTGGCTTGACTCTGCTGAAGCTTTCCCAACTTCTTCACCGTCTCTGGTTAGTGAAAAAGGCTGTTCTGGTACTTCTTCAGACTTCATAAAACCTTGTCTCTGATAACAGGAGAGATGGTCCCTTGCTGACGACTGTGTCCTCTTTACCTCTGGCTCTGGTAAAGCACCTAGAGCATTTATGGCGTGTTAGTGAAGTATTTATGAAGTGTTAACTGGGAATTGGGGGTGAGACAGTGGGTGCTCCTTTATCCCAGGATGCACTGGGAAATAATAGAGACAGAACAGCTTCAGCCACTTCCTGGTTGTACAGAGCAGCCATGTGGTAACTTCCTTTGCTTTTTTCTGCAGGCAAAATCATCAGGCCAGCTAGCAATATGGACAATGCCAGGTAGGAGCAGAGACATTGAGTATGTTTGCAATTGGTAAAGCATTTTGTTTCAGCTGGACCAAGCCAAGTGTCAAAAAGATCAAAGTATACAAATCCTCCTTGCAGAGAATTCACAGAATGGCTGCTATCACACTCCAACCTAACCATGCCTCAAAGTACATAATTTCCTCTATATCTGCTTTAACCACTTCCCGACTGCGTCGCGTACATTTACTGATGCAAGTTGGCAGCGTAGTACAAATCGCTGCCTATAAATGGCAATCCGTGCATGCACAGCTAGGGGGCGATCGCACGCCGCAGGCGGTGCATGCTCGTGCCCACCGTACGCTCCCTGAGTGGGACCGCGGGTCGGGCGGACTCGATGTCCACTGATGATCCGCGATCGTCTGTTAGAGAGGCAGAACGGGGAACCGCCCATGTAAACACCAGGGTTCCCCGTTCTGTGAGGGGGGACATGACAGATCTACTGATCCCTGTACTCGGGATCAGTTAGATCTGTCATGCTCCTGGCAGTCCAGCCCCCACACAGTTAGAACACGTTGAGGGAACACAGTTAACCCCTAAATTGCCCCCTGTAGGTTAACCCCTTCCCTGCCAGTGACATTTATACAGTAATCAGTGGCTATTTTAATGTCTGATCGCTGTATAAATGTCAATGGTCCCAAAAAAGTGTCAAAAATGTCCGACATGTCCGCCGCAATACCACAGTCCCGATAAATGTCGCAGATCGCCGCCATTTCTAATAAAAAAAAAATTGTAATAACGCTATAAATGAACTCTCATGGTTTGTAAACGCGGCAACTTTTTGTGCAAACCAATCAATAAACACATATTGCGGGTTTTTTTTCACCACAAATATGTAGAAGTAAATATTGTTTTTTTTTATTTTGAACATTTATTATAGCAAAAAGTAAAAAATATTGGTTTATTTTCAAAATTGTCGCTCCTTTTTTGTTTAGAGAGGTGATCAGAAGTGACGCAGAGGTGATCAAATACCACTAAAAGAAAGCTCTATTTGTGGGAAAAAAAGGACGCCAATTTCGTTTGGGTACAACGTTGCATGACCGTGCAATTGTCAGTTAAAGTGCTCTGGTCCTAATGAGGGAAATCCTTCCAGGACTGGTGGTTAAGCACTTTCCACTAGAAAAACAACGCTTCCATGGGCATTTATCAGCCATCAACCATATCAAACCATTTTCAGTGCTTCATAAACACAACAAAAACATGTCATAAACACATCATAAATGTTATAGGAGCGTTTAGTGAGCATTGTTTCGTTCTTCATAATCAACACACCTGCAAACGAGTCGTAATACAATTAACAGTACAGGGTGTTTGTTGGAGATAGATACAAGAGGCAGTACATGAGTTCCTGGATGAAGATAAAAGAATCAAATGCTTCCAATAACTGTAAATTATATTTCACCTTGGCAGCTGGGGCAGATCAGGAAGCCAAGTAGAGAAAGTGAAGGTTCAATATATAAGCTATGGCCTTTCTTTGCTTTTCATTCACAAATAACAAGTGTCCTATAAAGGGATTTCTGGTTGGGTGCTCTTTTTCATCATCTAAAGAAAGGCACCTTAGTCCATGGAACAGAGAAGATCTGGGGTGGGCCTTTGCTGCGGAAGAAGTTTTCCATTTTGTCAGTGAAAATGGAAGAACTCTTTAAAGGGAAACCTTTCAAACTGTCAAACTTTGTACTTCAACTTTTATTACCAACAGCCAATTTCTACAACCACACATTTTTGACAATTGGAACCCTTTATCCAGAAAAATTCCAACTGGGCCACCAGGAGGAACAATTGAACCTTTTAGAAACCATTCTTTTCCTTTCACATTGGCAGATCAAAAAAACATAATTTCTGTCCAAAAGAATTTTAAATGCATAGGGACCATGACAAAACAAGTTAATGTAGCTTGCGTATCTTTCATTGCTGTTGCTAGGCTAGGAATTATTCAGTACTAATTTCGACCAAGCAAGGAATCTGCTGCATGGCAAGGCAGACAGCTTGCACAGAGATAAAATATGAATGTTTAACATCACGCTGCTTTCTGACTGCTGAATGATGGATAGCTGCTGTATAAATACAAGTGCTGCAAGGCTTTTGTATAAAAGATTGAAGCTAATTGTACACTGCTTACATTTAGTAAGTGTCAGGAGAGCATGTTGAGGCAATGAATTGCTAGAATAGAGTTTATTTCTATAGCGGTGAACAGTTTGTTTCTCACTGACAGGTCAGAATTTCTGAAGCTTTATAGTTAAGATAATTACAAGATAGAGTGTGAAGCTATTGGGTATGGAAAATATGGGATTTCAACAACTTTTGAGAAAGCAATTTGCCATCATTAGAGAGTTATACACACCTTGTAAAAACAGATTTTAAGTACAAAAAAAGAAAGAATCTGTTGCAGATAAAGAGCATTTTAATGTAAAAGATCAGTAGCAAAACCACCATGAAAACCCAGGACAAGCCTAGTAAGGCCATTCTTATTGTACGAAAGGAAGTGCTTTCAGCTAGTCTTTGCACAAAGGAAAGCTAGACGGAGAGAAATATAGATGCTAATATTGCTGACTGCTAGTTGCCTGGTTGTCATTTGAAATTTCTGATTGCCTCAGTGTCATGCTGTTTGTTACTACCATTGCTAAGTAGATTTACTGTTCTAAAACAAGTATTGGAATTTAGGAATTCTGGCTTCATTCTAAATAAACTTTGTGCACGCTTGTGGATTTAAAAAGTACAGAAGCCAGAAACAGCCAGACAATTAGCATTTTCAAGAGGAGGTCAGCTACATCAGTGTATATATTTATCTCTATACAGGTATATTTAAAAGGAAAATAATAATGTTTTTTGGGTCAGTTTCTGTATATAGTTGTATAGGCTTCACCGGCTGCAGGTTCAACTGCTTTCCCCTGCCTTTTGAAGGATTCAAGAAGGTGGTGAGTTGAAAGAGGCAGACTCACAGCCTGAATATTTATGTGACAGCCAATCCCTGGGGGGGGGGGGGGGGGAGGTGTGCCCAGTAGGTGGCTGTGAGATGAATCAATAGTCTGATGCCTGAGGCAACCCGATTCTTGTCCAGGAGGAGAAGTTCCTAGGGTGAAGGGCTACTGCAGTCCAGCTCTACTTCTGCATGTGTTCATCAAGGTCTCAACTATGCTAAGAGCTGGGGGGCCTGTACAGCTGAAATTTACTGTAGCTGATTAAGAAATTTCACTGAGAATCTGGTCTGGAGAGTTCACGGGAGAAATGTCTGACTGATATTGGAAGGAGGCATCCAAGTATTCAGGGACACTGTGAGTACAGATCTGTATGTAGGATCCTAGTGACTGTGTGCTGACAGTGCCACAGCTTGCTTAAATTGGGACATTGTAATATGTGCTATACAGATATGTTAATTACAGTACCTACGTCCTATATATTAGAATAGTAGAGGTGGGAATGAATTGAGGCACTCAAGATTTTCATGGTACGATATGAACTCGCAACACTAAATTCTTAATAAAATCATGATATTTATTACATCAATTAAAATTCATCTCACAAATATTGTCTAATCATAGACAACAAAACTTAACTCATTAAAATAAAGGTATATTCCTCTTCTCACTCTACATGTTTCAAGAGAAACCTGCTTTTTCAAAAGTCTAACATAAGAGAGATATTGATCTGTAAAGAAATAAAAACAATTAAGGCAAGTACACATGGTCCAATTATCGGCCGAAAATTTTCATACGACAGCCTGTTCGATAACCTGAACCTTAGTATGCTCCATTCGACAGCCGATTTCCATTTATGGATGAGCCGACTACAAAAGTTTTGTCTGCTGACAAGGCCACGTCCAATTATCATAAGTTGAAAATAAACACGCATGTTCGGAACCCAGGAACGACCCGGAAGTGTTTGGTCATGTAAACCTGCATTCGTAATTCACAATTCACATTCAACTGAACTTTCTCTTTACAAGCTGATAGCATGTCACTACGTTCGCCTTTGTCAAACGATAATTGTACTACCGTCAGTACGCTAGACAAAATCACTGACAATCGCAGCATGTGTATGAGGCTTAATAATATACAAGAAACAAAAATATATATTCAAATATAAATGCACAAACATGTGCAAATAATCATAACACTCTGCAATCAAAGAATAGAGGGGTAATGGAACATCACACACAGGACATAAATCAAAAAGAATGAATAGACTTTGACATTCCCCAGTCTGTGCTAGTCAATAGGGAAAATACAGTGAAGCACCGTACTCACCACACAACTTCCACCAGCAACCCAAGGGGCAGCGTTGCCAAAGTGGCAGTCTCCCGAGCGAGTGTGGGAGCCAGATGTAGACAAATACTGGTAAAAACTGCGGCAAAAAATGTATATATACATGTATATAAACAGTTATGACTATAATGACATATGACAGGGGAGAGCATATAGCACTCACCCCAATGGTAAGATATAATTAGCTAATGATACCAAATACATACCTGCACAGTATACACATTTAATATGGAAGTTTTTCAGGTGGCGGTGGCAAACAGTGGGTGAAAATAGACAGCTTGCTTAAATTGGGACATTTTCTATGGTCTCTCAGTGTTGCTCAACCCCTTAGTTGTTGCTAGAGGGACCATACTAAGAAGCTTTGACAAAGTGAAAGTGTCCTCCTGTTACTACATTTTGCTACTGGAGTATCCCACAGCTTCCCTGCATCCTATCCTAAGTTCAACGTTCAATAAAGCATCAAAAAAGATACCCATAGAGCTTTCATTGAGTCAGAAAAGTGACTGTTATGTTATGCCTGGCTGCCACTCCATTAGTTTGGGAATAGAACCTGGGGCCAAACAGCGGGCCCTTTTGGGGGTGAGCGCTATATTTTTATTTTACAAATAATCATAATCTAGTTCTCAAGTGAACAAAGCAAAATATATTTGCATTTAGACTCTCTGGTCAAAACTCATTTTGGCCTGTCTGAACAGAACAGACAGGCAAGGAAAGGAAGAGGGTGAATGAATACTCACTCCTTTTTTTTTTCAGTAAATCATTTAAAGGTTAACTTGGTAAATATGTGAAAATCAGTTGGTAGCTAGAAATGTAAACATGAAAAAAATCATATGCAATATTTTACATTTAAATGAGTGAATATTTTTAATTGTATCTTTTTCCTGTACATAATGGTTAAAGGCAATACTACCTTTAATCCAAGAGCTGTCCATCTTGCTTGCTGTTCTATTTAGGCAGCAGAACTCTCCCTCCCTAACTCCACCCACATGACATCACCAGGTGGGTGGAGTTCAGTGTCATTTATTAATGCAATATTAAATGGGGAATTACCACACTACTCCCAAACTGTATAGCAAAGCAGCCAGCACAAAAATCGACACAAGATAAATTTGGGTTATTTATCAATGCAGTTTGGCTTTTGGTTTTAGTATGGTCACATTGACCTCTTTTTTGGTTTTAGTATGGTCACATTGACCTAAATGGGTGAGTTTGACAGATGGAGCCCCTGGTGCCAAATACCAATAACCACCACTGGTTTAAAGGAGTGGGTGGAATAGATCCATTGACTATCAATGCTTTTAAACACTCACTGACCACTGACAGGGGGAGTGTAACTAATCCACCAATGCTCATGAAGGACAGTGGGGACATTAACATGCTTTGTGTTAAGCCTGCAAATGCACCACAGTGGACCAGGCTCCGACTTATGACCGATGATACCATAGTATCACTCAAAAAGGAACCTCCTCATCATGTGTTTCACGGTGGGGATCCACAATAGCCATGTATACAGACCCAGTCCCTAGATGTGGTGGCTAAATTAGATTTAATTGTTCAGGTTAAGATCGGGTTCAGCAAATAAAGCAGCGTCTGTCACTTCTTGTGAGTTAATGGAGGTCAGGCAGTTGATCCCGTTCATCTTCTTACTTCATGCAATCCTTTGAGTGACGCTATCGCATAATCGGTCATAAGTCGGAGCCTACCCTGGGAAGGTGTTTGCTTGAGGAATTGGGGTACCATATCTACTAAACATTCATTTGAAGCCTACAAAGTCCAACTACGGCCATATTTTTCTACGCTTGTATCCAGATTTCATCTGGTAAGGGTATTCAATACGTTTTGGCGGTGGATGACACTGCAGGCGGGTGGAAGTCACTTATATTTTGTCCTGCCAGACACTGCGCTATGTCATCCTAAGGATGTACTGTGTAAACATGGGCAGTTATTGACTGGGGACGTTCTTTATGCACCTTATCAGCACTATTACATACTTTACTTATGTGAAGAATATTGAACATTGTATACAACACTTACATTTTTGGACATTTTATTATTGCATCATTGAGTTTTATTAGCATCGTTTACACTTCATTAGCACTGTTATGCACTTTATTTATGTGAAGAATATTATTGCATACAGCATTTAAATATCTGGATACTTTGTCTGAATGTAATATTTTGTTTATTTAGTATTTTTTGTATACCCTCTAATCCTGAAGGGAGTTATTTGTTAGTCCTTAATTATCAGTCATTTCACTTTAGCGCTGCACTTTATGTTTATGTTGTTCCTTGAGAGCGACTGTCCCCTTTTACCTCTGGCGCTGGTTCAAGCTTTACCTCCGTTGACAGGAATAGTTGTCCACCACTAGCAACTCTGTCCCTTCACCTCCGGCAAAGAGGGGTTCCCCGTTCCGTTAGAACCTGTGCAACGTGGTTGGGCTTCCGACATGAAGCCCTAACCCTCCGCTGCTTCCACTGGTCCTGGGTAGGCCTCAGACTGCCTAGCAACCAGGAGCTCCCGGATAAGCCCCAGGCTTCTGGCCTAACAGCCGGGAGCTTTTAACACACATCCACCCAGACAGCCATCCAGGTGGCACAGAACAACAATCACCTGACTTCTCCCAAATATATAGGCTCTCCTAGCATGCCATGGGGCCCAAGTAAACCCCCGCCCATTGGCCACAGCAACCTATTGTTCGTATCCCAAGTTCATGTACACCTTGTCGTTCCAATGCCATCAGTTTCAGTGCCACTCAATGGCAGAGGAGAGAGGTGCACCAAACCCAGAATTAGGGAAAAGAATCAGGAGATCCACTAACAATTTGGCTAGGGCATTTCCCGCCCAGCAACTAAATTTAACAGCACCCACGCTGGAAACCAGGGTGCTACATGTTCTACACCTGATTAAAGATGCACACACACACACATACACACAGACACATACACACAAGCCGCCAGCTCAGTGATGCTGATCCTGTTAAAAGTACACTGAGCAGAGTTTTCCACCTGGCTGTTGCACCTGCTACACTGGCAGGTGCAGTACCAAGGCAGAAAACTCTGCTCAGTGCACTTTTAAAAAGCTCAGCTTCTCTAACCTGGCTGCCTGTGTGTGTGGGCACGCACACGTTACCGCCCAAGGTGCTCATCTTCCATCAGGAGTAAAACAGATACAAACAGGCTCAGTTTCTGTTTGTATGTGTGTTCCCTGCTTGGTCACTGCCTCTTTAGTAATGGGGAGCCTGTTAAAAGTGTAGGTTTGGTGTCACTGGGATAATGCTGTCAGATTCTGTCACGCTGAGGTCGATAGGTGAAAAAAAAGGTCAGCATCAGTTGTCAGTGGGAGAAAAAAATGCCTGCACATTGATGGTCAGAAGGAAAAATATCTGGTATCAGAGGTCAGGGAGAGGAAAAAATGCCTAGTGCTGGTAGTCAGGGAGATAAAAAATACTTAATATTGGTAGTCAGGGTGAGGAAATAAAGAAAAAAGGCCTGGCATCGGTGATTAATGAGAAAGGGTCTGTACCCCCTTACATTGGCGGTCAGTGTCTGTGCCCCTTACAATGGTATTTAGTGGCTGTGTCCCCTTACATTGGTGGTCCGTGTGCCCCCCTTTTTGTTCATGACTGGAGACTATGGTCTATAAAAAGGAAGACTGGTAGTTACACGTCCGTAAAAAAAGAGGGTGACTGTTGACTACGACTGGAAAAAAAAGTGGATAGCTGGAGTCGCACTGTCTTAGACTGTCGTAATAGGGTCACTGTGGTTTGGATGTGAAAATTGTCCGAGGGGTAATGATTTCTCCGTCACTGGTTCGTCCCTTGTGTGTATGTTTGTCTTTGACTCGGACAAACATAGACAAAATGAGGACTACCTTCTACTCGTGGAACCCGCCATTGCACACGCACGGGTGTGTGTGTCCGTCGGTCCAATCTCTT
>BLSH010183251.1:1623053-1638162 GCA_018402905.1 Glandirana rugosa
CACTTTTTTTTTCCTCTGTTTATTAAGGTGTCATCGCGTGATTAACTTGATGTTTAGAGGATTTATAATTGTAACACTATTTTAGTTGTATTTTTCCGGGTATGTATTATTTTTCACGGGTATATCGTATAGGTTTTTTGTTTATATACGATTGTATACGTTTACTTTTACCATTATGTCAGGTTGAAATTCACTATTTTTTATAACATTTTGTTTTAAAACAACTAGGTGGTTTTAGGAAGTGGTTTCACTACACACGGTGAAGGTGAGGAATTCTTATTTCGAGTGGTCTACGACAACGGTAAGTGAGAGCACAGACCGTGGATCAACAAAATTTTGTTTTACAATATTTTTTATCACTTAAAGTTGGACTGTATTACCATTTTCATTTGCATATGTTAGCATATATTTGTTTTTTGGATATGCTATATGGGCACTTTTTATTATGTATGGGCCTTTTTATGTTGATTTTATCACAATGTTAATATTTAGGAGATTTGTAGTTCAATTAGTGCGCTACTGTGGAATTATTTGTCTCCTTTTTTTTTCACAGTATAAAACATATATGTAGCGGATGCCCGCTATTTCTGCGGCTTTTGCTAAGTGGCTGCTGTAAATACACAGGCTCTCCTAAAGGGAGAAATGCATCTGTCAGCCCCTGCGGCGGAATTTCTCCCCCTCCTTCTTGTTTTCACTGTCTGGACTTAATGTAATGTGTTGGGCTACACATACACACATACACATACACACACATATACACATACACACACACACACACACACAGATTGGATTACACAGCACTGGTACTGTGTTCCTATGGGGAGAACAGTTACAGCAGCCAAAGCATGGGGCTTTAACAAACAATAGCTACAAAGGGCTGTGTGTCATTTCCTTTCAGAGAAAGTGATACATTCTGCATATGTAGTTGCTTTCAAGGATTTACCATTATACTGTGCTACAGGAGAACTTAATTTCCCATCAGACTATGCTGCAGAGAGAGGTTCCTGGGAGCAGCAGTGCCTCATGGGAGAGTCTATTTAAGCTAAGGGTGCGGCCTAATACAGTCTCTCTGGACTGCAGTGATCAATTAAGCAGGACCCTGTGTGGTGGAGGGGCCTGGATTGTGGCTTATTCCCACAGACTGAGAGGTTCAGTAACCATGTAGTACTCCAGTGAGTAGCCTGGGGAATCTACCCTGCACCAAGTGGAGCCTGTTCCAGTTTTCTGCATCCCACTGGGGCGATCAATCAGGGAGAACAGCAAAGAGAGGGGAGTTGATCAAAGGTGCCATAGAGCTGGGGTGTCATCCTCATCATCTCCATCCTCATCGTTACCGTCATCCGGTTCCGGTTGGGTGAGAGCGGGCGAGGCCCATCAATATAATACTGTGCACATATAGACCAATTTCTCATACTTATTGTTAGCCAAGTCCTAGGCATTAACAGAGAAGAAACAGTTGGAATACAATCATTTAAACTCTTTTACTGGATTGTTGTCAGCTGTAGTTTCATGTAAAGTCAGTGGCCATTGTGAAGCTCTAACTTTCATTGCAGTAAGAGTGTCTTACATCATTATAGTGCACTACTCGGAAAAGTCTGTTGCAGCTACTACAGTCACTTGCTGAGTGGCTATCATCTCAATTAAAGGGCTGGCTGAAGATTTGCTGAACTTTGATCCAACAACACTGATTCACCACAGTTGCATCTGCTTTCTTCCTATCTAGTAGGTTTCAATACTTGCCCAGTTTGGAGCATGCAAAGTTCACCTGGGATCCATCCATTACAGAGCAGGTTGAATGTGTGTGTATCTGTAATATATATCTGAGTTGTACTAATTTACCTACGGTAAATTGAGTTGTACCTGTTTAGCATAACAATTATATTGGTTGATCTTATATCTGAGTGTGTACAGTATCTCACAAAAGTGAGTACACCCCTCACATTTTTGTAAATATTTTCTACCTTTTCATGTGACAACACTGAAGAAATGACACTTTGCTACAATGTAAAGTAGTGAGCGTACAGCTTGTATAACAGTTTAAATTTGCTGTCTCCTCAAAATAACTCAACACACAGCCATTAATCTCTAAACCGCTGGCAACAAAAGTGAGTACACCCCTAAGTGAAAATGTCCAAATTGGGCCAAAAGTGTCAATATTTTGTGTGGCTACCATTATTTTCCAGCACTGCCTTAACCCTCTTGGGTATTGAGTTCACCAGAGCTTCACAGATTGCCACTGGAGTCCTCTTCCACTCCTCCATGATGACTTCATGAAGCTGGTGGATGTTAGAGACCTTGCGCCCCTCCACCTTCCGCTTGAAGATGTCCCACAGATAGGGTTGAGATCTGGAGACATGCTTGGCCAGTCCATCACCTTTACCCTCAGCTTCTTTAGCAAGGCAGTGGTCATCTTGGAGGTGTGTTTGAGGTTGTTATAATGTTGGAATACTGCCCTGTGGCCCAGTCTCCGAAGGGAGGGGATCATGCTCTGCTTCAGTATGTCACAGTGCATGTTGGCATTCATGGTTCCCTCAATGAACTCTAGCTTCCCAGTGCTGGCAGCACTCATGCAGCCCCAGACCATGACACTCCCACTACTATGTTTGACTGTAGGCAAGACACACTTGTCTTTGTACTCCTCATTTGGTTGCTGCCACACACGCTTGACACCATCTGAAACAAATAAGTTTCTCTTGGTCTCATCAGACCACAGGACATGGTTCCAGTAATCCATGTCCTTAGTCTGCTTGTCTTCAGCAAACTGTTTGCAGGCTTTCTTGTGCATCATCATTAGATGAGACTTCCTTCTGGGGTGACAGCCATGCAGACCAATTTGATGCAGTGTGTGGCGTATGGTCTGAGCACTGACAGGCTGACCTCCCACCCCTTCAACCTCTGCAGCAATTCTGGCAGCACACTTATGTCTATTTTCCAAAGACAGTGAGCACATGCACTCAACTTCTTTGATCGACCATGGCGAGGCCTGTTCTGAGTGGTAGTATGGTCTTGGCCACCGTGCCACAGCTCAGTTTCAGGATCTTGGCAATCTTCTCATAGCCTTGGCCATCTTTATGTACAGCAACAATTCTTTTTTTCAGATCCTCAGAGAAATGTGTATTCACTTTTGTGAGATACTGAATATATATATATATACAGGCGGTCCCCGGGTTACAAACAAGATAGGGACTGTAGGTTTGTTCATAAGTCGAATTTGTTTGTAAGTCGGAACAGGTACGTATTTTAAGTGTAGCTTCAGCCAAAACAAATGTTTTTAAGCTTTTTAGATAGCATAGGGAAGGGTTAACACCCCTGTAATGTTTGTTTTGCTGTCTATGTTTCTGTTCAGAAGATTTCATATCACTTCCTGTCCCAATGATAATTGGATTTTGAAAATTTTGGGTTGTTGTGGAAACAAACCTTGGTGATAAAGCTTCAGTGGAGACACCTTTTTCCCATAATAACTCTTGCAGGAGTGAATTTCCCTTCCTAGGGGGAGATTTCCTCTCACTTCCTGTTGTCTCCCTCCGTTTGTAAGTAGAAGTCGTTCATAAGTCGGGTGTTCATAACTAGGGGACTGCCTGTATATATATAAGAGCATGATATCCAAAGAGATTCAACCATGATTAAGATAACATTACTAAGCCTATGTTTTTCCCTGTAATCCTTATCATAAGAAATATGTGTATTTCATCATCTATACATTTTCAGAAGATAGTATAAAGCGTACAAGCTATTTTTTGGAGTATAGTTATCATTTTATCATGGTTTGCTGGATAACTACTACACCTCGGTAGCCAGAGTTTTATGTTATTATACCAAAAATGTGAATCATAAATGCCACAAACACCTTGGAGGAATATCCTCCAAGTAAATTAACACATTGAAATTAAGGATACCATTTTTTTAACCACTAAAGTCTGAATCCAATAAATTCATGTTCTACCCAGAAAACTTATTATAGGGATATCTAGGTTCAGAGTACTATCTGGTGGTCAAGTTAAGTTACTGAATGGGCAAATAATAGTTAATCAGCAATAATATCCTTCAATCACAGGTGGGTAAATATTCAAAACTACACCCTCTGAGATGATCTCTAGTTAAGGCATTTTTGGGAAAATTAAAAGGGAAGTTCAGAGAGAGACTTGATGATGGGTTCCATCTTGAATTATCAGCATCCGAGAAGGTCCTGCCTATCTTTATCCATATCCATCCACCTTGAGGGTTCTCTTGATCCAGCTTTATCATCTAATCTGTCTCCTCCTCATCTTCAGCTCATCCATATCCTCCATCCTGATTTTCACGTACCTCCATCCATCAGTAGCCATCATGAGTGTTTGGCAGCCTTCTTAAGGCCATATCCATTAATCCAAAACAATCCATCACCATCTTGCTTATGATGGTAACTAATGATCTATTATTATCTGGATGATTTTAGCTTGTTTCATTTAAAATTCCACTTATGATGACCTTGTAAGGCCTGAGGCTATGAAGGGTGTGAGGTCACTTCAACAAATTATCAATATCCAACCTGGTGGAGATTTATGCTATCGAGAGACCTATATCTGGAGGACCATTTCGTGGAGGTGCCAGATTTCAATAACACCAGAATCAAGCTGTTTATGACCCCCAGACTGCAAAGCTGAGGGTCCATTACTTCTGGTGAGTTGGGATACGAGAGGAGAGTGTGGCACCCTGCATGTTTATCTGAAGCACTTCAGCACCTTTAAGGCATTGTTTTGGAGCACTTGAGCACTTTCTTCAAGAATTTTACTCAGCACGTTTTTACTTTATAGCTTTGAGCACTGGAGCACTTTATTATATTATATAATTTATAATTGGTTTACATTATTGTTTTGTGCAAATTTGCTGCTAGCCTCACTTTGGAGGGATTTCCTTTCACTTCCTGTTTTGGTTATGCTACAGGAAGTGAAGGGAAATCTCCCTATAGGACACAGATGGCAAAAAATAAGCTGGCAAGGGTATAACCCTCTCTTACTCTGTCCAAAGTGAAAAAAGGTTTTGTCTTGAGTTACACTCTATCCTTTAGAGAAGTATCTCACCAAAAATGACATTTTTGTTGCAGAGGATACCTAAAATCTGACCTGAAGATTAGCACATACTTCTGGGAAAATCAGTAAGCTAACCAAACAAGCAGAAATGTACATTTTTTCTGGTGTTCTGTACACCAACAGTGTACAGAACGCCATCAGGGTTTCCATATTGCATTGAATATTAAAGTGGAGGTCCGCCAGGGAAAAAAAATGAAAAGTCAGCAGCTTCACATACAGTAGCTGATGACTTTTAATAATAGGACACGTACCTGTCCTGGAGTCCAGCGATGTTGGCACTTGCCATCGATCTTCGGATCGGGGGTCAGGTGCAGCCGCGTCCATTGCGGGTAAGGGAACCCGGAAGTGTAGCATTACAGCTTCACACCTGGCTTCACGCCTGGCACCTTACTGCGCATGTGTGAGGCTCCGCTGTGCTCTGCTATTGGCCAGGCAGGGAGGAGGGAGCCGAGCTGCTGACGTCAGAGGCCACGGCGGCCAACCAGAGCTCCCGAATGTGTGGAAAAGGACACATGTCTAAAGACAGGTGTCCTCTTCCCCCTCCCTCCCAAAAGGTGCCAAATGTGACTCCTGAGGGGGGGAGGAATCCAATCAGCATAAGTTCCACTTTTGGGTGGAACTCCGCTTTAAAGAAAATATAAAGAATATTAAAGAAAATGACAGCGCTGCAGATTGAAATGGGCAGGGAAGTTTTATTAATGTCAAATTACAATATGTTGTGTGTAGCAGTTGTATATGCTATATTCTTTTTATATTTGCTATAGTGATTTTACCCTTTAAATTGCAAGCATAAAGGTATAAATTAAATGATATATTGCATATTCACAGTAAAAATGTCAGACTATCTATTTTGTAAGGCCGATTGAAGAAATATTATACAAGGTTTACAGCATATTTCCCATACAAAATGTACAGGTATTAGTCAAGAAAAGGCTTGTCCCATCCTGTATTCTTGTCAAACAACCTGCATCTCCTGGAAGGATTTGATGCGTGTTATAATAATATCCCATGAAGATGTCAAGGCATACAGTTGTAATAAACTATTCCAAAATGTTCACATTTTTATTAGAAAAACAGATGAATGTTTATGCCTAAGCTTGAGAAATAGTGGTAATAGAGTTTCAGCTTTCAATGATCTATGACTTTAGACAAGTCATTTCAAGCTTCTGCATTTTTTGTAGGTTTATGTGCCTTTACCTTTCACTGGCTATTTGTTATAGTACCCTCAATCGTTCTCTTTTAATCACAGAAATAGCCAGATAGCATGTGTGTAATGTATGTAGCAACATAAGTTCTTAATTCCCTATTAATTAACATTTATTTTATGAACTCTGAAAGTTCCCAGGATGATGAAAAATAGTTTGACCAAACCAAAGTATCTTAATAATCACAACTAATTATGGTAAAGGAAGGAAAGTCTGGGACTAAGAAGCTAGGTAACTATTAAATGAGGATACATTGAAGCAGGGATCTGGCTTTGAGCCATACATTTTCCGTATGGCATGCTTGGATATCCAACTATTCTAACTATATGCATATTCTTATTTTGAGATATGACCTAGTGAAGGAAATTATCTCTTAAAGCGGAACTCCATGCTCTCAATCAACATTGATTATTTTTATTCCTTATGCTGCTAGAATTAGTAAATAGATAGGAAGGTATATTATATTTACTTTTTTAAACTTTTTTTTTTTTACATTTCAGTTACTTCCTGGTTTCCAGGCCTAGGCAAATATTTTAGGAGTCTTCAGGAGGCATTGTTGCCAACATTGTCAAAAAATGTATAGGGACACTTTTTTGTCTGTAGTCCAGGATCTTATTATAGTTAGGGGTGGGGCATTCATTTGTAGTTGTGTCATAGCTGGAGAAGAAAATTGCAGTGCACGAAGCGCGTTGTGGCCAAAATGGGTGTGGCTTAACAGAATAGTGGGTGTGGCTTAAGGGGTGTAGTTTGAATGTGAGATGAATGAGGGATGGAGAAAGAAAGAAAGAAATGGGGAGGGAAGAAGAGAGAAGGAAGGAAAGAAAGCGGGATGGAGGGACAGCAGGCCCAGATCCTACGCCACAATAGCAATATGTGTATTCCAGAAAGTTTAACAATCATCAGATAAAGATACTCCAAACACCCGGTGTTAGCGCTTTAATCATCCCGGCACCATGGTTGTTATGGTGTCAGGATGATTGAAGCGCATTATTTCTATCATTACATTGTAATATAAAATGAAATAGTTCAACTCACCTTAATGCAGAATCAGTGGGAGCCCTGAGTTTGGTCCTTGCCACCAGATGTCATCAGGTGTCCCCAGCCGAGTGCCTCCTTACATCAGGTGCCCCCAGCAGCGTGCCTCCTTACATCAGGGTTTCCCCAGCAGAGTGCCTCCTTACATCAGGGTGTCCCCAGCGGAGTGCCTCCTTACATCAGGTGTTCCCAGCAGCTTGCCTTCTTATATCAGGGTGTCCCCAGCAGCGTGCCTCCTTACATCAGGGTGTCCCCAACGGAGTGTCCTCTTTACATCAGGTGTGTCCCAGCAGAGTGCCCGCTTTACATCAGGTGTGTCCCAACAGAGTGCCCTCTTTACATCAGGTGTGTCCCAGCAGAGTTCCCTCTTTACATCAGGCGTGTCCCAGCAGAGTGCCCTCTTTACATCAGGTGTGTCCCAGCAGAGTGCCCTCTTTACATCAGGTGTGTCCCAGCGGAGTGCCCTCTTTACATCAGGTGTGTCCCAGCGGAGTACGCTCTTTACATCAGGGTGTCTGTGGCCTGCTGCCATTTACTAGCACTGGAGGCAGGGAACAATCAAGAGTTGGAGCTTGGGTGGAAGTGGCTGGCAAAAGAGATTCTATTGGCAGCCGCTTTGCATTGCCAACAGGTTCCGCCTCTTGGTTCTTCCTCGCTGGTCTAAAGTTAAATGACGACGGAGACAGAGCCAGCTCCAACCGCGGACCTCTAGTGGCGGCGGTTGCAGAGTAATCAGGGAAAACTGAATTTCCAGGAATCGGTTAGACCGGGAAAAAGGTCTAAATCCCAGGAATGTCAGGAGTGTTGGCAAGTATGAGGAGGGGTTTTCTCAGCTAAAATACAAATGGTAAATGCAAACTCTAAAAAATTCCGCTGCAACCCAAAATTAAATTGTCCATAAAAGGTCCATAAACATGAATGAACGCTGAGATTATTGTTCTATGCACTAAGAGCTGCCACCACATGGAAATAGAAGCAGCTTCCAGCAAGATTGAGGAAAAAACAAAGGAGAGAGGCGCTTCTAAGTGCAGGAGTAAGAGGCCAATTTATTAAAACATACAAATGGCAACTCACATATTGAAAGGAATAAAAAGGCACATCTGTAGATAATCCCGAGGGTAATATCGGTGGGGGGTCAGATCTCTCTGCTCGTGTCCCTGCAAGCGCTCGTGTCTCTACTAATCACCGCTGTGATGGAGAAGCCGGCCTTACGGTGATGGAGTCCAAAGGCTTGTCAACCTTCACTTTGGACTCCCTCACTGTAAGGCTGGCTTCTCCATCACAGCGGTGATTAGTAGAAACTTTCATTCATCCACTCATAGATCACATTGATCACATTTCATTCATCGCAGCTGTAGTACAGCTTCTATGAATGGAAGAGGAGGTTGGAAAGGGTGGACATAGTCAGACAAACTTGATGAGTGCCTGCCACTGCTCCCTCAGTTCTATTAACACTAGCCACACAGGAAGATTAAGGCAGTGGGGGGGGGGGGGAGAAATTGAAGGAGGAGGATTTCAGCTAGCAGAAGAGACATCAGCACAAGATACAAAGACACTGAATTTTAGGAGAGCCAACTTTCATAAACTATGCTGCTTGCTTGAAAATGTTAACTGGTATAAAATTCTAGGAACAATGAACGTGGAGATAAAAGCACATATAAAAGCAAAGGAGAAGGCCTTCAAAAAATACAAGGCTGAGGGGTCCCAGTCAGCATTCCATCTTTATAAGGTATGCAATAAGGAATGCAAGGGTGCAATCAGGGCGGCTAAGATAGAACATGAAAGACACATATAGCAGAGGAGAGTAAAAAGAATCCCAAGCAATTCTTTAAGTATATAAATAGTAAGAGGTCAGATAATTTTGGCCCTATAAAGAATGATGAAGGGAATCTGGTTACAAAGGATGGAGAGACGGCAAAGGTGTTAAACTTATTTTCCCCTCAGTATTCACAAATTAAATGGGGGACTCAAGCATCCAAAACTGCAATGTTGGTCCTCATGTCAGAGGAAGCACCCTTATGGCTAACTGAGGATAAAATTAGGAATAGACTTAAAAACTTAACGTTAATAAGTCACTGGGACCAGATGGCTTGCACCCGAGGGTCCTTAAGGAACTCAGTCAAGAAATTGCCAGACCATTGTACCTAATTTTTATGAACAGTCTACTGACTGGTATGATACCAGCTGATTGGAGAAAAGCCAATGTAGCACCAATATATACAAAAAGACCAAGATACATCCCTGGGAACTACAGGCCAGTTAGTTTAACATTAATAATATGCAAACTCTTGGAGGGAATAATAAGGGATTATATACAAGATTATTGTAATGAAAACAGTATCATTAGCGGTAATCAGCACACTTTCATGAAAAATCGCTCTTGCCAAACCAATCTATTAACCTTCTATGAGGAGGCGAGCTGTCATCTATATAAAGGAAGGCCTGTAGATTTGTTGTATCTAGATTTTGCAAAAGCATTTGATACAGTTCCCCATAAAAGCTTAATGTACAAAGTAAGGTCTGTCTGCATGGATCAAAGGGTGAGTACATGGATTGAAAACTGGTTACTGGAGTCCAAAAGGTGGGGATAAATGGGGAGTACTTAATAGGGACTGGTGTAGAAAGTGGGGTTTAATTAATTCAGTTCTGAATTTATCCATTAAACAGTTGTTGCTATCTAAGAGTGATCACTTTTTAGCACCTTCACATGTATGATAGCACTTTTTTTAGTGGGTGATTTACCCTAATGAGTATTCTATGTACAGTATGATTTTTTTGTGAAAATTCATACAAATTCATCTTTACTTTATAGAGAGCGCAACACTTTATTTAGCATTTTTCCCCAGGGATCTGTCCTGGGACCAATTATTTTCAATTTATTCATAAACAATCTGGAGAATGGGGTTAACAGCTCAATCTCAATATTTGCAGATGATACCAAGCTAAGCAGGGCAATAATTGCTCCAAAGGATGTGGAAACCTTGCAAGAAGATCTGAACAAATGAATGGGGTGGGCAGATAAGTGGCAAATGAGGTTTAACGTAGAAAAATGTAAAATAATGCATTTGGGTACTAAGAATATGAACGCAAACTACTCACTGGGGGGGGGGAGCCTCTTGGGGAATCTAGGATGGAAAAGGACCTAGGGGTCCTAGTAGAGGACAGGCTCAGCAATGGTATGCAATGCCAAGCTGCGGCAAACAAAATGTTGGCATGCATCAAGAAAAGGATTAACTCCAGGGATAAATCAATAGTTCTCCTGCTATACAAGTCTCTGAGGCCGCATCTGGAGTATGCCGTCCAGTTCTGGGCACCAATCCTCAGAAAGGATGTGCTGGAACTGGAAAGGGTTCAGAGAAGGGCAAGAAAGCTAACTAAGGGATTGGAGGACCTTAGTTATGAGGAAAAGTTACAAGCACTGAACTTATTCTCTCTGGAGAAGAGATGCTTGAGAAGGTATATGATTTCAATGTACAAATACTGTACTGGTGACTCCACAATAGGAACAAAATTATTCTGCGCAAGGGAGTACACAAAGACATGCGGAACATCCACCCGGACGACCTATAGTGAGTGGAATAGATTCCATTACCTCGAGGATAGGACGGTATGTGGACTTTTTTCTACAACCACTTGTTAAGAAGATGCCCTCATACCTACGAGATACGAAAGCTGTCATCAAACTACTACATAACACCCAGATCTAAGAAAACACCATTATGGCAACAGCAGATGTGGCATAACTTTACACCTGTATCCTTTTGGATAGAGGGTTGGAAGCTGTTGACTATTATTTATAACAAAATAGTTCCATCTCAGGCTGCCAAAAAGTGTATATTATGGAGCTGCTGCATTTTGTGGCTACCCATTATTTTTGGTACAATAATCGTTTCTACATCCATGAGAAGGGTGTAGCCACGGGGGCAAAATTCGCCCCCAGTCTGGCCAATCTATTTATGGCCAGATAATGGAAAATGTCATATATGCCCGCAGGGCACCTCAGTTGGCCCTGTGGGCACGGTATATTGATGACATCCTCCTCCTGTGGAATGGCACAGAGGAGGAATTGGAGGATTTCTTCTGTAATTTGAATCGTAACAACAGAAATATATCTCTAACTTATGAAGCAAGTAAATCTACCATCCACTTTCTGGACCTAGAGATCTCAGCGACTAACGGCTCTATCTCCACCCGCACCTACTTTAAGCCTACGGATAGGAATGGCTATATTTCCATCGATAGCTGCCACCATCCACAGTGGTTGAAGTCTGTCCCTTGGAGCCAGTTTCTGGGAAGAAATTGCTTGAATATCCAAGATTTTTCAACACAAGCCCAGATTCGTAGGAACAGATTCCTGGAAAAAGGCTACAAGGAGAATGATATTGATATGGAAATACAGAGAGCACTGACAGTAGAGAGATCAGAGCTGTTGGAAAATAGACCCAAAGTCCCATCTGAGAACAAGTTTAAGTGGTCATTCTTCACTTCCTTCTCGACCCAATACAGACAAGTCCAAAACATCATCAAATGTCATTGGAACGTTTTGATGAATGATAGAGTATTGGGTCCTATTCTCCCTGCCAAGGCCAAAATCATCTACATAGGAGCAACATCATTGAGACACAAAGCGGCCCCCAACATTCCTGACCCCGCCACCAAACCTACATTTTTTCATAACCTCAAAGGTTTCTACGCCTGTCGACGTTGTAGAGTATGCAAAATCAATAGATGCAAGACAAGAAAATTGATCCAATTCCAGTCCACCGTGACCAAGCACATCTACTCTATAAAACATTTTGCCACCTGCGAGACAAGGAACATAGTATATCTATTAACTTGCCCCTGCGGGAAACAGTATGTGGGTCGTACCATTAGAACCTTCTCTATTAGAGTCAACGAACACTTCACTAATATTCTCAAGGGGAAAACGAATCATAGTGTTCCATACCCCACCTTGGAGAGGGGGCGATGCAAGACGGGGGGGGGGGTATCGCAATTGGAGGTTTTCTGGATCTTCGAATTAAAAAGCTATTTTCCACATCGCCTCAACATAGAGTGGGATATTTATTCCTTTATCAACAAAGCTTAATATAATCTGTATATCTAGATTCTCTAGATGTATCCCTGCTTTTTTCCATAGAACAAGTGAGATTCCGCCCCCTTTCACTTTCGGAGGACCCAAATATGTAAAAACCCTCACTCTGCACTGGTAATCTGGACCTTTCAGTAACTATATATTAATGTCTATGCATGAATTCCACATATAGTGGGGGGTATGCCCAGTCTGAACCCTGATCAGTCCAAAACCACATAGGAACATCTACACATATGTGGGTTTGGTTTGACTAACAGTATAATACACCTTGCCTATTCGTTCATTTATATCTGATTAGGCTTCATTCATTTGTCATTTTTCCAATTTTACTGTTGTTTCGTAAAATTTTGAATGCTTATTCTGGCCACTGAAGTCCATCTCGGATTGATATATTGTAATAACCTTGTAATATGGACCTATATCAGCAATTCATTTTATTCAACCACTTCAGTACCGGGCACTTAGAACACTTCCCACCCAGACCAATTTTCAGCTTTCAGTGCTGTTGCGATTTGAATGACAATTACGCAGTCGTGCGACGCTGTACCTAAACTTTTGGTGGTATTTGATCATCCCTGAGGTTTTTATTTTTTGCGCTACAAATTAAAAAACCAAAATTTAGAAAAAAATAAAAGTTTTTCTTTGTTTCTGTCACAAAACTTTGTATAAGTACATTTTCTCCATCACTGATGGGCGCTGATGTGGCTACAGTGATGAGGCTAGACTGACGGGCACTGATGAGGCAGTTCATATTGGCACTGATGAGGTGGCACTGAAAGGTTGCATGAATGATGGGGCACATATATGAGGCACTGATAGGCGGCACTTATAAGCAACACTGACGGCACTGATATGCAGCACTGATAGGCACTCATAGACGGCACTGATAGGTGGCACTGGGCACTGATAGGTGGCACTGCTGGGCACTGATAGGTGGCAATGGTGGGCACTGATAGGTGGCACAGGTGGGGACTGATAGGTGGCACAGGTGGGCACTGGTACCTATAGCACTGTTAGGGATGGCACTGGCAGGCATCACATATGGGCACAGTGGCATCCCTACAGTGCACTGTATTGCCCTTACCTGGTGATCTAGTGGGGGCTCCCTGGTGGTCCCTGGGTGGCCTCATGATTGTCTCCCTGGTGGTCTTGGGCGGCCTCCTTATGGTGTCCCTGGGGGGGCTCCGTGGTGGTCCTGGTCAGCTCCCTGGTGGTTCAGTGTGGCAATCCTGAGGGGGGCTGCACTGATAAACGTTCAGCTCAGCCCCTCTGTCAGGAGAGCAGCCGATCAGCTCTCCACTGCTCAGATCTGTAGACCTGAGCAGAGGAAAAGCCAATAGACGGCTCTTCCTATTTATACTGTGATCAGCCGTGATTGGTCACACCTGATCACTTGGTAAAAGGCTTCCGATAGAAGCATTTTACCTTGGTCGGTAATGCGGTGGGTCAGACTGACCCACGGCACCACCGTTCACCGCGATGCGTGCCCACGTGGGCACGCGATCACGGGTTATCCTGAGGACGTTAATAGACGTCCAGTCAGGATAACGGCCACCCCGCCCAGCCGTCATTTTATCAATAGGCCGGGCGGGACGTGGTTAAAAATATCTTTTTAAAATATTTTTATGTAATTTACTTAGCTTGTTTCACTAGTGGGTGAGCCATTTCTAATGGCCCCTTATCGAGCTAACTCTTAATGAAACGTTTTTTTGGGGACACGCACTCCAGTTGCTTTGATGTTTGTTTTTACTTTGGGGATTTTATCACATCTCCACACAATACCCTGAAGCTTCAATTGATTCATTCATTTGAGCTACGGAGCTTAGTCCGCTTTTCTTCTGAGTAGTTGCCCACTGGGCGGCGTACTTCCACCCTCATTGGACTATGAGGATCGTCCCTTAATTATTTTAGTAGAATTTTTTAATAACTTTTTTCTTTTCTTTTTATACACAACGTGACTCCGCGAGTCTAGTATCCAAATCAGATCCATAATTTTTAAACTACGTTAATGTTGTTTTTACGGCTTCTGGGTACTGTAAGGAGGTAGTGGTATTATTATCAATGTTCTATACATGATAATTATATCCGGTTCAAATACCATCCATTTCCTCTCCTTAGTTCATGATTTTCTCCAATGTTCATTTCCTGCCTCATATTGAGGCATGGTATACACACCCCATACCCACAGTTTGGAAGGGGGAGTATCTTTACTTCAATACACTAGTTCCGGTCACATGATCAAGCTGCATAACTTCCGGGTGGCAGATGTGACGTGGTATGCATGCCATCGCCGCCATCTCTTTGTATTACCTACTCATCGGAACTCTCCTGGGTTGCGAATGAGGCGTGGCACGCACGCCATTACAGCCATCTTGTGAATGTGAATATATATATATATATATATATATATACTAGGCTGTATATATTTTAATACACCACTTCAAGTGTACTATATACCGTATGTACACCCCCGAATGCACTATAATGCACCGATATGTAGTGTACACTCAATACGCTGTGTATATATATATATATACTAGACTGTGTATATATATATATATATATATATATATATATATATATATTACTCATCCATTATGTTTCTCTACCGCCGCTACCGTACGTATGGTGCAGTGTAGACGGTGGGCCTTCAATACGTCGAACTAGTACACTGGCCTTGATCACATAACTTCATTTCTATGAGG
>BLSH010183251.1:1638172-1648454 GCA_018402905.1 Glandirana rugosa
TCCCCGATAGTGGTAATGTCATATATATATATATATATATATATATATATATATATATATTTTACGTTACGGAAATCACATGTGATATATGTCGATTAAGTCACACATCATATATCACAGGTAAGTTCGTCACTTTATTATATATATATATATATATATATATATATATATATATATATGTGTCAGATCATATATATATATATATGTGTCGCATAACTCACATGTGATGTATAGCCACGTAATATCACGTAAGCCCCCACATGTATGCCATATATCATGTGAACTTCACCACATAATTTTATATATGTCGGATCATATATATATATATATATATATATATAAGTGTAAGTGTTCTACCGACATTACCGCACGCACGGTGCGGAGTAAGCGTTGGGTCCTCTCAAGGCTCATTGCATTTTATATATATATATATATATATATATATATATATATATATACTGTAATGGTGATAGCCCCTGTCCTTATGGGATTAGATTAAAAAGGGACACAGAATTTGCATGTTGGCTGACTGCAAGACTACAGAAAATATATTCGAAATGGAGAAAACTGCTCTGGCAGCTTTCTCCAGATATTGTTATTACCGGATGAGACTCTGTAGTTTGGAGATCCCTAAGCGACTTGGGTGGGATGGGATCTCCAACCCTGTGTCCGGGTCTTATGGATAACCAGCAGGTTGTGTGCCCAGGTGGACACAGCCAATTTAACGAGGGGCTGGAGAGAGCAGTAGGGGGAAGGAAGGTGGAGGATGAGCAGCTTGTTGCTGCTGTTTCCAGACAAACCCCTGTCAGGAAGACTGTCTGCACTGTGGGAGACTGCAGCCCGAGTAAGGGGGATTCTATGCCCAGGGACAGGGAAAGGCTGGCCAGCTTTGAGAGTCGGGGAGATTAAAGAAGCCAGTGAGTCCAGGGGGCTGGAAGGAATCAAGTCTGTTGGGAGCAAGCAGAGGAACTGCTGACAAGACAGCCAGGTGGCTTGGTATGTTTTCATTTAAGTGCTAATGAAGTTTGAATCCCTGCGTGGGAAGACTGAACGGACTTTTGTTTTGTTTTTTTCCATTTAATAAACGTGGGATACCAGGCCCTCAACGATATCGCCTGTTTGACGTGGACTCACTGAACAAAAAGGCATCTATCACTTGAGCTAAACACCCCCAATATTGCAATACACACTAGGAAGGTATATATATATTTATATATATATATATTCTTGGACTGCCTGCACTAACTGACTGTATATAGATTGCTGCCCTATCTATCTAATATATATTTCACCCTACACCAAACTGCCTGTACTTACTGACTGTATACAGACATATATGTGTTTGTTTTACAGTAATCAGTGATCACTAATCTGTCATTACACTAGCTAACACTGAACTGCCTGCACGCCGCTACTAGCTAAGCTCACTGTCTCTATATCTCTCTAACGCCGCCTTTTCACACACTACATAGATCCGCAGGACAAGCGGCTTTATATAGTGTGGGGCGTGGATTGAGGCTGCTGAGCAGTGATTGGCTATAGGCACCCTGCCTTTAGCCAATCATATCTCTCACAGCAGAGCGCTTTGTGATTGGCCAAAGCATGCAGGCCATGTGCATGCCTTGTCCAATCAGCGGGTGGCATTTCCCCGCCATTGGAATGCATTATGGGGCGCTTGAAGTTCCCGCAAACGCCCCATAATGTTCTAAGTTTGCCGAACAGGCGAAACGGGCGTTGTTCGAGTCGAACTTACATTTGATTCGAACAGCCAGCCCATCCCTAATGGGCACCTAAGGGGCCACAACATTGAGGGATACACAATGTAGTACTGACATAAAAGCAAACACATAGGTTGCACTTGATGGACTTGTGCCTTTTTTCAACCTCACTAACTATGTAACTATGTAACAAGGGACAAATCCTACTGACTGTAAGCAATGTCCCTTGTGATTACTTTTTTTACGGCATTTAACGTTTAGCTTAACAACTTTAGGTCTGCCCTATAGCAATTTTACTTATATATACACCACATATATATATACACATGATTTGACACTTCCGGGTAGGGGGCTCACATGCTTACACACAGCAGAAGCCAATCAGCGGGTGCAGGGTACCTGATGTCCTCCGGCACACGCCGAATGTTGGGCAGAGAGACAGAACTGCAATCTACTTATGTAAACAAGGCAGATGGCCACTCTGACAGGAGGGAAGGGATGGAATTTGTGTCCCTGCAAAACAGGGAATAAATTCCATATCTTCCGCTAGTAAAAGCACATAGTTAACCCTTTGATTGCCCCTGATATTAACCCCTTCCCAGCCAGTGTCATTAGTACAGTGACAGTGCATATTTTTTTATCACTGTATTAGTGTCACTGGTCACCAAAAAGTGTCAGTTTGTGTCAGAAAGTCCACCACAATATCGCAGTCCCGCTATAAGTCGCTGATCGCCATCATTACTAGTAAAAAAAGAGAAAATAAGAATAAAAATAAATACAAATATCTGATAGTTTTTTTTTTTTAGCAAAAATATGTAGCAGAATACACATTGGCTTAAATTTATGAAGAAATTCGATTTTTTTCAACCTTTTTATTTCATATGTTTTGTAGCAGAAAGTAATATATATATATATATTAGTCCTTACTCAATTCCTGTCCGAGGGTGACAATGATGTTCCTCCATAATACAGTACTACAGTACAGCAAGTGGATCACTAGGTGAAAATAAAGGAAAAAACTAAAAAGAATGCAGCCTCCACAACTAAATACTGGTAAACACAATACATACATCTTTTTGTTCTTCGGTTTATATACATTTACATACATTTTACATGTAGGCCATTGCCGCCATCCTCCACCTCTAAATCTTCGTCAAAGTGAGTTTGTCTTTTTTTCTAATACATTTTGTATGCATAGGAGACAGATGGGAGGCCAAGAAGGCCCACAACTAAACAAAAGCATTGATTTACAAACACAGCAAAAACAGATGCTACAGTCTGCCAAACATCACATTTGTAACAAGCCATACTAAAGTACATAGGAGTGAATAAACACAATGTACAAGTGTATCATCACTGATTTTTATAGAAGTATGAGACTCCTTTTTTGACTCCCTTGGTCCCTCCTTACTCTAAGGTCTTTTAATACTGAACAAGGATTGTCCTCTGACTAATGACATCTGTGCAAAATGTTTTGGTGCGAAATTATGAGCAGTACATCATGCAATAACCCTTCTAAAAATATCTTTTTCCAGCAATAATTTCCTATGGATGTGAACTGTAGAAACATAAGCATCACCTGTAATGGATTTACAGATTTACAGAACTCTTGTGTTGTATTATTAAAGCTAAATTTAAAAGTACCTTTGCAGGGGGCTCCACTTGCACCACAAGGGTCAAATGCTTGTTTTCTACCTAGGGTACCATTATAAGACAATTTTACCTAACTTATCCCTTGGTCCCTAACATTGTTAATAACAGACGTTTATGAGTTTTACTCTCTGATATCACAAAGCCATATGGCCAAGATGGAGCACCAGGCGAATCAGTTTACACAGCAGGGTGTTTGTAACAAGGGGTCGCAAATGGGAATTCATCTCCTGAAGGATGTTCTTGCAAAGGCCTCATGATGTGATGTAGGGGGGATAGAGGAGCATCATCTCAGACCCCCTGCTCAGGTGAAAATTAAAATGACTGATTTCCTGATTTGCAACAAAATTAAAGGAAACAGAGGTGGACTGGACCTGGGTCAAGGCAGTTGTAGCTCATTAGACAGAAGACTACACGGGTGGGCAAAGGGTGTTTGTGTGGGTTGTGTCTGTGAGTGCTTTAAAATGTGAGGGCCAACGATGAAGGCCCTCTATTTCTCATTGAGCCCAGCGGAGAGACACAGAACACTGAATGAGGACTTAAGTAACGTATCATTTCTGCTCTTTTATTTTATATGCTCTGTATTATCCTTTTAGTTTTCTATGTTAGTATTTCTACTTTCTATGTAAATAAATAAAGCATTTGCTTCTTTGAGCATTGTGTTTATTTTTATAGTGTTATGTTATTGTATCATCACCATTAATATCATTAGAGCTTTGATAGCTAATTCTAGGAACAGACAATATAATACATATTTATTTCATTTAGCGCCCCAGAAACAGTCCTCAAGCAGCTGGTGCTCTCTACTTTCCTCCGGCACTCCAGGGTGTGGGTGGACCCTCAGCGTCTTCACTTACAATGCAGGACTACTGATCCTGCATTGTACATGATGACCAGAGTGCCTGCCATCCACAGAGTGCTAACGAGAAGTGGCTGCTGGTAACCAGTCAAACACAGAAGAGAAAGCCTGCTGGAAAATAAAGCAAAGAAAACTGCTTTTAAAAGCCCCTGGAATTATTGTATTGCATGCTTACATTGGTCCAGTTTGGCACAATATAAGTATGATTTACTCCTTCCGGATTGACTGCTACAGTGGTTTGTGACTTCCCTAGTGGTTCATTCTTTGGAATCCTACTCAGGTTACATAGTTACATAGTTAGTCAGGTTGAAAAAAGACACAAGTCCATCTAGTTCAACCAAAAAAAAAAAAAAAAAACATTTATATATATATAGAACCAAATAATCCCATATACAATCCTTCACCCACAGTTGATCCAGAGGAAGGCAAAAGACCCCAGCAAAGCATGATCCAATTTGCTATAACGGGGGTAAAAATTCCTTCCTGATCCCCCGAGAGGCAATCGGATTTTCCCTGGATCAACTTTACCTAAAAATGTTAGTACCCAGTTATATTATTTACATTAAGGAAAGAATCCAGGCCTTTTTTAAAGCAATCAACCGTGCTGGCCAAAACCACCTCTGGAGGGAATCTGCACTGACCACTAACAACAGAGAGTCCTGGTATTTTTTTCAATGAATACAAGGCATTTTCTGATTAGATGGCAAGAGGAATATAGTGTGATACAATGCTGATACCCCCACCCCTGCATTTCTCTTTACACAGCTTGTATAGGGAAAGTACTTAGAGCAGAGGCATGTGGCAGTTATAAACAGCCTTCTGCCTGCTAGATATCTTATTGGACAGCCAATGTAAATATGCATTAATCATTTTTTTTGGTCAGGCAACGCATTGACATCTTTGCTTCCACTGTGCTATATACTGGGTGTTCAATGTGCCCCTGCACCTTTATGGAGGGGTGGGGCCCCCTCCAGACCATCTGCCTACACCTATCTTATTAGAATGCATGTGCTTCCACTGTGGAGTCTCTTACAAGTCAGACATGGGGACTACAGATCACAGGGTGCCTTGGCGGGGCCTGCAGCTTATGCATGCATTTGCAAATTTGTGCAACTAAACCCCTGTTTTTAAACACATACTATTAGACAGGTAAATCGGGTTGGTCGCAGGCTGGCTGGTAAGTAGAGCTTGGTATTGGCCTTGGATTTATCCTTGGCCCCTTTTTTTGCTATGCATTAATCATACCTTATGGACTGCTGGAGAAGCTAGAAATCACTGCAGTAGTTGGTGCTGCTATAGTAATAATTGCAGTATACCGTGACTGTACACTGACCACTGGGAGTTGCTCTCTCAGCCCTGCCACCATTCATAGATCACCTTGTTTTTTTTTCATGAATACAAGGCATACTCTGATTGGATGAGGTGCAGATTATAATGTTACTGCACCACCCTCCCCCTCATCCAATCAGAAAATGCCTTGTATTCACTGAAAAAATAAAAGGTGTTCTAAGAAAGTGCAGCCCCTCAATGGCCAGTGTGCAGCAGGGCATCTGCACAGAGATTGCAAGCTATCACTGTAATAGTACTGACTATGACAGTGATTTCCAGCTTCCTCTGTGCTCCATCAGGTATGAATAAATAATACTTAAATTGTACCATGCTGGACTAATGTTAAGTATGCAATACAAATATTTCTAGTTTAGTTTTAACATTCCCCCAAAACAAGCATTTAATCTTTGCGGTGCAGGGAAAGTCAAGCAGTTTTAAGGATGTATGTGGTAGCCATATGAGTGTTTGAGTGAACACCATTATAATTCTTCAGAATCTGTGTAAACATGAATCAAAGGTTTACAAGTCCCTGTGGTTTAATGAATAGACTCGCAGAAGCCTAGGTGTTTTTCTACATGTCTCAATAGCTCACAAGTTGCTATGATAAGCATCCAACAGATTTCACAAGACCTTAGCGAGGGTATCTGCAGGAAATTTTCGCTAGAAGCCAAAATGTTCCCGAAATTACATAATTATTGCACATTTATAGAAAACACCAGTACTTAAAAAAAGATAGGTAACCTTTAACTATACATTTGGTTGACATAAATCAGAAATAATAGAAACTAATCCCCCAATCACAATGAATTTTAATTACAAAAAATGCAACTATGTACAATAAACACCCCTGTAAAGAATATATACCTGTAGCACCCTCTAGTAGTGTAGGTGCTTTTTTTTTTTTTTGTCAGGTTAGGTAACTTTAGGCAGGCTTGGCTGGCAGCCAGGCCTGTTTGTTTTTATTTGGGTTGTGAGTGACTCAGGCAGAGCTGGATGACTAAAAGACAGCATCACTGAGACCTCCTAGTTATTTCCAGAGGAGAGGTGGAGCTGCCTGGAGTATTCTGAGGGCTCTGACCAATCCCCAACTGAAATTCTCAGGGTCAGCACAGCTGGGGAGGAGTTGTTCGGCGTGGAAGCTGGAGATGTAGTGCAAGGCTGTCGTGGTCTTTGAGGGAGCTTCTCAGTCTTGGGGGGGTGATCTTGGGCCTGGGCTCAGGGGTGGACAGGACCATCTTACAACACATGGAGGTGTCCTGGACAGGAGTCACAGGAGCAAGGAGAGGACAGCAGGAGAGCACTGTCATTCAAAGTCTCCAGAAGGAACTACAAGTCACAGCCAGAAGGGCTGGTGAGTGTCCCACAGACGGGAGGTCTGGGATGCAGGACTGAGAGGACTGGGGCAAGCAGTCTGAGCTAGGTGCAGAGCCAGTGGAGTGGACTGTGGTGGCATGGGCAGTAGAGAGAGAGGCAGCAGGGCCTGAAGATGTGGTATTGGGCTCAGTAGCCACGTGGACAGCGAGCACTAGGACTACCTACATTTTGCTACACCAAAGGTGCCCGTGGTCCCTGCCTGCAAAAGGCACTTTCTTTGGGCCTGGCTGAGCCAGTGTTAGGCCTGCATAACAGTGCTAGCTGGTCCTGGAGAGTGAGATCAAGAGGTAAGTAAAGTGCTGGAGAGTGAGATCAAGAGTCAAATTTGTGCTGGAGGAAGTTGCATATATGGGAGATTTTCTACAATCAACTGGGCATCTCATAACTACTCTATCCCCATCCAAGTTGAATTCCCCCCCCCCCCCCCCCCAATAAATTACAAAAAAAAAAAAAAAAAAAGTGCAAGGACTAATTTCTGTCTGAAGAGTGTGTAGCGCCCCCACAGTGATAGGTGTGTTTTGTAGTGAGTTTTTGCTAGGAGAGGCAAAACTTAGTCAGACCTGACTGTAAGTGCAGGCTTGAATGTTTTGATCTGGGCTTGGGGAGTGGCTCAAGGAGGATTGAGTTGATTCAACAGATGAGGTCACCAGAACCTCCCACTTCTTTCTAGAAACTGGAGGTAGGTTTCTAGTCAGAGAGTTAGAAAAAGAAAGGGAGTTCGGGACTTTGAATGAGGCCGTCGACCCAGGAGGTACAAATAGTATAGACATGTTTTATTGACATAGATGAGTATACAATACATGTCAAAAGTATATTGTTTCATATATAAAATACCATGAGTATACATGCACAAGGGCATGGCATAAACGCCATTTGAAGTCCCAATTAAAATCCCTTTACTCTAGTCAGAGAGTTGGGAGAGATGTGGAGCCATGTGGAGTGTTCTAAGGAGCCCTGACCAATACCCAATCAGGATTAACAGGGGGCAGGCCTCCTTAAATACTCAGGATGAGCCCTACCTGGGAGGAGTTGTTGGAGGTGGATGTCTGAAGATGTATTAGAGGTGCTGTGAAGGCCTCTACCCGGGAGGGAGCCCCCAGTTTGGGGGGGGGTGACCTTGAGGCCCGGAGGTTCGGGTGCAGCCAGGAGTGGAGGTGATTCCTGGAGTCTCACAAGGGAACAGGAGAGCAGAAGAGGTGCTACTGAGAAACTTTAAAGTGGTCCACTGGAGTCGGTGAGTGACAGACCCTGGGAATTGGAAGAAAAAGTGCTGGAACAGTCTGGGAGTGTAATAGTGGACACTTTGCGAAGCCTTGGAAGCCAGTCAGGGGAAGGAGTCTCATTGTAAGGAAAGCAGGTCGGTGGGACCTGGAAGAGGGATGGGCTGGGAGTTGTAGTCCATCAAAGGCCTGGCTAGCACCAACGTACTAAGCTACACTTTGAGGGGTCCAAGACCCTGGCCTATAATGGGTGGTCTGGAGGCCCTGCTGGCAGTTTGCAGGCCTCCCCATGTGCTAGCTGCAGTGAAGAGAAAGGAGTTATGTGAGCCTGATAAATTTCCCTTCAGGTCAGGAACTAAGTGATGTGCTGGAGAGAAGTGAAGAAGCAACAGTCTGTAAGAAATGTGCTGGAGAGAAGTGAAGAAGCAATAGTCTGCAGAAGAGATATGCTGGAGGAAGTAAAGTGTATATACGGTCGTGTATATAGGAGGTCCTGTAACCAATTCTTTGGGCATCCCACTGTCACCCCTTTTCCCCATCCAAGTTATGTCCCCTAAATAAAGCAACAAAAACAAGAGCCGGCCTTTTCAGTGACTTTGGATGTGTGAGATATGGTGGGATTGAGGGCAGCTATAACTACTAGCTACTCCCAAGGGAGCACAGGGCTACAAGTGATTGGAAATTGTGTGCCTGGCTGGGCAGGTTGGCAGACATACCACAACTACCAACAGTCCCTACGGGGGGTACCTCTACATACCAATAAACAAACAAAGTCTAAGAGAACATAGAATAATATGACAGATGAGTTATTATTGTTATTGAAAAGGAATTTAAACCTGTCATTTACTTGTCAGATCATTCTCAGACTCAAGAACCATTGTTTAGACAGCATTCATCATTTACTTTTTTAATTCAGTAGGTCCTGTTGAAGCATATCTATAGTCAAAATGTAAAATCATATATTAATTTACAGATTGTATTTCAATTATTTCTATCCTACTCCTATTAATCTGAACAATCTTGAAGTTTGTAAACCTATTTTGTGAAGATCCCTACATATTTACCTCTGTATCACCCTCTAGAGTGTGCTAGAGGTAGAGTAGGCAAACCATATCCTGACTCATGCTGTAAATTTGGGAGTCTATAATTGGGTCAAGGTTATCAGAGTTCAGGGCTGGATGCCTCAGCAGCTCTCCAGTCCCATCCCCCTGTTTCTAGAGTGTTGGAGAATGTTCTGGAAGATAGTGAGCAGAAGTGAAGATGGGCTGCTCAGCATATTTAGAGGTCTCTGGCCAATCCCCAGGAGTAGGCTGGCAGGGAGCCAGGGAGCCTTTAAATATTGATAAGCCATGCCAGCAAGGGCAGTCGTGTGGAAGATGGACATACGGTGTTGAGGAGGCTGTCAGTGGTCCTGAGGGGTGCCCCCTACTCTGGGGGGGGTCCTGCCTTGGGCAGAGGCTCGGGTGCTGGAGGGATCCTGCCAAAAAACATAAAGGAGGGAGGCTTTCCTGGAGGCACAGGAGCAAAGAGAGGACAGAGTGAGTAATTCAGCACTGGTTGGGACTAACAATGGGGGAGACTACCACATGTAGCCAGTCTCCCTTGAAGACAGTGGTGGGCTTAAGTCTTCTGCCTTTCACCTGAGAGATCTCCAAATAGTCAGCCGGGTGGGCTGGTGAAGAAGCCAGCTGGGTGGGCTGATGTAGAGCAATGTGTGTGCAGGAGGAAATCTGAAGAGGGGTCTGTATATAGGAAGTTGTCCTTGAAGTTCTTGTCAAAGTCAAGTGGGCATCCCATAAAACTCCCTATTCCCATCCAAGTTGTTAACCCCCTCATAAACAACAAAAAAAAAAAGCTTCTGACTTTGGGTGCCTGTGAAGATTAGGTGTGCCTGGCTGGGCAGGAGTTGGGGATTCCCGTTGATCTGCAGCTCCTACGTGGGGTGTGCTATACATCTTTGAATTCTGTGACATGTGTTCCCTATGCCCTGTTATCATAAAATAATAACACAAGGAAGGACCAAAATCTATGATAGCTATACAAATTGTGAACCCAATGGACTACCAAAGGGGAGGGAAAGAGAAAAAAGGGAGAGAGGGAAGTGGGGGGGGGGGGGGTGAAAAAAGGGGGTA
>BLSH010183251.1:1685322-1696431 GCA_018402905.1 Glandirana rugosa
GTAAACTATGTCAAGGTGTATTGCTAGACTATGTTTTTTACAACCACACTCTGGGATCTATCCTTTAGCCAACTGCATATCCACTGAACCACCCAAGGGTTAAGTCCCAGCTTGTACAACTTTTGTATCAGATCGTTATGTGGAACTGTATCAAATGCCTTGCTGAAATCAAGATATGCTATGTCCACAGCACCACCCTGGTCCAAAACACTGGTAATATAGTTAAAGAATTCAATCAGGTTTGTCTGGCACGATCTGCCCTCAGTAAAGCCATGTTGCTTTGGGTCCAGCAAGCTGTGTATTTTTAGGTGATCAATGATCCTTCTTTTGAGAAGTGATTCCATTACCTTGACTACAATTGATGTTAAACTCACTGGCCTGTAATTGCCAGCTTCTACCTTGCTGCCCTTCTTGTGGATAGGTACAATATTAGCTATCCGCCAGTCATGGGGAACTTCTCCTGTTAGAAGAACAATAAAAGAATGTTCGGCAATAAAAGAATGTTCGGAAGCTTTTCCAAATATTTTTTCAAGCTTTGCAAAAAATGGTTACTGTCTCTTTAAGAAGACAAACAGCAGCTTAGACAGGTGGGAAAACACACTCCAATGCAGAGAAACAGTTATTAACATTCACTGATGAAGTGCAGTAAGCTTGTGCCACCATGTGCTTCCACAGGATGGCGGGTGGCACTGAGCTTGATTGCAGATTAAACATACACATCTACACAGCAAGAATTCTACCACATTTTTGACTACATATCTACACAGCAGGCTTTAGGAATCCCACCATGTTTTGACTATTGTGACTCTAACTGTTGTAATAGTGACTTATCCCTTGCTGAGACCTCTATGCCTGGCCCGTATAAGCAGATATAATCATGGCAGACAGTTCTCATCAGATAGCTTGAACTCACCAAAATACGTCTTTTTCCATGAATGTGGGCTTTATTGCGAATAGCAGGTACAGCAGACAACAAGATGTAGCAGATGATTGAAAGACAATATTTTGAAGGTCAAAACATGGTAATGTGTCCTAGGATGCGAGCAGATTGTGTGAGGCCTGCAAACTTGTGGCCATGTTCTTTCTTATGAGACCAAGAGAGGACACAGGAAGACGAAGTTACATAACAGAGTGAACCAGGAAGAGGAAGTTAGCTGAGAAGATGGGAGGTACACACTTAGAAAACAGAATGGAAAGGTGAAATATCCAAAACAACCACAAGATGGCGGTGTACTAACCAACAATACAGAAGTTAATAACAATGACTTATGAACATTTACTATATAAATCCTCACACATTATGTGTAACAGCACAGCCACCATTACTAGTATTAAAAAAAATTGTAAAAACGCCAGAAATTAGTTCTCATTTTTACCAAAAATATGAAGACGAATATAAATCAGCCAAAACCGATGAATACATTTTTTTTATTTATTTATTTTTTTTTTGGATATGTATTTTAGCAAAAAGTAAGAAATGTTGTTTTTTTTTTGCAAAATTGTCGCTCTTTTTTTGTTTATAGCGGTGATCAGAAATGACGCAGAGGTGATCAACTACCACCAAAAGAAAGCTTTATTTGTAGGAAAAAAAGGACGCAAATTTTGTTTGGGTACAACATCGCATCGTGCAATTGTGAGTTAAAGCGACGCAGTGCCGAATCGCAAAAATTTGCTATGGTCCTAACGTGGGAAATCCTTCTGGGGCTGAAGTGGTTAAGCCCAGTGTGCATTACTTTACAATACAAGCAGGTAGAGAGGTCAAGGTGGCTTGTTTCAACCCTTTTGCTGCCAGAGCTGTTTTGGCATTTTAGCATTTTTTGGACATGTTGAAAAGTCATTTTAGGTTTAAAGATTACATAAACCCCCACTTAAATATTATATACTTTCTGAAATTAGACACACTAGAGAATAAAATAGTGGTAGTTCCATTTTTTTATGTCACACAATATTAGTGCAATAATTTATGAAACACAAAATTTCAGGAAAAAAATACACTAAAGTTAATTTTAGGGCATATAACTGCAATATATTACCCAATTGTTTGGTAAAAATATAACAGATGAAGTTGATTGAGTAAATAGATACCAAACATGCCAAGTCGTAAAGTGTTGCTAAACCCACAACGGTAAAATCAGTCTGTATATGTAGTAAAGCATGCTTGTTATACTCACTGTGGAACCTAAGGGGTTAATCCTGCGCATTGTGTAAAAAGGCTGTTTGAACATGTCTTCTCTGATCCTCCCTTTCTTCCACTGTCCCCAATCCATCTCCAGACAGAACCTTTGGAGTCACTCTGCACACGATCAGTTTGGTGTGTATTGCTAGACAGTTTTTTTTTCTTCTTAGGAGGGAGCATGTGATCAGCACTTTCCAGACAGATGGTCAGGAGTCCAGCTGCCTTATAGGGCAGTCAGAGTAGAATGAAAGCTCCTCCTACAAGCTTTAACCAGACACTGATAGAAGTCACAAGACTGATGAAAAAAGGTATTTAGCAGTTTATAGTGTGTTTAATAAAATAATTGCATTTTCATGTTCTGTGTACTGTGAGAGAGCAGATATAGTGAATGCAGGATCCTGGGTTTAGTAACACTTTAAAATTGCGTGCGCCTGTGAAATGGGGACACACTTTGCTTCCCTATATTTTCCATAGGCAATGCCTTAAAAGTCCCTACAGGTCATCAGTTTAGAGTTAACCGTGAATATTGAGCCCAGAATAATTGCCCTCATTCTGGCATGCATGGCAATATGTAACACATGTGGCACAATTAATGTTTTGGATTTTGTAAATATTTACAATTTTTTTTACTAAATTTTTTTCCATCACAAATGGAAAAAGGTGCATTTAGAGTGTCTAATTGGATTTTTGATGCCAATAATTCTATTTTCTCTAAACACAGCTAAGCTTATTGCACCTAAATGCAGGTAAATACACGGTGTAAATGGCACCACTGAAATATCATAAGGTCCCTATCACATAGGCGTTATTTGTTCAGTCATGTTTACACATAGAGAATTCAGTTTACATTCAGTTTAAATTTAGTTTTCATCAGGTCTACGTCAGTTTTCAGTTTAGTTTACAAACAGTAGCTGAAGCGTTAACATGAGCAATAGTAGATGTGATGCTTTCAGGGATTTAGTGCAAAATGCAGGTGTGTTTTGGATATTAGTATTTATTCATTTTGGAAGAGACATTCAATATTATATGGCCTCTGCTCTATCTGTTGTACCATGAGATGTTAGATGTGTGGGCTATAATAATTACATTGTTGAAAGCTTTCTAAATGTCCATTATGGAGAGCACAAATTAATATTGCATCCCACAACTACATAGGAGGAAGCACAGACACTTGGGGGTATAAAACTTTGTAAATCCAGCTAAAAAAAAGGGTTTGTTGTTGCACTGGCTCTTTGCACTGGCTCTCCTATGAATCACAGGGTGCAGTTCGTTTGGCACTCCTGTGCAGGAAAGATCCTGGCCATATGGTTGGGATCCACTCAGATTCCTGAACCGGCACCTAGCTAAGCCTTTCAGCGATCTGCTGAAGAAAAGAACTGTTGCTCTACATAAAGATGGCCTAGGCTATAATAAGATCACCAAGACCCTGAAACTGAGCTGCATCACGGTGGCCATGACCATATAGCAGTTTAACAGGATAGGTTCCACGCAGAACAGGCCTCGCCATGGTCGACCAAAGAAGTTGAGTGCACATGCTCAGCGTCATATCCAGAGGTTGTCTTTGTGAAATAGACATATGAGTGCTGCCTGCATTGCTGCAGAGCTTGAAGCTGTGGGGGTTCAGCCTGTCAGTGCTCAGACCATACACCGCACACTGCATCAAATTGGTCTGCATGACTGTCATCCCAGAAGGAAGCCTCTTCTAAAGATGATGCACAAGAAAGCCTGCAAACAGTTTTCTGAAGACAAGCAGACTAAGGACATGGATTTCTTCAAATAATGTCCTGTGGTCTGATGAGACCAAGATAAACTTATTTGGTTCAGATGGTGTCAAGCATGTGTAGCGGCAACCAGGTGAGGAATACAAAGACAAGTGTGTCTTGCCTACAGTCAAGCATGGTGGTAGACGTGTCATAGTCTGGGACTACATGAGTGCTGCTGGCACTGGGGAGTTACAGTTCATTGAGGGAACCATGAATGCCAACATGTATTGTGACTAGAGTTGAGCGAACCCAAACTGTAAAGTTCGGGTTCATACCGGACTTTAGGGTATCCGTGTCCGTGTCCTGAACCCGGACATTTGAGAAATTTTTTCGCGCCTGTTGAATAGCTGCAGGGCAGCCAATCTACAAGTGTTTCACTCGTTTGCCCTTAGAAGTCATCACAGCCATGCCTGCCTACTACTGGCATGGCTGTGGTTGGCCAGTGCATCATGTGACCCAGCCTCTATATAAGCTGGAGTCACGTAGTGCTGCATGTCACATCATCTCATACTAGTGTAGGGAGAGGATGCTGCTGCTGCTGTGAGGGACAGATTAGCTCTAGAAAATATGTTAAAAACAGCGATTTATTGGTGGGTGGGTGCTAGAGAAGATTTTTGTTTGCTAGAGTACATTTTGTTTGCTAAGCAATGTGCCTCATATAAAACCTAAGCAATTTTTCTGTTTGCTAGGTGGGTGTTTGCAGCCATTTTTGCAAGTGCAGTGCACTTGCAACTGCTTGTGTGTCAGGGACACTACTTTAATCGTGTTCTGTTAGTTCAGTTGGCAACATTTTGGCATATTTAAATACTGCTTTTACATTGCAGTTAGACAAATTAAAAAAACTTTTTTTTTTGTGCAAAATATTAGTTGCGGCCAGCGGGGCATTTCTTGCACAAAATTAAAAAGTGCATCTAAATTGCTGGTTTAAAAAAAAAAAATTCGAAATACTGCATTTGCGGCCAGCGGTGCATTTCTTGCACAAAAATAAAAAGTGCATCTACATTGCTGGTTTTAAAAAAAAATATATTCTAAATACTACATTTGCGGCCAGCGGTGCATTTTTTGCACAAAAATAAAAAGTGTGTCTACATTGCTGGTTTAAAAAAAAGAATAATAAATAGTGCTACATAGTACATTTGCACCTTGCTGTGCATTTCTTGCATAAAATTAAAAAGTGCGTAGACATTGCTGGTTTAAAAAAAAAAATTAAAAATAGTGCTACATAGTACATTTGCACCTTGCTGTGCATTTCTTGCACAAAATTAAAATGTGCGTCTACATTGTTGGTTTAAAAAACCACCAACTTCAGCACATCCAGGGGGAAAGGACAGCAGGTTGTTTTAAAATTGATATGTTTGGGGTATAAACCCCACACTGCGCAGGAGCTGTGGACGGGCATTGAACAACAGACCGATGAGTGGTTGTTGCCACTGAGCCTCAAGCCCGGCCTGGTGGTGTGCGACAATGGGCGAAAATCTTGTAGCAGCTCTGGGCCTAGCCGGTTTAACGCACATCCCCTGCCTGGCGCATGTGCTGAATTTGGTGGTACAGAAATTTCTAAAAAACTACCCGGATATGTCAGAGCTGCTGCAGAAAGTGCGGGCTGTCTGTGCGCGCTTTCGGCGTTCTCACCTGCTGCTGCTCGCCTGTCTGCGTTGCAGCGGAACTTCGGCCTTCCCGCTCACCGCCTCCTATGCTACGTGCCCACAAGGTGGAACTCCACCTTGCACATGCTGGAGAGACTGTGCGAGCAGCAGCAGGCTATAGTGGAGTTTCAGCTGCAGCACGCACGGGTCAGTCGCTCTGTGGAACAGCACCACTTCCCCACCAACGAGTGGGCCTCCATGCGAGACCTGTGTACCATATTGCAGTGTTTCAAGTACTCTACCAACATGGCCAGTGTCGATGATGCTGTTCTCAGTGTTACTATCCCACTTCTATGTCTCCTTGAAAAAACACTTGGGGCGGTGATGGAAGAGGATGTGGCACAGGAGGAAGAGGAGGAGGAAGAGGGGTCATTTCCACGGTTATCAGGCAAGTCATTCACAAGTGGCTCGGAGGGTGGGTTCCTGCACCAGCATAGGCCAGGTAAAAAAATTTCAAGTCAGGGCACAGTTCTGGAGGATGAGAAGGACGAAGTTAATGATGATGAGGAGGAACTGTGTTCACAGCAGGGTGGCACCCAAAGCAGCTCGTGGGCATCACTGGAGCGTGGCTGGGGGGATACGGAGGACACAGATGATACACCTCCCACAGAGGACAGCTTGTCTTTGCCTCTGGACAGCCTGGCACACATGAGCGACTACATGCTGCAGTGCCTGCGCAACAACAGCCGAGTTGCCCACATTGTAACTTTTGCTGATTACTGGGTGGCCACCCTGCTGGATCCCCTTTACAAGGACAACATGCCGTCCTTAATTCCCTCACTGGAGCGTGATTGGAAGATGCGCGACTACAAGCGCACACTGGTAGACGCGCTGCTGAGGGCATTCCCAAATGACACCGGGGGCTCAGTGGAAGCACAAGGCAAAGGCAGAGGAGGAGAAAGAGGTCGCCAACGCAGCTGTGGCACCGCCAGCACCTCAGAAGTCAGGGTTAGCATGACCGAAATGTGGAAAATCTTTGTCAGCAGCATGCCACCACAAACAGCACCACCAGCTGATAGGCAACGTCTTAGCAGGAGGCAGCATTTCAGCAACATGGTGGAACAGTATGTGCGCACATGCCTACACGTACTGACTGATGGGTCTGCCCCATTTAACTTCTGGGTCTCCAAAGTGGGCACATGGCCTGAGCTTGCCCTTTATGCCTTGGAGGTGCTGGCCTGCCCTGCAGCCAGTGTATTGTCTGAACGTGTGTTTAGCATGGCAGGGGGCGTTATCACAGACAAGCGCAGCCGCCTGTCCACAGCCAGCGTGGACAAGCTAAGACTTGTCTGTACCTTGTGCAGAATAGACATTTATACCGGCCTCATGCAGCCATTAGTATACTTAAGTGAACTTATTATTATTTTTTTTTTTTTATAGAACATAAGTCTTTATTGGAATTTGTAACAGGAGAAACATGAAAAATAAACCATGGTACATTTTATATGGAAAAAGTGAACCCGTGCTAGAACATCTCTGGGTTTGTCTGCAGATAGTGATCTTTTTTTTTTTTTTTTTTTTTAAATATGTCTCAATATTTTGGGGGCTACCTCAATTAGAAAAAAAAACCAAACAAACAAAAAAAGTGTTGGCTTCCTCCTCCTCCGCCACTTCCACCTACACCGCCACGGTCACCGCCTCCTCAACCTCCTACTCCACATCCATCTCCTCCATTTTTTATTTTTTTATGTGATTTTAGGTTATTTCCCTATCCACAATTGTTTGCAGGGCACCTGTCCTACTCTTACCCCCATTTTGTTTCCTTTTGCAGCCCTCTAGCCCTTTCCAGGACTTTTTTAGAGCCATTTTAGTGCCCAAAAGTTCGGGTCACCATTGATGGGGTTCAGGGTCAAGTTTGGGTCTAGTTCCGGGCTGAACTCAAACTTTTTTGCGAAGTTCGGCCGAACCCGCCGAACCCGAACATCCAGGTGTCCGCTCAACTCTAATTGCGACATACTGAAGCAGAGCATGAGCCCCTCCCTTCGGAGACTGGGCCGCAGGGCAGTATTCCAACATGATAACGACCCCAAACACACCTCCAAGATGGCCACTGCCTTGCTAAAGAAGCCGAGAGTAAAGGTGATGGACTGGCCAATCATGTTTCCAGACCTAAACCGTACTGAGTATCTGTGGGGCATCCTCAAATGGAAGGTGGAGGAGCGCAAGGTCTCTAACATCCACCATCTCTGTGATGTCATCATGGAGGAATGGAAGAGGACTCCAGTTGCAACCTGTGAAGCTCTAGTGAACTCCATGCCCAAAAGGGATAAGGCAGTGTTGGAAAATAATGGTGGCCGCACAAAATATTGACACTTTGGGCTCAGATAGAATAAAATATTTACAAAAATGTGAGGGATGAAATACTGTAGCTTCATCCAGTCTGGAACCAGGAACCAGGTATTATAGCTAAGCACTCAAGATTTATACAAAACTAGCTTGGATGCAAACTGGATGTCAGATCACCTGGGGTAAGGTGACAGATGCGCTCCGCTGGGGTGCGAATTGCACCGCTGAAGTGTGAAGCACACCGTTAAGGTTGCAAAGCATACCTCTAAGGTTGTGAACCCCTAGCTGACTGCTGCGACTAGAGATCAGGATGGTGCAGGAAAGTGGGACTGCTAGGACCCTGACACAGATTGCACAGGGAGCTAGAGCATAGGTTTCCCCAGAGCGCAGAGTCTAAGAGCCAGCAGGTGTTCACCAGGGCCTCTGGTGGTGAGGATGGACTTGGCTGCAACTGGATCCAGGTCGCGACCCCCAGAGTCTTCAGCTCACGCTCATGGCAGGCTACAGGTGAAATGAAGAGAGAGCAGCAGTGCAAGATATCAAGAGACGGCCAGTGGAGCCAAGGGTCAGGACTACAAGCAGACAGAAACAGACAGGAGACACGCCAAGGTCGGGGTCACTAGCAGACAAGGAAGGTCAAAGAACAAGCCGAGATCTGGGACATTAGCAGACAAGGAAGGTCAAAGAACAAGCCGAGATCGGTACACTGAAACAAACTGAGAGCACACGGCAGAAGAAACCACACAAGCCTAACACACAATAATTGTTTGGCAACGAGGCTTGCAGCACATGGTGTTTCCTTAATTGGAGACTGGGGTGGAGTTCACAGGGGGAAGCTACTTAGCACACGGCCTCTAAGCTGACACTACCAAAGAGGTAAGCAGATAGGACATGAATTGTATTACAGGTTCAAGACACTGGAACTCCTTTTATTGAAAATTCACATAGAATATATACACAAAATCAGGTAGATCACATTACCCTAACAATACAAACTGTAAACAGGAATATAATTAACATAGCTAAGAAACAGCCACATAAATATAAACATTAAGCTAATTAAACAGTAAGTAATTTAACAACTAGTTATTTAACCACTTCCCTACCTATGACGGCTGGGAAGTGGTTCAGTTATCCTGACTGGGTGTCATATGACGTCCTCAGGATAAAATGCCGGCGAGCGCCTGGGGGGGGGGGGGCGAGCATTGTGGCGATCGGTGGTGTGGGGGGGTCAGACCCCCCGCATTACCGATCTCGGTAAAGCACTTCCATCGGAAGCACGTTACAATGTGATCAGCTGTGACCAATCACAGCTATTCACAGTGTAAACAGGAAAGCCGTTTATCGGCTTTTCCTATACTCGGGCCTGCAGACCTGAGAAGAGGAGAGCCGATCGCCTGCTCTCCTGACAGGGGGGGTTTGTGCTGATGGTTTATCAGCGCAGCCCCCCCTCAGATCGCCACCCCAGACCACCAGGGAGCCACCCTAGACCACCAGGTAAGGGGCACAGTGGCCAATATGGATGGCACTCAGTGCCACCTTCAGATGCCACCCTAGACCACCAGGGAAATGGCCCATATTAGTGCATCTGCCCACCAGTGCCCACCAGTGCTCCTATCAGTGCGTACCAGTGCCACCTATCAGTGCCCACCAGTGCCACCTACCAGTGCCACCTATCAATGTCCATAAGTGCCACCTATCAGTGCACAGCGCTGCCTATGAGTGCCAATCAGTGCCGCCTATGAGTGCCCATCAGTGCCGCTTATCAGTGTCCATCAGTGCTGCATATCAGTGCCCGTCAGTGCTGCATATCAGTGCCACCTATCAGTGCCCGTCAGTGCTGCTTATCAGTGCCGCCTATTAGTGCCCATCATTGCTGCATATAAGTGCCTCATCATCAGTGCCCATCGGTGCCACCTCATCGGTGTCGCCTCATCAGTGCCCATCAGTACTGCCTCATCAGTGCCCGTCAGTGTAGCCTCATCAGTGCCCATCAGTGATGGAGAAAATGTACTTATTTACAAAGTTTTGTGACAGAAACAGAGAAATGTTTTGTTTTTTTTTCAAAAATTTCGGTCTTTTTTATTTGTAGCCCAAAAAATAAAAACCACAGAGGTGATCAAATACCACCAAAAGAAAGCTCTATTTGTGGGAAGAAAATGATAAAAAATTTGTTTGGGTACAATGTCGCTTGACCACGCTATTGTCATTCAAACTGCAACAGCACTGAAAGCTGAAAATTGGTCTGGTAGGAAAGTGTTCTAAGTGCATAGTATTGAAGTGGTTAAACGATATGCTATAGAAATCCATAAAAAACAGTAGTAAGGTATATACGGGGGTGGCTCAAGGCTAACCTTATCCCCTGTTTACTATTGCAACACCTAGGTAAAGGTGTGGTTCTTTAGTGCTAATACAAACTGTAAAAACAAGTGATTTAAAGATCACCAGAGCACTAAATGAAGAGAACCTATGCCACTGTAAAACATAGCCATTACTGATACATTTAAAATGACAGATGAGATGAACTCAACCACTGGTGCAATAATATAAAATTATGACAATGTTGTCAAAACACAGCACAGACACAGCCGGCTCACAATCCACATATCTACCACACACAGCACCGTACACACTGGCCAAGGAAAGTAACCATTCCAGAGCAGTGCAAGTACAAAATGAAGGCTGAGACAGCCTGTGGAGATAAAGTTAAAGCATTATGCCTCTGGTAGTGTTGCTTGGGTCACCTGCAGGTACTGGAAGACATGTAACGAGTGGATGGCCCGGGTAGAGGTGGGATTGGGGGAGAAGGGTCCGTGAAGGACAAGAGTTCATTAGCTGGCAGGCTGGGGAATGGGAGGAGATCTGGAATAATAGGTATTGTATGGATTGAGTAAAGAGTCCAATCTCCCAATCAACACAGGGAGCAGGGGCGGGCGGATAGGGGTCGCAGGAGTCGCCATGGCGACCGGGCCCCACGCTGGGGGGGGCCCGTAAGGGCCCCCTGTATGCCTAGATTAGGTGAGGGGATGAGGACTGGAGCGCTCCGTTCCTCAGCCGAACGGCGCTGCAGGGAGCCTCGTCACACTGTGAAAGTGAAAGCAGCGTGTGCTGTGCTCTTTGTCTCCCCCTACAGTGCAGTACTCGGCAGGAAGAGAGAAGGTACTGACACTAACCCTCTAACCTGAGAAATGAGTTAGGTATGTTATGGATAATAAGGTCTAGAGGAGGGTAAGGGGTC
>BLSH010183251.1:1702607-1719407 GCA_018402905.1 Glandirana rugosa
GGGGATAGGAAATGGCAGAGCGTTTTGTGCAATTCACAGAGTTCTAGACACAATATGTGTGTACATAGTTTTAGTTAGAATGGAAACATTCCTTAATTTTACAATAGAGTAAAAAATATCAAAAAGGTAAATTAGTACCTGTATCGATGGGTTAAGTTTAACCCAGTGTGTACACACACTAATAGGAAGGTGAGCATCAATAGCAGGACATATCTAAAGAGGCTGAGACATAGTAAAAGGAGGATGTTATAATTATATTATTATCTCAACCTATATAACCACTAGAGTGTATCGCTAAAAAGCTTGATACTAGTGGAATGAATTATAACAAATTATTCTTTATATGTATACTCTTAATAAGGGATTTGTACCTAGAATGTGGTAGATGATAGATAATAGTAGTGGGCTTCTCTTTAGGTTTCAATATCCACCAAGGTAAGAGTAATAAACCAAGCATAGGTATAACTCCATGGTCCCACTTTCTAGTTGTCCAAAAAGACGGTCGTCTGACCGTAGCCTACAATGTAAAGGAACAGGCTGTGTCACAAGAGCTGGTCAGATACAAAGTAGTAGCCAAAGCATAAGCTTGTATTTACCCATCTGTCATTTGCACACCGCTCACTCCACGTGCCGTTTCCGCCGCCTGGACCGTCCATAATGGCGTCCGGCCTTTTATCCCCCATTGCGCCGCGCGTCGTCGCCTCACATAGTGGACGGCGATAAGCGTCACTGGACCGTGACGTCTCGCGCGCGTCGCAACGTGCGCTTCAACGCCCATAGAAACGGTGCACCGTGTGTAAGGAGAATCAGATCGGTGGGCAGGACAAACAGGGGGAAGGGAGGAAATTCCCAATCCACCCATTCATGCCTGATCTGACAGCCGATTGCCAACACACCAAAACAGGTGTGTGAAGCACATATGCCCGCCCCACAAGACGCCTTGGAGGGGCCGGACCACAAGCTTACAATAGAGCACAGATTCAAAGAACAAAATAGAGGTATAGTATAGTGGTTATATAGGTTGAGATAATAATATAATTACAACATCATCCTTTTACTATGTCCCAGCCTCTTTAGATATGTCCTGCTATTGATGCTCACCTTCTATTAGTGTGTGTACACACACTGGGTTAAACTTAACCCATCGATACAGGTACTTACCTTTTTGATATAATTTTCTACTCTATTGTAAAATTAAGGAATGTTTCCATTCTAACTAAAACTATGTACACACATATTGTGTCTAGAACTCTGTGAATTGCACAAAACGCTCTGCCATTTCCTATCCCCTGTGCCCGCCCCCCTGACTACACTGGCTCATTGGGGTATTCAAGTGGACTACAAGTAAACATATTATACATTGATATTTGGTGATATATACTTGGATGGCAATGTATTAACGTGTTTATATTTCTCATATTTGGATATATTCTTACATTATGTACTCTCTATCTATAGTCTGCAAGAGAAAGGTCCAGAGGAAGCACATTTGTTGCAAAACGCGTCGACCCCTTGTTCCACGTTTATGTATCATGTATCATTCCATTGTTACATGTGGAACTGTTCCACTTGCAGTTTACTAAGAGTCCCCCAAAGGGATATCTTAGTTTTGTTGTGTTTTTAAATGTACAAATTTTGTATTTTAATGATTCAAATAAATGTTTACATTTTAAATCCATCAGTCTCATATGAGCCGATAAAATCCACTTCTTCACATATATGGAACCCATATTTGATATTTCTCTATACATTTAGGATGATGGCACAACCTGGAATGTCATATTTCTTTCTACACTTACTGTATAGCTTCTTCAGGGGTTCATGTGGTGCAGTTGAATATGGTTTATAGATCAATACCACAAAACAACCCCATAGGGGGTGTAATCAGATCTGGTAAAAAAAAAAAAATCCTCTCGATATGTGGCTGCAAGTGGGATGCACAGGATGGAAACTATGTAAGAACACATACCTCCCAACTTTTTGAGATGGGAGTGAGGGACACCTATTAGCAAAAGTATATAGCCATAGGACACACCCCCATCATGCCCCCTTAAAGGAGAATTATACAAAAAATGATTAGTTAAACCCAAAAGTGTGTTTTTATCACTACTATTCCTTTATACTGGCTTTTGAAATCTACAAATGCAGCAATTTAGAAATTGGATGACAGGTTTAGCAAGGGGATACATTTTTTGATAAAAAGTGCATTTTAGATACAAATGTAAAGATCAGACCTAAATGATGGACAAATGAGGAGGAAAGAAGGACAGAGGGACTTTGTTTCAAATCAGGGACAGGCCCTCAAAATCAGGGACAGTTGGGGCTATGAGAACAGTGTCCAGGAATCCAACTGGGAAGTCCAGAAAAAAACAATGTCTGAGGGGGAGTTGCAGTAGCCTATCAGTCCATATAATGCAAAAACCTTCAGCAAGATTAATGAGGTCACGCCACTCCAAAGCGCTGTTGAGGAAATACCAGCTCTAAAGTTACCAGGTTAGAGTCGACCATGAATTATGGCCCCAGAATTATTGCTCTAACTAACATGTGTAATGCAATTTCTGTCTACATATATCTGCACAGGGGAGGACAGGGCTGCTTTTATATTCCTTTTTTTTTCTCTTACAGTTTTCTTTTTTTTAACTTTATTGCTGTCACAAGGGTGCTAACAAGCCCCTATGTGATAGCATGGCCAGGTGACAGGTTCTCTTTATGAAAATATCGGTGATTTATTACGCCCCTGTTGTCTTCCCTGTTCTTTACTGCAGCTAATCAAGCACTGGTAGGTAATCAGGGTGGTGCTGGGAGGCTGCTACACAGAGGTTTCTATCTTAATGCATAGAATGCATTAAGATAAAAAAATCTTCTGTCTTTACAACTCCTTTATCTAGAAGGAATAATGAGTTACCTTGGCCCTTGAGTATTTAGGAGGCTCTTTGCCAGCCCCAGCTTACAGGGTATGTTTGTGTCTGATAGCGGTACTCGGTTTACACCTTCTGAAATAAAGACTTTTATATTACAATGGTTGTAAACCCTTACTGTACATATACCCAGTGAAGTGGCTGACCTCCGGTGATACACAGAGATAAATGCTCCTACATAAGTTGCACATGTCTCTTGCAGCCATCTCTTTTCTACAGCCATTTCAGAAAGCAGAGGGCAGAAAGCTGAAATTACACTCTGCAGAGCTCAGTGAGGAGAGCTCTGAGAGCTAATTGGAGGAAAGGGATACCCCCCCCCCCCCCATTCACACAGCACACATGAACAGAGCTGAGGCTGTCAATCAGCTGGAGCTCCCGCCCCGTCACCATTTTTCGCTTGGTGACAGGAAAACTTACTGATAGCAGTGGACCAAGGTAGCAGACAGAAATGATATTTAGTGCTCTGGATTGAGACAAGTACACACTACACAGGGATATGCTTTGTTCATATTTCTTGTCAGAGGTTTACAACTATTTTAAAACAGCCCATTTCCACCCATCATCAGACTGTAAAGCTGAATGCACAGTCCTAACTACAAAACAGCTTTCAATGGTAAATGCAACGCAAAACATTTGATAGAGAATGAAAAAAAGAAACTGGCAGAATTTCTTATGAAACAGTATGTAATAATATGCTTGAATATTGGCTGTAGTCCGTTACTAACGAACAGGAGACTAATAATTTGCTTGTATAAACTTCACCTCGGTTTGAACTCAGATTTACATGGGAAGCAAGTATCAGCTTTACAAATATGTGGGTCAAAGTGAAATTAAGGGAAAAATAAAAAAATAGCATACTGTATATAATGCAGCCTGTCACTAAATCAGTGGTTCTCAACTCCTGTCCTCGGGACCCACTAACAGGCCAGGTTTGCAAGATAACTGAAATACATCACAAGTGATATAATTTGCTGCTCAGTGATTGCTGTATTCTAGTCTGCATCTCACCAGGGTAATACTTAAAATCTGGCCTGTTGGAGGGTCCTGAGGACCGGAGTTGAGAACCACTGCACTAAATTAACACAGCAGTTTTGTTTTACTGAGTCCTCCATAACATGGTTATATTACCTATTGATCCTACCTATAAGTCTGTTATTTTTCAATTTCCTTTACCATACAAAGCTGTCAAGCAAAATAGCATTTAAAGTATTAGGTTAACCACTTCAGCCCCGGAAGGTTTTACCCCGTTAATGACCAGGCCATTTGTTGCAATACGGCACTGCATGACAATTGCGTGGGCGTGCGACACTGTACCCAACCAAAATTGATGTCCTTTTTTTCCCACAAATGGAGCTTTCTTTTGGTGGTGTTTGATCACCTCTGTGTTTTTTATTTTTTGCGCTATAAACAAAAAAAAGAGCAACAATTTTGAAAAAAAACAATATTTTTTAATTTCTGCAATAAAACATACCCAAATAAAAATGTAATCAATCAAATTTCTTAATCAATTTAGGCTAATATGTATTCTGCTACATATTTTTGGTAAAAAAAATTCCGATTAGCGTATATTGATTGGTTTGCGCAAAAGTTATAGTGTCTACAAACTATGGGATAGATTTAGGACCTTTTTTTTTTTTACTAGTAATGGCGGTAATCAGCAATTTTTAGCGGGACTGCGACTTTGAGGCAGACAAATTGGACACTAAGTGACACCAGTGACACCAATACAGTGATCAGTACTAAAAAAAATGCACTGCCGCTGTATAAATGACACTGGCAGGGAAGGGGTTAACACCAGGGGCAATAAAAGGGTTGAATGTGTTCCCTCAGGGTGCTTTCTAACTGTGTGGGGGGTGGAATGATTGCAAGAATAGAGAGATCTGTGTTCCTGATTATCAGGAATCACAGATCTCTCTGTTCCTGTCTGACAGAACGACAGTCTGCTTTTTTTACATCAGCAGACTGCCGTTCTGTCATTCCCCCACACAATGATAGGAGGCCGCTGGACCCGCTTATTGGCTCCCGCTGTGTCCAATCACAGCGGGAGTGGGCCGCTGGTGGCGCACCCCAGACCAAGTTGTGTGGACAAATTACAGGTACATTGTGTTGTATAAATGTGCGGTGGGCGGTTAAACCATTTAAAACTGATGGGTGTTTTCCCAATGGTTTGTTTTTATTATTTATCAAAAATCTTTTCCTGGAAAGAAGAAAATGTTTCTGTAACTGCTTAAAACATGTTAGCTATGGTTCTAACGTCAAAACATTTTCTACCTTAATGCATTCCCTGCATTAAGGTAAAAAACATACCACTACTTGCTGTGCCCACTCCTTCCCTAAACACTTACCTGACTCCTCCACCGATCCAGCGTGCCCCATCTGCAGCACTGCTTCTCCCTCTTCCTGGTCTCACAGGAGACTCTAACAACAGCAGGAACCATAAGCTCCTGCTGCTGTCAGTTAAATCTTGTGAGGAGGGAGCAGATAGCGTGGCCTGGCCATGCTGCGTTTGTCTATGGATGCTCACAACCCGGTTCAGGAGTGCACCAATGTGGGTGCCCCCTCAGCACATGGCTTGCTGAGGGGGCACTTGTAAAAAGGAGAGTCCAGCGCTGGTAGGAGATTTCAGAAGATGAGGTAAGGGACTGCCCTGTCCAATACCATTGTGCAGAGCAAGTAAGTATAACATATTTTTTATTGTATGTGTAGCCAGAAACAAAAATAAAACAACACCATTCAGATGCCCTAATTCATTATCCCAGTCGATGGCTGTACTGATTGTAGTTGCTGGTCGAGCTGAATACTGACTCTTCAGGCTCATTCAGGACTACAGAAAAGTGGCACCCATCCACACACTATCTTGGCACACTGTGAACCTTGTTTGATTAGGAGTTGCTTCAGCTCAGTCTCCTACCCATAATAGAACCCGCTAACAAGTTTTGCCAATATGGGGCTTAATTTTAGAGGTTGTACAATTAAGTCCCACATGTGGAAAATGAGTTAGATGAGGTTTTCCTATGAGTAGGAGATTTAGCTGAAACCACTCTTAATCAAACAGGATTGACAATGTGCTGAGCTAGTGTGGGGATGGGCACCCTTTTTCTTTAATCTTTTTTTATTTTAACTTAAAAAAGAAATAGCATTTAATATCACTTTAATTTAATCTAAGTCTACTAATCTATCTAACTCTACCCTCTCCCCAGGTTGTTGCTCAAGGAAGGCAACATTGGTTCTCCACAGTAGAGGAGTGAGTGTGCTCACCTTGAGACAGGGAGTGTGTTACTAGTCAGATCACCAGATGAAAATAAAGGAAATGCCTAAAAAAAAGACATCTAACGATAGGAAAGCTGCAATATTATTTATTACATTTTTGTTTTTGGTTTTGGATACCATTTAATAAAACTAAAGGTGTCAAAACTTAGACTAGATGTTCATGATGCATGCTAAAATGTTGGATATATATATGAATACAATTAAAGCTGAGTATATACTTTGACCATTTTGGCTAATTCCCTATGTGATGTCCAAAATTCTCTAGTTGGGTGTCTCTTTCTGACAGTGTATGCAGCTTAAATGTTGTTGATGATGGCACTAAAGGCAGAAGGGGAGCTGCTTGCCTTTAAAAGCCCAAGATGAATTTTATTGTTGTTATCTGGTACAAGAGTAATCCACTTGCTCCTGTTTCCTTCCACTAGGAGCGGAGTTATAGAGTAATGACTAATCTCTATAACTAACCTCTTGCAATGGATAGCAACAATAAACTTAATCTTGGACTTTTACAAAGTGAGCGGCCCTACTTCTTTGATGCCATACGTATCAGCAGGTCATGGACCACACAGAGCCAGGACCAGTTCTGAGGTTGATGGAGTGGGGATAAAAGATTTGGAGCATGGTTGTTAGGGTTGTCTTCAGCATGTGTTAACTATTGTTGAGTTGCCTAGGTCAATCTTGTACAAAAAAAAACACTTTTAATGGTAAGATTATTAGGTGATTTGCTAATTAGCTACAATATGAATCTGAATAACTCTTGCATCCAGATATGCATCGGCATATGCAAAGTTCCTACAGCCATTCTTCAGAAAGGAAATAGTCCCTTGTCAGTGGAGCTGCCTCACAGGTAGCCAGGCCATTCCTGGGAAAGAACAATCACTTTTATACATCATTAACTTTGAAAGTTTATCTATAGCAGGGATAAGCAATTAGCGGTCCTCTGCCTCTGGGTGTCATGCTTGTGGCTGTCAGAGTCTGGCTATGCCTCATGGGACGTGTAGTTCTGCAACATCAGGAGGTCCACTAATTGCATATCCCTGATCTATAGGCTAGAATTCTTGCAATGTATCTAGAGAAAAAGGGGTGTTGTGTATTGATATTGTACTATCTGTGGTGCTTCCTATAGTTCACTTTGCTATTTTGGGTTACTAGCTAATTGACATATTCTTGTTGTTGCCCTTCTGTTCTGTTCAATAAATGTTCAGGAAGCAGGTTTTCTCTACTGCATAAACTAGTCTGAGAACATAACACCTACAATTTTTTTTCAGAGTTGTCAAAAACTGTATGCTTTCCATTAGAATAGTAAATAAATACCTATTCCTCCTCACAGTAAAGGATGGATGCCCTCATTCCAGGTTCCCTATGGACTCAATTGTAGCATCTCTTCTATCAGCTAGCACACTATTCTAAATTCTCCAGACAATATTATATATCACCTATAATGAAAATATAGAAAGATGAAGCTGTGCATGAAGGTCATGCTTAATGCTGTGAACATATAGGAGAAGTGGAAGAAAATGTGTATTTAGGAATGGATGGTACAAAATAAGGGTAAGTGTAAAATTGGGAGCGCTAATGTAGAGAGCAAGGGTCAAGAGAGGTGAACATTGGATAAAATACAGTAAAACGTGCATATTATTTTAATATCAGCAGTATAGTCTTTCTATAATCATTTTAATTTACCTGTTTGGATATTTATTAGGTTTTACTAATCCCATAAGTTTGGTCTATGTGTTTCTGGAATATAGTTGCAAGTCTATAAAGAATTATGCATCTCATAGGGGTTGATTTACTAAAACTTGAAAGTGCAAAATTTAGTGCTGCGCCACACAGAAACCAGAATCAGCTTCAAGGTTTTATTGTCAAAGCTTGATTGAACAAGCTGAGGTTAGAATCTGATTGGCTAGCATGCACAGCTGCACCAGTTTGTGCACTCTCCAGCTTTAGTAAATCAACCCCATAGTATCACATAGGGCAGGGGTAGGCAACCTGCGGCCCTCCAGCTGTTGCAAAACTACAAGTCCCATCAAGCCTCTGGGAGTAATTGTACACGTCAGCCATGGGAAATGTAGTCCTACAACAGCTGGAGGGGCGCAGGTTGCCTACCCCTGACACAGGGCCTAAGTAAATAGAAGTAGCTTACTAAAATGTATATGCTATTTATCCTGTTAACCATTCTATTTCCACCACATTTAAAAAGTATCAAACTTGTGTACTTAAAAAATTGTGAACAAACATATTGTATGTTTATGAAAAATCCCTATTTTCAGTAATAAGGACACCGGCTGAGTTGAGCCAAAACAAACCTGAGGGGAGCAGGGACAGTGCTGCAGAGAGCTTCATTCTCCACACCAGGGTTCATCTTGAGGATTGCGATTGGCTAATATGGTCGTAGTTCTTTTGTAAATTGTCCCATACCCAGATGTCCTCCAGAATGTCCCACTTAGAAAATGAAAGCATACACATTGCCACAAAAGTTGGCAACTATGTGCATTTTACATGTCACCATTGCTTTTTGTAATAGCTTTCCCTAATAAGAGTGAGGTGCAAATAAAATCCAAAATATTCCATGCCCTCTCTTAATTCAAGACATCTGCTTCTTTCTGCATGTCCATTTGAATGCTTTCAATAAAAACACAGAAAAGTCATATGTCTAGAAATATTACTAATACTATGTTGGGAGAGGCTACAGTATATATTAATGTGACTTTGAATGACAGCAAATATGAAAGATGAATAATGGTAACAGGATAACGGTGATGAAGCCAACCCAAAAAAAAAGCAAATCCAACCATAACTGCATATGACTATAAAGACAGCATTACAATGTACATCAGTATAAATGATTTATATCCAGTAATAATGGTTCTATTCACGGTGAAGTATTTTGCAATGCACCTCTTATTCATGTCAGAAAGATAACTCATGTACAAGCCAGGAATACCCTGAGCAGACAAGCAAAGAGATGCAATAAGAGACTTGCTAAGGTACATTTATAAAAGAGGACTCAGATTTAAAAACTGGAGATAGCTATTCCTAATTCTTAAAGGGATTTCAAAGAAAAATGAGAATCCCCTGTTTTATAACTGCAGTTACATGGAGTCCCCACCTCCTGCAACTCCTTGAAGATTATAGAGGGACCTCTACAAATGTAAAATTAAATACAGTACTTGTCATACAGTGAAACCTATCATCTCAGATCTGCCCTAGAAAAAATCCCCCGGGGTAGATATATCTGCCTTCCCACTAGGGACAGTGCAAGAAAACCAGAGAATGCATGTTTTGCACACACTGCAATGCAGGTGTCAGTTGAGGGTTTTATTTAGACTTCATACATCCAGATGAATGATGGCTCTCTTTTGTACAAGCTTTGCCTCTGCTGGTATATGCCATTGAAAGCAGTATGGGGTCTCCTCTATGTGAAGGATTAAAACTGAGAGATGGATTCCTGCGCCGGGAACTATTAAGAGCTTTAGGACACCTCTCAACATTCCCTTATCTTCTTCTCAATATGATTTTCTTGCTAAATCTAGCCACAAATGGGCAGAGGAAAAAACAAAACTGGCAAATATTTGTGAGTTTTGAGGGTTGGTGTTGCCCCTTTTAGTTCTGCTATCCTAGCTGCTAGCCAATTCGTGTCATATAGTAAATACAGTCCTGCTTCTGTCCTTTGCCCTGGCCCTATTTATTTAAAGTAACATTAAAGATTCCGATTTTTTTTTTTTTAATAATAAACATGTCATGCTTACCTGCTCTGTGCAACAGTTTTGCACAGTGCAGCCTCAACTCTCCTCTTCTCAGGTCCCCCGATGGTGCTCCTGGCCCTTTCCTCCCACTGAGTGCCCTAATAGCAAGCTGCTTGCTCTGGGGGCACTCATGCATGCACACTCCCAAGCCCCCTCTGGCTCGGCCCCATCTCCTACTCCCTCCTCACTGGTTGTGACTGACAGCCAATGGCTACCGCTGCTGTGTCTCAGTCAATGAGGAGGCAGAGACCTGGAAGAGCTTAAGCTCTTTTTCACATTGCTGGATCGGAATCGGGCTCAGGTGAGTATAGGAGGTGGGGGGAGGTGGGGGGAGGGGCGGAGGGGTAAGCTGCACACGGAAGGTTTTTTTTTACATATATCAACAGAATGCATGAAGGCAAAAAAACCTTCAGCCTTTAGAACCACTTTAAAGCCGAACTCCAGGTAGATATTAAATGAGAATATTACATGTAATTGTTTATTGTTTGAAAATAATTACATGGATTTTTACATTCAACTAGCACAAGTACCTGAATCCATTTTAATAATAGCTTCCAATCATTCTCTGCATAACAGCTTGGATGTGGGGGGGCAGCTGTAGGAGCTAATCGGGCTCTTCTGCATGCAAATGTGCCGAAAGGCATAATGCAGACAGCTACAGAGGGTAGACCGGGGTAGACAGAGTACAGTTAAAGACTTACAAGTGTGTTGTTGCTTCTACGTGGGCCAATGGGCAGGCTGCAAGAAATGGCAACTTTTTTTTATATATTTTTAAATGACAAGGCGGTGTCACCCTACTTGTTGTCTGTCTGGAACTGGTGTATGAATTACAAAAGGTTCTGCAAAGTTACAAAACCTTTGACAGCCTTGACAATTCACTTAAGCCATGGGCTTAATTAACACATGGGCCGAATGTTGGGCAGCATCGGCTGGTTCAATTGAAACTGGCCGACATTTGGCCCATGTGTACTGTAGCCAGTCCAGCAGAAGCCGGCTGTTCTCTAGCTTCTGTCGATGGGGCGTGACCAAGAAAGGTCTGCCGACCGGCTCCTGACCGGACTGTTCTGGTGGAGGGGGGGGGGGTCGTCCCCCTGTCAGAACACAATACCCTGCTGCACCCTCAGTAATTTGCCCTGCTTTGTCCCCTGCTTTGCACCCCATGCAATGCATCCTGCTGTATCCTCATGAAATATTAGATAAAAAAAGGGAGGAAATTACTGCACTAAACCATACCTATTGACATATAAGAACCAGCTGCAACCTAAACAGTACTAACTTAGTACCCCAAATGCAAATATATCAGAAAAAAGGTTGCGCTAATTGCAGGTGATGGGTAATGATTGGTATATGAGTCTAATGAAAATATGTAGTTATAACATTTATAGAATACACATCCCAGAAAATGAAAAAAATATATATGCTTGGGTGCTGTTACGAAGCCAACTCTAAACTTATATAGGACATATAGTGAGTGGCACTATTCACTTATTCAGCGACCGCAATATATAGTCAACAGGTGAGTCCAAATCAACAGTATAGTCCAGATAGAGGAGTATACACAAATGTTGCCTTCGTATGTAAAGACCACCAAGTGAAAATAAGGGCACACGATGTGAAACCTCATGAAATATGCCTTGCTGTGCCCCCCCATGTAATGTACCATGCTGTGCCCCAATGTAATGTGCCCTCCTGTGCCTTGCTTTCCCCCCTGTAATAAGCCCTGCTTTGCCCCCAGTAATATGCCCCGCTGTGCAACCTTGTAATTCGCCCCACTGCCCTCATGTAAAGTGCACTGCTGTGCCCCCATGTAATGTTCCCTGCTGCCTCCTATAATATGCCCTGCATTGCCCCATGTAATGTTCCCTGCTGTGCCCCCTTGTAATGCTCCCCCTATAATGTGCCCTGCTGTGTCCCCTGTAATATTCTCTGCTGTGTCCCAATGTGATGTGCCCTGCTGCCTTATGTAATGTCCCCCTCTAATGTGCCCTGCTATACCCCCATGTTATGTTCCCTAATGTGTCTCTTGTAATGTGCCCTCTGTATTGTTCCTTGCTGTGCCCCCATGTAATGCACCCTGCTGCCCTCCTGTGATGTGCCCTGCTGTACCCCCATGTAATGTGTCCTGTTGTGCAATTATGCAATGCGCTCCTTGTAATGTGCCTTACTGTGCTACCCTGTAAAGTGTCCTGCTGTGCCCCTGCTAATGTGCCCTGCTGTACTCTCATGTAATGCACCCTGCTGCCCTCATGTGACATGCCCTGCTGTGCCCCCATCTAATGTGCCCTGCTACCCCCTGTAATGTGCCCTTCTGCCCCATGCAATGTGCCCTGCTGCCCCATGTAATTGTGCTCCAATGTAAGGTGTCCTGTTGTGCCCCATATAATGTGTCCCTTGTAATGTGCCCTGCTGTGCCCGCATGCAATGTGCCACCTGTAATGGGCCCTGCTTTACCCCCTGTAATGCACCCTGCTACCCCATGTAATGTGCTCTGCTATGCCCATATGTACTGTACCCTGCCATACCCCCATGTAATGTGATCTGCTGTGCCCTATGTAACATTCCTTGTTGTGCCCCCCTGTAATATAACCCATCTAATGTGTCCTGCTGTGCCCCTATGTACTGTGCCCTGCTGCTCCCATGTAATGTGCCCTGCTGCCCCCCATGTAATGTACCCTGCTGTTCCCCCATTTAATGTTCCCTGCTGTGCCCCATATAATGCACCCCCTGTAATGTGCCTTGCTGTGCCCCCTGTAATATGCCATGCTACCCCCTGCAATGTGCCCTGCTACCCCCATGCAATGTGCCTTGGTGTGCTCACAAATAATGTGCCATACTGCTGTCCCAATTTAATGTACTCTCCCACTGCACCATGTAATGTGGCCTGCTGTTCCCCCATGTAATGTGCCCTTGAAATGTGCTCTGCTGCTGCCCCATGTGATATGCCCTGTTGTGCCCCCATATAATGTGCCCTGCTGAGTCTTCTTCAATATAGCCTGCTCTCCTCTGTAATGTGCCCTGCTATCCCATATAATGTGCCTTGCTCTGCCCCAGGTAATGTTCCCTGGTGTGCCTCAAATATTGTATCCCCAATATAATGTACCCTGCCATACCCCCATGTAATGTGATCTGCTGTGCCCCCATGTAATGTGTCCTGTTGTGCCCCCTGTAATATAATCCATGTAATGTGCCCTGCTGTACCCCTATGCACTGTGCCCTGCTGCCCCCATGTAATGTACCCTGCTGTCCCCCATGTCATGTACTCTTCTGTGCCCCCCCTGTAATGTGCCCTGCTACCCCCATGTAATGTGCCCTGCTGTGCCCCCTGTAATGTGCCCTCATGTAATGTGCCATATTGCCCCCCTCCCTCTGCAATGTGCCCTGCTGTTCCCCCATCTAATGTTCCCTGCTGTGCCCCCATATAATGCACCCCCTGTAATGTGCCTTGCTGTGCCCCCTGTAATATGCCATGCTACCCCCTGCATTGTGCCCTGCTACCCCCATGCAATGTGCCTGCTGCCCTCATGTGATGTGCCCTGCTGTGCCCCCATGTAATGTGCCCAGTTGTGCCATTATGTAATGTGCCCCCTGTAATGTGCATTGCTGTGCCTCCATGTAAAATGCCTTACTGTGCTCCCATGTAATGCAGCCTGCTGCCCTCATGTGATGTGCCCTGCTGTGACCCCATCTAACATGCCCTGCTACCCCCTGTGATATGCCCTTCTGCCCCCATGTAATGTGTCCTGCTTTTCCCATGTAATGCGCCCTGTTGTGCTTCCATGTAATGTGTCCTGCTGTGCCCCATATAATGTGCCCTGCTGTGCCTGCATGTAATGTGCCTTGATGTGCCTCCTATAATGGGCCCTGTTGTGCCCCCTGTAATGCACCCTGCTACCCCCATGTAATGTGCCCTGCTGTGCCCTCATGTAGTGTACCCTGCCATACCCCCATGTAATGTGATCTGCAGTGCCCCTGTGTAATGTGCTCAGTTGTGCTACCCTGTAATATAACCCATGTAATGTGCCTTGCTGTGCCCCTATGTACTGTGCCCTGCTGTCCCCATGTAATGTACCCTGCTGTGCTCCCCTGTAATGTGCCCATCTGCTACCCATATAATGTGCCCTGCTGTGCCCCCTGTAAGGTGCCCTGCTGTGCTCCCGTGTAATGTGCCCTGTTACCCTCATGTAATGTGCCCTGCTGTGCCCTCATGTAATGTGTCCTGCTGCCCCCCGCAACGTGCCCTGCTGTTCCCCCATTTATTGTTCCCTGCTGTACCCCCTGTAATATACCATGCTGTCCCCTGCAATGTGCCCTGCTACCCCTATGCAATGTACCCTGATGTGCCCCCATGTTATGTGCCCTGCTGTTCCCCCATGTACTGTGCCCCTGAAATGTGCTCTGCTGCTGCCCCATGTAATATGCCCTGTTGTGCCCCCATATAATGTGCCCTGCTGTGTCTCCTTCAATAGAGCCTGCTGTCCTCTGTGATGTGCCATGCTAGCCCCATGTAATGTGCCTTGTTGTGCCCCCATGTAATGTTCCCAGCTGTGCCTCATATATTGTGTACCCTGTAATGTGTTCTGCAGTGCCCCTATGTAATGTGCCCTGCTGACCCCATGTAATGTACCCTGCTGTGCTCCTATCTAATATGCCCTGCTACCCCCTGTAATGTGTACTTCTGCCCCCATGTAATGTGCCCTGCTGTAACCCATATAATGTGCCCTGCTGTACTTGCATGAAATGTGCCTTGATGTGCCTCCTGTAGTGGGCCCTGCTGTGCCCCCTGTAATGTACCCTGCTACCCTCATATAATTTGCCCTGCTGTGCCCCCATGTAATGTACCCTGCCATACCCCCCATGTAATGTGATCTGCTGCGCCCCTGTGTAATATGCCCTGTTGTGCCCCCCTGTAATATAATCCATGCAATGTGCCCTGCTGTACCCCTATGTACTGTACCATGCTGCCCCATGTAATGCGCCCTGCTGTCCCCCATGTCATGTACCCTGCTGTGCCCCCCTGCAATGTGCCCTGCCGCCCCCCATGTAATGTGCACTGCTGCACCCCCTGAAATGTGATCTGCTGTGCTCACGTGTAATGCACCCTGCTACCTTCATGTAATGTGCCCTGCTGTGCCTTGGGTTTCTCATCCTTCTTCACTCTATCCAAAACTAAAAGAAAAACGTTTGTTTTAACCTCTTGGCGCTGGCGCAGATGGTACCATGGTACAGACGCATGGCAATGCCATTAATTAGCTATTGGTTAAATGCAACATTCTGTATACACGGTTGTTACTTATATTCTGCATTCCCGGAGATCTCCCAACAATTTGGAAAGTTTTTGTGTGTTGTATTATTTATAGTTGGAAATATTCAGTATTGTTACCTAGAGAAATATTATATGGTCTTGTTGTTGAAAAATACCATAATCAAGCTCCTAAACTGACCACACAGATTTTTTTTTTTTTTTTTTAGGTTTATTACCACTTTACAGATGGGCTCCATTATAAGCAAATATTGTCTAAATACGAGAGGTGTGTGTATTCTTACCTAAATTTTGGGGGTCTATTTAATGGATGAATGTCACAAGCATTCATCCAGGCTGCACAAATGTTCCCCACATCTTATCTAATGCTATGACTTCCTATTATTGTTAGCTTCATCTAGTGGCCAAAATGTGATATATATATATATATATATATATATACACAATATATATATATATATATATATATATATATATATATCCCATTTTGGCCACTAGATGGAGCTGAGGATCAAAGGAAGTAATAGTATTAGAGAAAATATGGGGCAAATTTGTGCAGCCTGGATGAATGTTTATATTTGTGCAATGAATATTTCATAAATAGAACCCTTGGTGTTTTTCTTTCAGATCTGTATGGTGTTAAAGATGTAAACAGATGCTATGCAAATTTTGTCTAAATACATTCATCATGCGTGTTCTTACTTGAATCTTGGTGTGCACGTCTTCCATATCTGTGCAGTAATCTACTGTGAAACATTTCCTCTGTAATAAAGACCAGTCACTGCCGCTCCCTCTACTTGTACAGGGTAGCCGGTCTTGTCTCCACCCCCTCCTGCAGCCTGAAGTGGGTGGGGCATAATGGGCACAGCACATGGATGATGCCATCTCTACTTTACCAGCTAATATCTGGGTTTGCAAAGACATCTAGTGCAGATGAAGTGGATTTCTATCCCTTGTGGCCATTGAGGAAGATATATGAATGAAAGTGGAGTTGAGCTTTAAATGAGAGGGGTGCTTGTTGGTGGACTATGGCAGCTTAGGTGTGATGGCTAGGACTTCCAGCAGTAGGAAAGGAAAGTGAAGGAGGCAGCAGTGATTGGTGTTGATGAGAAGAGGGAAGGGCTGTGTGGAGGGGAATAGAAGGGGCAGGAGGTATAGTAAAGAATGTAAACACACAATGACAGCAGCCTGGAAGTAGGGAAAGTGTGAGGCTGGGAGCAGCTCGCCGTGCAGCCAGTGAAGGAGGGAGAGAGGGAGGAGAGACACCACCATTGGGTCGGAGTGTGAAAGGGATGAAGGTCCGACGACAGTAACACACAAATGTAAGAAATGATATGGAGGACGGGGAAGATAAGGGGAGGTGTGTCGGGAAGGGAGAAGAGTAGTTGTGGTTAGTGACGACGGAGGAAGTGAAAGGAAAGGATGACGACCTTCAGGATCGGTAGTGTGGATTCGACGGTATCAGGTGGTTGTTCGTGGGGAGAGTAAATTTCGAGTTGAGGTGAAAGTAAGTATATAGAAGGAGTTACCGGTGTTCCCTATCTTTAGGTGAAGTAGACGTGATCTACAGAAACGTTTGGGTCTATAATCGACCATTTCATCTCTACCG
>BLSH010183251.1:1724530-1739625 GCA_018402905.1 Glandirana rugosa
GTCTATAAGTCTACGATTTCGTCTTATAAGATTTCTAGATTAAAAAATCGTGGTAACGTCGACTGTGCAAAAAGTTGTGTATCGTTTCCACGTTCTAAGTGAAAGTCACACTTCTCGAAGACGTTCCCAATGTCTTGCACACATAATGACCTCCTATCCGAGTTAAGAGAAGGGGTTGTCTGTTCTTTGTACGTAGGTTGTTGGAACGGAATCGTCTCCTATCGTTTGGAACCTCTAAGTAGATAGTGTGTTCGCACGACACTCTATTGGACATTACAGTATTCGACATCAGTCGGTTACAAACTACCACAGATCTTTATTAATCTAAAGTATCTTGCGTGAGAGAACCGACTTACTCAATGAGTAACTTGACTTGTATTTTTTTTCTTGCTACGGGTAAAACATGTTTTTTTTTCTGTTTGGTAAAAGGATTGGATTTGTCTTTATCATGTAAATTCGAGGTCTCTCAATGGTTTGTCTTTTTTTTTGTACAAAATGGGCATCGTTCTTTTTTTTATGTTCAGTTCAATGAGTAACTCATTCAGCCAAGAGAGTGCGTTCTATGAAATCTAATTATTTCTAGACACCATCAAACATTGGCTGACTACAGCTTATGACATTACAGGTTATCTCACAGCACGCTTGTGTGATAGATGAATCTCCAAGGTTTGCTATCCTCTGCTAAGGCAAGGTTGTTGGATGCATGTTTCTTGTCTGTTGGGGAAGAGAATTGAGCCTATCCTCCAGTAATACACACGTTCTGTAACCCTTGCAGAAGCTCTTCACACTGAAAGTGAATCTTGCACCTTTGCTATGTGTTGAAAAACGTGTCAGCTGCAATGGTGCTAAAAAATTAGATCTTTAGAATATTCTGCTTTAGCATCTGCATATCTGATACTGGGAACTTTTGCAGCTTGTATTTGGAATATAAAAGGGCATATTTCATTATGAGGTTGATTTACTAAAAGCAAATAGGCTATTCACTTTGCAAGGGGAGCTGCACTATGGCAAGGGAATTTGTTCCAGAGCTTAGTGAATGTGGTGAGGTTTCGCATTGCAATTCCTAATCACATGCAAGAAAATACCCAATCACATGCAAGGAAAATTAAGAAAAAAGCATTTTTGCTTGCACATGATTGGAAGATGGAAGTCAGCTGAGCTTCTCCTCATTCGCTAATCTTTAGGGCAAATTCTTTTGCAAAGTGAACAGTCTATTTGCCTCTATTAAATCCACACAAGTGATTCTCAACAGGGCCGCTGATAAGGCAGTACAACCGGTCCTGTTGTACTGGGCCCAGGCCCTTTCAGCTAAACGGGGGGCCTGGGGAAGCTTCGTTGTTCATTTTTGCTAGAGCTGCACGATTCTGGATAAAATGAGAATCGCAATTTTTTTGCTTGGAATAAAGATCATGATGCTCTGACGATTCTCAGCATAACATCATCTTTCACAGTATACAAAAACGTTTTTTAATTATTATACAGGATTCATTGAAGTATGTTTTTTACAAAAAAATAGCTTTTGAAAGACCGCTGCTCAAATACAGTGTGACATAAAATATTGCAACAACCGCCATTTTATTCTCTAGGGTCTCTGCTAAAAAATATATATACAACATTTGGAGGTTCTAAGTAATTTTCTAGAAAAAATATAGATTTTTAACTTGTAAACAACAAGGGTCAAAAAAGTTTGTCTTTAAGTGGTTAAACTGCCCTCATTTACAGATAGAAGTTCATTCCTTTGATCTAAAAGAACTGAAAGATACATTTGCCAGCTGAGTTTATTTTTCTTTTGACAGCTCTGCTCGGCTCTGCACTTGTTTAACACAAATCAGGGAAATGCTGTATTAAGATCATGGGGGGGGGGGGCGATAAAGATTTTTAAACGATTAATCGTGTAGCTCTAATTTCTGCCTAAATGGATAAATAGATTTCACTAGACCACACGCCCCCTCCTACTTGCTTACCAGGGCTTAAATTGCATTTCCCTGGGCTCTGTCAGGTCAAAAGAGTGGCCTAGGAGGTGGGAGCAGAGAAGGAACTTTTTTTTTTAATTTTTCGGGTGTAGGCGGATAAAGTCAGTGCTGTTGTTCCACTGCACCTGGCGGGTGGGGTGTAGGTTGGGTTGGAGGGGGGGACCGTCAGGAAGGCCGTATGGGGCCCCATGATTTTGAACAGCGGCCCTAGTTCTAAACCACAAAGAGACCAGGATCTCGGTAAATTCTTACAAAACCTTCCCAGATAGCAAGCAATTGAACTACAAGTTTGAAAATGACTTGCTAGCTATTGCTAGTCTTGCCAGGCTTCACATGTTTGTTGCACAATTGCAGCAATTCCGCATTGCATGACTCCAAATCAACTTTCTTTGCAAACATTCTGCAAGTCTGCTAAAAGTTCTGGTTTAGTTATGTTGTGCAATAGTCATCCCACCACAGGGGTCACTGTGACTTGCAGAGCTCTTGCTGTAGACTCACCGCTGCAACTTTGCTCTTGCTAGAGACTTGCCATGCACATTTGCTACTAATTTGAAAAGTGTCATCTAGAACTTTTGCTTCAACTGCTCTGCGAGCAACAACTTGTCAGTGAAAATGTGCAGCAAGTTAACAAGACATACAATTCAACATTGCCACAAATTTGTGGGAAGTTATCCTTGCTATCTGGGCTTCCATGCCTTAACAGTAAAATAAAAGTTTATATTTACACAATATAAAGGTATTGGAATACAAAATATGTATTGAAATTCTGGAAGACTGTGAATGGGGTTGGGTGTCGCTGTGGGGGGATGAAGGTTCTGGAGGGAGTTAGGGGACTGACTCTGTATCAGACTTGGTGGTCTGGCAAGAAATAGTTGAGTTTGACCTGCTTTGTCTACAGTTCAAATGCACCTTAATAGAACATGCCGTGTCCAAAGAAATACAGTGCAAAGCAAAGCAGGTCAAACACAGCCTCTAACTGTCATATGTATTGTTCAATTGTAGTAAATGAGATTTTTCTGACCTGCTCCAAACAACACCCGCCAATATGAGCCCTAACTGTTATACTGTTATTAACTGTGACCTAGGGAATGTGTGTGTGCCCTCAGGCTTGGTGGTAAGGGGTATGTAGTCAATGCTTCCGCAACCACTGCAACAGTGCTGACAGGGGATGGAACCCGTCCTGATTCCTGTAATGCTTCAGAGAACAATGGGGTGGCCCCTAAAAGTTGCACATCTAGATGTCCTGGAATGGTGAGTACAGTGGCAACCCCTGCCTGAACTCCAACCAGGCCACGCTTTCAACGCATTTCACTCCACCCCCCGGAGCTTAGTCATGGGGACTATTTATTAACACTGGAGAGTGCAAATCTGGTGCAATTCTGCATAGAAACCAATCCGCTTCTAGGTTTTATTGCCAAAGCTTAACTGAACAAGAAGCTGATTGGCTACTATGCACAGCTGCACCAGATTCAGAGTATACCAGTTTTAGTAAATCTACCCCACTATGTCTTAATATTGGATAGACTGATAGATATCAATCAAAGTTTTATTTATTTATTTATTTCAGGTACTTATATAGCGCCGTCAATTTACACAGTGCTTTACATATACATTGTACATTCACATCAGTCCCTACCCTCAAGGAGCTTACAATCTAGGGTCCCTAACTCACATTCATACACATACTAGGGCCAATTTAGCCAGGAGCCAATTAAACTACCAGCATGTCTTTGGATTGTGGGAGGAAACCGGAGTACCCGGAGGAAACCCACGCAGGCACAGGGAGAACATGCAAAATCCAGGCAGGTAGTGTTGTGGTTGGGATTCAAACCAGTGACCCTTTTACTGCCAGGCGAAAGTACTATCCACTACACCACTGTGCCACCCAAAGTTGCTGCTGATTGCAGTCATACATTTACATGGAGGATTGGAGGCTTAAAAAAATTTCTAGCTTAAAAGCTAAGCATTTTTACACAACTGGGGAGCCGCAAGTGAAGCATACAGCTGGCCATGGAAGTCAATGGCTGTACGTAGGGCATACTCAATCTATGCTTTCATGCATCAGCGTAAACTAGGGTTGCCACCTCATCCCTTTAAACCCGAACACATATGAATTACACAGGTTCTGTGGCTGATTAAGGTGGTAATTAAACTCATTTGGTGCCTTATCTGCATTTAATTAGCCTCAGAACCTGTGTAATTCATATGTGTTCGGGTTTAAAGGGATGAGGTGGCAACCCTAGCGTAAACACGGGCATGCCCAATATGGTGTGTTCCCCCTGCTGGGATTTTATGCTGGGCATATATTTAAGACTCACATGTCCAAGTGCAAAAGGCCTAAAGCTTATAAAGCTGCTGGTCCATATTAAAAAGACCTTATCCTCTATGCAACTTGAAATAATTTTAGAAGGAGGCTTAGGTTGCATTCTTTTATTTTGGTAAAAATAATTAACGTGTTGTGTGCCTGATGTACATTGATGCTTTAATGGTACTACCAAAGACACAACTTGATACTTGCAGCTCCTCATACACACAGAGATGCTGAGTAGCTCAGTCCTAAACACAGCTAGCTTAGTTGGGGTTCTTGAGCGTGCATCAATGCACATCAGTTGCTGTTTTGCTGTGCCTGTGAAATATTTATGCTGGCTTATGCTAGTTTATGCATCTTAAATATATATTGACATTAGATACTCATAACAATCATTAGCAACATTCCTAAACCTGTACCTAACATGGCGTGAAAGGTGCTGCTTGGGCTTGACTTGTTTTGCACAGCATGTGCATATTTCTTAATATTAGGTAAGTGTTGCTGTGATCAGTTACAGCGTGATTACCCTTCTACTGCTGCAACGATCCAGCTAAGTTGTTAATCAAAAAGAGTGAACCTTCTGGGCATGCATTCAAATGTTCAATTAAGGCTCCTCGCAGATTTGCATCCTAACTCATGCACTGTAGCACTGCATTTCTTCCATAGCAGAATGAGTTTCTTGCTAAACAAAAAATAGAAATCCCACCTATATTTAAATATATATGTATGTATATATATATATATATTGAAGAGAGTTCTAACATGTGGAGTAAGTAGACAACATGGCTTCCAGGCAGTATTTTCTTTTATCTTTGTGAGTTGCAGTAAGGGAAGGACAGCATGTGCTTAGATGTTAGAAATAGTATCAGCGGTGCAGACTTGTATATAACATATCTTATCCTCCACTAACAAAATAGCAGGATAACAAGGCTCACATTTTTGGAAAGGCTACATAGGTGGCAGCCTACAGTACAGAATTTTTTTTTTACGGAAAGACAGGTTTCCTCCTATTTCTTTTCTCATTCCTTAAATCTAAAAAGACTGTTCTGTTAAAAAAAAAAATCTAAAAAGACTGGCCATGCATTCACAAGTAATGGGAACCATCTGACTATAGATCTGCAAGAAATAAGAAATGCAGAGGTATACTCTAGATCAGTGGTTCTCAACTCCGGTCCTCAGGACCCATCAGCAGGCCAGATTTTAAGTATTACCCTGGGGAGATGCAGAATACTGCAATCACTGAGCAGCAAATGATATCACCTGTGATGTATTTCAGTTATCCTGCAAACCTGCAAAAACAAGGGATAAATCCAAGGCAAATACCAAGCTCTACTTACCGGCCAGCTGCGACTAACCAAAATAACTTGTCTAACAGTATGCATTTAAAAACAGGGGTTTAGTTGCACAAATTTGCAAATGCATGTGTAAGCTACATGTCCCGCCAAGGCACCCTGTGATCTGTAGTCCTGTCTCTGACCAGAGATAGGACTAGAAATCACAGGATGCCTTGGCAGGGCCTGTAGCTTACGCTGGCATTTGCAAATTTGTGCAATTAACCACTTGCCGACCGCCGATCGGCATCTGACGGCGACAAGGTGGCTCTGTAGCGCAAATCGCCGTCATATGACGGCGGCTGCGAGATCGAGCCTAGTGAGCGCACACGCGTCGCCGGAGGCGCGCTCACTGTGTACGGGGAGGGCCAGGGAGCGGGTGCGGCAGATTCGATCTCCGCCGGCCACCCGCGTTGCCCCCCCCCCCCCCCGGAGTAAAAGGATTTGGATTTGTATTTTAGCAAAAAGTAAGAAATTTGTTTTTTTTTTGCAAAATTGTCGCTCTTCTTTTGTTTATAGCGGCGATCAGAAATGACGCAGCGGTGATCAAATACCACCAAAAGAATGCTCTATGTGTGGGAAAAAAAGGACGCAAATTTTGTTTGGGTACAACGTCGCACGACCGCGCAATTGTCAGTTAAAGCGACGCAGTGCTGAATCGCAAAAAGGGCTCTGGTCCTAAAGTGTGAAATCCTTCCGCTCCTTAAGTGGTTAAACCCCTGTTTTTAAACGCATACTGTTAGGTTATTTTGGTTAGTCGCAGCTGGCCGGTAAGTAGAGCTTGGTATTTGCCTTGGATTTATTGCTGTTTGTTGCCCTCCAATGCTCCTTGCTGCAAAGGTGTAGGCAGTGGTCATTGTTTGGTATATCCTGTAAACCTGGCCTGTTAGTGGGTCCCGAGGACAGGAGTTGAGAACCACTGCTCTAGATTAATGGGAATAAGCATATTCCCATAGCAATGAGGAAAAACTCCCTCATCATGCATGCAGCATGTGATTTTGTTCAAAGCGATTGAGTCTGAAACCGATTGAATAGCCATAACTTCCCTTCCAATCAATTTGGATTTGGCTAAATTGAAATTGATCAAACTGAATTGATCAGCAGAAAATGATCAATTTGCACCAACTGGCAGCAATTCTACTTTGTTCATGACTGTGGTTGCATTTAGATCAATCAGATTACAATCATGAGATTACATGGTGGAAACAGAGATGCGATTGATACTTATGATCTTAAATTATAACCATATCTTAACCTCTTGCTTACTGGGCACTTAAACCCCCCTCCTGCCCGGACCAATTTTCAGTTTTCAGCGCTGTCGCATTTTGAATGACAATTGTGCGGTCGTGCAACGTTGTACCCAAACAAAATTGATATCCTTTTTTTCCCACAAATAGAGCTTTCTTTTGGTGGTATTTGATCACCTCTGCGGTTTTTATTTTTTGCGCTATAAACAAAGAGTGACAATTTTGAAAAAAGAACAATATTTATTACTTTTTGCTATAATAAATATCCAAAAATAAAAAATAAAAAAACAAATTTATTCATCAGTTTAGACCAATATATATTCTTCTACATATTTTTGGTAAAAATACCTGCAATCGGCGTATAATGATTGGGTTGCGCAAAAGTTATAGGGCCTACAAACTATGGACATTGGTTTATGGCGTTTTTATTATTATTTTTTGTTTTTTACTGGTAATGGCGACAATCTGCGATTTTTGTCAGGACTGCGATATTGCGGCGGACATGTCAGACGTTTTTGACATTTTTTTGGGACCAATGACATTTATACAGCAATCAGATCTAAATATAGACACTGATTACTGTATAAATGTGATTGGCAGTGAAGGGGTTAAATGTGTTCCCTGTATGTGTTCTAACTGTGGGGGGGGCGGGGCTGACAGGGACATAACAGATCTAACTGATCCCGATCACAGGGATCAGTAGATCTGTCATGCCCCCCCTCACAGAATGGGAAACCGCCGTGTTTACATCAGCGGTTCCCCATTCTGGCTCTCTGTGACCAGATCGCGGGTCTCCGGCGAACATCGAGTCCGCCTGACCCGAGGGCACGCTCACGCGGCGGCAAGAGCGCGCCCAGCACGAGCCAAAGGGGAGGACGTCTATTGACGGCGTCACGGCAAATTAGATCCGCGCTGTACCCGTCAATTGGTTATAGCGCTGATCTGAAGCGGTTAATGAAGAACCTCATAAAGAAATGTTATTCTCCCATGCAGTTTTGTCTAGGGGCACAAGGAAAAGCTGTACTTTCCTGGTCCGTCGATCCTCCGGAAAACTACGCTCCCCCACGTCCTCCGGTCTATGGGCTTGATGACATCTGGAACAGTCCAGTCACAACACCACTAATGTTCAGGGAGAGGGGGGCAGGAGCGGTGGGGTCAGTTGGACGATTAGGTTAGGTAAGTATATCTCTGCTCCGTGATCCCCTAGACGAAAACAAGCAGTTATCCCATGCAGTACGGGCACTGCCCCACTGCATGGGAAAATACATTTTTTCCCGGAGTTCTTTAACTGTTGATCAAAATCCACTTCCCTGTGTTTGGCATATGGATGGATTGTTGACTATAGATCAATAATACCTATCAGTAGAGATCAATTGGAAAAGAATTTGATCATTTATCGAAGCGTGTATGGCCAAGATAATAAAGGGTAAAACTTATTGTCTGAGGTCTGTTTGTCATAAAGAACCCATACAGGTGACAGGGGATTACATACTATTTGGTAGAATGTACAGCTGCACTAGGGCCCTGTGGGACATAGGTGCCCATTTATACTAGACATGGGTCAAGCAGCTACTGAAACTCATTTCTTACTGTCACATAATCCTGAATATTGCTCAGTTCTAGAACATATATAAATACTTTTTCATGAGAGTATGGTTTGAACTGCATTCCATATTGTGTAGCGGCAGTGGAACTTCTACTTTGTAAAGGTACAGGTTTCCTGTAATAAAGACGATACGTTTGGAACATACTACACTGTGGCATCTGTTTATTGCTTTCCCAATTGGTGCTGTTAACAGCTGCTATGGATGGTCCAATCAGCTGCGGTTTGGTGAGATCTCATTGCATCTAAAGCACTTATGACCATAGTGGTTGTTAACCCACTAAGTAAGATTCTCACCACCCTCTCTGTTTATTAACGTGATTGTAAAGACTTTTTTATTTAATAACAAACCTGTTATACTTACCTCCTCTGTGCAGTTGGATTTGCACAGAGCAGCCTGGATCCTCCTCTGCTTGGGTCCCTCTTCTGCTCTCCTGGCCCCACCCTCCTATCAAGTGCCCCCTCAGCCAGCAGCTTCCTATGGGGGTACCCATGCGGAGTCAGAGCTCCGTGTATCCATTCAGACACAGAGCCCCAACCCGGCCCCACCCCCCCTCCCTGATTGGCTGATGGACTAACAGCAGCAGGAGCCAATGGCACCACTGCTGTGTGTCTCAGTCAATCAGGAGGAGTGTCTGGGACAGCTAAGATATTCGTAGACAATGCTGCAGAAAGAAGGGGCTCAGGTAGGTGATTAGGGGGTGCTGGGGAGGCTCCTACACACAGAAGGTTTTTTTTATCTTAATGTATAGAATGAATTAAGATAAAAAAAAACCTTCTGCCTTTACAACTCCTTTAATGTAATCTGCTCCTGTGTCTGTGTTTTATATAAAAAATGCAGTATATACCACCGCCTCTCTCTGCTCCCCATCTGACAGCTGCAGCGGGCAGGGCCGAGGATCCCCCGCCAACATCACTCTGAAATTAGGTATATAGCTGCATCTTTTTTTATAAAACACAGACACAGGAGCAGATTACATGAATAAATAGAGAGGATACTGTAAAAATGTAACAGTAATTTCAGCAACGGGGGGAGGGGACGGGCACGGACATGGAGCTGACAGGCAGGGAGGGGAGAGAGGACAAAGGAGGACAGAGGATAACTGTGGACGATGGAGGCACGTAAACTGACCACGGTGTCAGGGCTCAGCAGCCACGATTAACCGTTGTAAGTTTACAAAGGGGAGGGCAGAACCAGGCAGGATTACTCAGGCATTTCAGGTGTTACAGGGGGCCAAATTACACAGAACAAGCACTGAGCTATATAACATGCTTTAAAGGAACAGGATCTGTTTTATTTTTTTTTAGGTTAACAAACACTTTAACTCTCAATGGTCCATACTGTGGGGTAATAGTTATAATATTCAAGTGATGTCAGGAAGTGAGCGACTCTTTCAGTTCTTACCTGGCCACCACTGAAACATTGTAGACTATTTCTTCCTTTTTCTTGTTAAAACTATTTTGTTGACCTGCATTTGACAGAGGTGTTCTTTGTCTGACTCCAGTTACGAACTAACATATTACAAATGGTACTCTTCAGCTGTATCTATCTATCTATCTATGCTATATTGTCAAAAGTATTGGTACGTCTGCCAGTACGTGACCTCACAAATGCGCTTCTGGAAGAACAGTCAAATATTCCCATAGACACACTCCTAGACCTTGTGGACAACCCTCCCAGAAGAGTTGAAGCTGTTATAGCTGCAACGGGTGGGCCAACTCAATATTGAACCCTACAGATTAAGACTGATGTGCCATTAAAGTTCATGTCTGTGTAAAGGTAGGTGTCACAATACTTTTGACAATATAGTGTATCTATCTATTCATCTATCATTCCCAGTGAAGAAGAGCCTGTACTTGAGCAAAAACTGTTCCCACATAGGGGTTATTTAGTGACTTTATCTGCCACTGCCTGCAGACATGCACCATTCTTAGTGAGGAACCCTATGTTTTCCATGGAAAACATCTGAGAATTAAAGCTTTATCACAATTAATCCATTATGTGCCCACAGGGTAAGTGGAATACAGACAGAGGTAACTACTGCAGAGGTCCCAATGAATTTTTTAGGAGAGTATGGAGTTGTAGTATACCCATGATGTTTTGTAAGAATGGATAGATTTATAGATTTTCAAGTGAAATGTATTCTGCAGGTAATTCTCCTTATATTTTTGAAAACCTGGTTGCTCTAAATACTAAGAACTATAGTCAGATTATCCGCTAATTAAGATTACCAGACTGCATTGTCCTGTTATATCATGTTTACACCATGTCTGTTAAGCTCCATTTTTCTGCAAACCACCGCATATGTATTGTGTATAGGGGTCATGGAAAACAATGGTGTTCGATGTGTTACACCATACATGTGTGGTGGTGTGCAGAAAAATGCACCCCAACAGAGATGGTGTGAATAAGCCCTAAATTTGCACTACTTAGCTGTGCCCACTGCAGTAATGCGCATATCTTAATGCAACAGGTGACATAACATGTGTTACTAAACTGAAAAAGTGTAAACCTGGCAGAGAAACAGTGTTTAAGATGGTCACACATTAAAACGTTTTCTAAAATCCCCTTGGCTTGCTAACAATTTCATAATAGGGCTAATGCAATTAGATATCAGCAGAATGCATTGTTTAGATTTACAAATTACTGTATGGTGGTTGGGTCTACCAAAATATACACAAATTTAAATGTTAAAATAGCAGAAAGGATACTGCGCTAACTAGTAATCGACCACACAAACGACAGCTGCCGGCACGCCAATTTGACAGAAAATTGTAACAGTATGTAATATAAAGTGCAGCGCTAGAAAATGAAAAAGTGCAATATAAAGCAAATAGTCCAAACATGGTGAATCACCAATTAAAGTGTCCTCTGCGGGAATAAATAATTAAAAATAGTTGTAAATATAATAAAGTGTCCAGTGCTTGTAGGAGTCTTCAGATGAAGACGATTTGTGACAACCACCAAGCTGTGTGTGAGTATCCACCACCGCAAACTTAAATACGCTTACCAGAACTTGGTAAGGAACCAGAAAAACACACTGTCACTACAAATATCCTCCAATAGGGAACTCCAGATAACTCCTGAGGACCTCTGCGGACACCGTCTCATCCGTAAGCAACCAATATGAACTTGCTCATAGGATTTCCATAGTTGCACCGGCGTGTTTCAACGAGTCATAGAATAAAGAGAAGACCTCTCCATAGTGTAAAACCACTTAAAACTTTAATAAAATAATGGTATATACACTTACATCAATTCAAAGTATTCCAGGCCCATCAATGGTATAAAGTAACGCAATGACCTGGGGGGGGTCATTGCGTTACTTTATACCATTGATGGCAAAGTAAATCCTATGAGCAAGTTCATATTGGTTGCTTAATGCTGAGACGGTGTCCGCAGAGGTCCTCAGGAGTTATCTGGAGTTCTCTATTGGAGGATATCCATAATAACAGTGTGTTTTGCTGGTTCCTTAACAAGTTCTGGTAAGCGCATTTTTGTTTGCGGTGGTGGATACTCAATTGTCTTCATCTGAAGACTCCTACAAGCACTGGACACTTTATTATATTTACAACTATTTTTTATTATTTATATGAGAACAATAGACTTTAATCGGTGATTCACTGTGTTTGGACTATTTGTCTTTATTTGAAACCTATTGCTTTATATTGCCCTTTTTCATTTTATAGCACTGAACTTTATATTACATACAAATTTAAATGTGTGTGACTTTACCCTTTTACTTTCACTTTTAAAGTGATACTAAAGTGGTTTAAAAAAAAAAAATCGACTAAAGTACCTATCAACTCAAAAAAGTCCCTTCTCTTGATCTCAGCCTTCTCCCAATCTCCAAATCCATTTTTGTAGCTGATGTGACTTGACCTCCTGTATGGGTGGCTGCATTCATTCTCAATGGTCCCACTGTAAGTAGAAATATAGCCACCCTCTCCTGTTTGCTTCCAAAAATGGACTATGGGATTTGTAGTGTGCATAAAGCAGTGCACATGATGGATGATCCCCATCCCTGTTTTTAGCAGACCAGATCGGATGGGGGTGTCAGCGGACATCCGCTGCTCCATAGAGAGCAATGGATGGTTGGATTGGGTCCACCTGAAAAACTGACAGACAGACCCGATCAGCGTGAAAGGGGTATGCATGTATTTTTGCTTCACTTGCTAGCAAATCATGCCTTATCCATGCAAAAGATACATCTACAAATGGAATATAACTGAAGCTAAAGGTTATTAATATTGTAGCAATGTGTTGGTGGTAATTATGATTACTACTCACGATATTTGTATAAGTTCATGATAGTCATTTTGTAATGTGTACAATACAAGCATACTCCTGGAACCTTACAATCTGGGCTATTTACTAAATAGAAAGTAACACTATATCAGACAATAAAAATAAGGGTGAGGACACTGTCTGCAGGAGCAAACAATTTACCAAGGTTTGTCGGATGAACTAACCTTTGTACCATTCTTAAAGCCAGGAGGGACTTTTTCTTAATCGATCTGTCTTTTCAAAAATGTTGTTTCTGCTGTGACAGTTCTAGCACAGCTTTTTTCATCCCTTTTATAGCCATGACACCTTTTAAAAGTATGCAAAATCTCCAGGCACCCGGGTGAATTATACCTTGCTTAAAAAAAAAAAAACAATACATGTGGCTTTCATTTGATAAATAATCATGGATATTGCCTGATTTTTTTAATTTTAACTTCATGCAATTTTTTAGCTTTAGCTGTATATTTTATGCCATTACCATAATCAACCACTTGACATGCAAGAGTATACCATATACAGGTATGTGTGCATTATATAATGTTTATACCTGTAGTAGGGCCAAGAAACAGTAGTGCACATTGTTTTCCCCCTAACCTAGACCAAGCCCTGATCTAACTATTTCATCTTACATTTTTTTCAACAGATACCTTTTTTGTTTACACAGATTTCACATCTAGATTTGGCAATCACAGTGATCATGTGAGTTACAGCTCAGTCTCTGTGTTGCATATATGTAGGACAACTTAAGAGAGTCCACTTCTGTGATGCCACATATATGTGTTACTAGAGTTGAGCGAACCCGGACTGTAACGTTTGGGTCCGTACCGAACTTTCAGGTGTCCGTGTCCCGAATCCGAACCCGAACGTTTGAGAAAAAGTCTGGGTTCGGGTTCTGGGTTCTGGTATTTTATCACGCATGTTGAATAGCTGCAGGGCAGCCAATCAACAAGCGTTTCACTGGTTTTCCCTAGAAGCCATCACAGCCATGCCTACTAATGGCATGGCTGTGATTGGCCAGTGCATCATGTGACCCAGCCTCTATATGAGGCTGGAGTCACAGTGCTGCATGTCACATGCTCTTAGGTTAGCATAGGGAGAGGATGCTGCCGGCGCTGTGAGGGACAGATTGCAGTGATAATAACTAGGTAGAGATTACTACTACTGCTTTGAGGGACAGATTGTAGATCTATAACATCTCATCCTGCATTACAGAACGATCTGATTACAGAACGATCTCTCATCCTGCATTACAGAACGATCTTAAGGGACAGATTGCAGATCTAATAACATCACATCTCCCATTTTTCTTCCTTTTGCAGCCCTCTAGCACTTTCCAGGACTTTTTTACAGTAATTTTTGTGCCGAAAAGTTTGGGTCCCAATTGAATTCAATGGGGTTCGGGGTCTGGGGTAAAGTTCGGATGACGTTCGGTACCGAACCCGAACATTTCCGGAAATATCGGCCGAACCCGCAGAACCCGAACGTCCAGGTGTTCGCTCAACTCTATGTGTTACAACATCAGGAGTGCCGTAGTTTGAGGGCACCCCTAAAAAAGCCAGGCAGCACCCTGTGTGAGCAGGCTGCTCTAGGTATTGTCTGAGCACCAGGATACATGCTTTGCCTGTGGCAGTAATAACAGTAAAACTGGTAAGATTCAGCTTCATTGTCTTGGAATGGATATATGAGCGGGGTGATAAAATAGGAGTATTGGAGTTGCTTACCTCCCAATTAATATGAATTGTAGTACAGGTTTCCAAGCTGTATGAGAGTAGAGTCAGCAGAAAATGTTTGCCTGCGCCTCACCTTAAAGTGGATCTTCAACCTGGAAAGAGACTTTAAGTCCCAGCCTTGGTCACCCCCTTCTGTATCTAAACAACTCTTTTGTTTTTGGTTTAACACAGAAGAGGTAGCCAAGGTCCCAATAACTGGGTGCACCAAGATTGCAACACAGGACACAGGCTGTTACACTTGATTGGTGGATCACCAACAAGCATGTAGTACAAGTAAAAACTACTACTGAGGAAGCCCAATCATGGGACGTAACGAACAACCACTAGGTGGTTAGTTCACATTGTCGGACACAGGACACAACGTTAGAACCACGTGGGTCAATAACCCTGGAACCGATGGAGAAGACACAATTTGGTTTTTGTTTTCTCAACAAATCTATGTCTTCCCCCACTGGTTCCGACCCTGAATTTCAGAGAAAGGTCCAACTTCTAGGTGAAATTCCACTCCGCGTCCGTTTGTAAAAGACGACTGAGATGAGAGTATGTCGAACCTTTGGACATGATGTTAAGTATAATTAACCCTCCATTCGTTGAGGTTATGAGGATAAAATAGTG
>BLSH010183251.1:1806746-1818797 GCA_018402905.1 Glandirana rugosa
TTATGGTCGTGGCCCTCTTACCAAAGATAGATGTGGATCACATAAACACGCAACAAGACTTACAACATAAATAGACCTGAGGTGTGCCTTGGTGATCTGGTCGGTATGCCAAGTGAAGGGGGCATACCCTATATAAGTAATGGGTAATAATGGAAAAGAATGTGCTGAGAAATGATATCGTGCATTGGAACCGACAAAGAGCATGGGGGGTGAGTTGCTTAAATACCCTCCGGGCTCCTCCCATAAATTCAGGCCACCATACTAGCCTTCCTATATATAATATATGCACAGTAATGGCAAAAATGATGGCACCCCTGCATTTCTGTCAGATAATGCACCACTTCGCCCAGAAAATTGTTGCAATTACCAATGTTTAGGCATTCTCATGTTTATTTCTTTTGTTTGTATTGGTATGATACAAAAAAGTTGAGAAACAAAAAGCGAAATCTGACACATTCCACACAAATCTCCAAAAATGGACTGGACAAAATTAGTGACACCCTCAATTTATTATTTGGTAGCACACCCCTTGGAAAAAATAACAGACATCAATTGCTTCCTTTAACCATCAATGGGTTTCTTACACCTGTCTACTGGAATTTTGGACCACTTTTTTTTTCGCCAACTGCTCCAGGTCTCTCAGATTGGAAGGGTTGCTGTTCCCAACTGCTGTTTTAAAACCTCTCCACAGGTGCTCTATGGGATTTAGATCTAGACGCATTGCTGGCCAGTTCAGTACTCTCCAGCGCTTTGTCCTAAACCATTACTGGGTGCTTTTTGACCTGTGCTTTGGGTCATTGTCCTGCTGTAAGACCCATAACCTTTGATGGAGACCCAACTTTCTGAAACTGGTCAAACCAAGGGGCAAAGCGACCCCAAAACATCAAAGAACCTCCACCATGTTTGGCTGTAGGGCCTGTAGGGTCTTTTCTTTAAAGGACTCATTTATTTTTCCGAGAACAGTAGAATTTATTATTATATTATTATACAGGATTTATATAGCGCCGACAGTTTGCGCAACGCTTTACAATATTAGGGCAGACAGTACAATTACAATACAATTCAATACAGGAGGAATCAGAGGGCCCTGCTCATTAGAGCTTACAATCTAGGAGGGAGGGTTAAATGATACGAAAGGGCAATAACTGTGGGGGATGAGCTGATTGAGAAAATAAGGACTGTAGTTGTTAGGTGGTGGCAGGATAGGCTTCCCTGAAGAGAAAAGTTTTCAGGGATCGCCTGAAGGTGGAAAGATTTGGGGACAGTCTGACCGATTGGGGTAGGGAGTTCCAGAGGATGGGAGAGGCTCGGCAGAAGTCTTGGAGGCGAGTATGAGAGGAGGTGATGAGGGAGCCGGAGAGCAGGAGGTCTTAGGAGGAGCGAAGAGGACGGTTAGGTTGGTATTTTGAGACTACGCTGGTGATGTAGCTGGGAGCAGAGTTGTGGATGGCTTTGTAGCTGATTGTTAGTATTTTAAATTTAATTCGTTGGGCGAGTGGCAGCCAGTGGAGGGATTGTCAGAGAGGGGTGGCAGACGTTGATCGGTTTGTAAGGTGGATGAGTCTGACAGCGGCATTCATGATGGATTGGAGGGGGGGGTAGTCTATTTAACGGTAGGCCAGTGAGGAGGGAGATGCAGTAGAATGATGGGCTTTACCAAAAAGCTGTAATTTTGTTTCGTCTGTCCACGGCACATTCACCCAAAAGGATTTTGGCTTCCTCAGGTAAGTTTTGGCAAACTCCAATCTAGCTTTTTATGTTTCTGTGTCAGCAGTTGGGTCCTCCTGGGTCTCCTACCATAGCGTCCCTTTTCATTGAAATAGCGACATATAGTGCAAGCTAAAGAAGCCCATGGTAACTCTGGAGGAGCTGCAGAGATCCATAGCTCAGGTGGGAGAATCTGTCCACAGGACAACTATTAGTCAAGCACTCCACAAATCTGGCCTTTATGGAAGAGTGGGAAGAAAAAAGCCATTGTTGAAAGAAAGCCATAAGAAGCCTATTTGCAGAAGCCATTAGGGGGACACAGCAAGCATGTGGAAGAAGGTGTTCTGGTCAGATGAGACCAAAGTTGAACTTTTTAGCCTAAAAGCAAAACGCTATGTGTGGCGAGAAAACTAACAGTGCACATCACCCTGAACACACCATCCACATCGTGAAACATGGTGGTGGCGGCGGCATCATGTTTTCGGTCAAAGTATATTCATGTGTTAGACTGGCCCAGTCAAAGTCCAGACCTAAAACCAATTGAGAATCTGTAGCAAGACTTAAAAATTGATGCTCACAGATGCCCTCCAATCAATCTGACAGAGCTTGAGCTAGTTTGCAAAGAAGAATGGGCAAAAATGTCACCCTCTAGATGTGCAAAGCTGGCAGAGACATCCCCAAAAGACTTACAGCTGTAATTGTAGCAAAAGGTGGTTCTACAAAGTATTGACTCAGGGGGGCTGAATACAAATGCATGCCACACTTTTCAGATATTTATTTGTAAAAAAAAATTTGAAAACCATTTATCATTTTCCTTCCACTTCACAATTATGAGCCACTTTGTGTTGATCTATCAAATAAAATTCCTATAAAATGCATATACATTTTTGGTTGTAACATGACAAAATGTGGAAAATTTCAAGGGTTTTTTTTCTTTCTTTATTTATTTTTGTTATTAATTGGCACTAACATAGACTTTAAACTTGTCAGGTAGACATGCAGCTCTAAAGTGCAGCCAGAGGAGATTAAAATCTCAGCAGCTTCCTTGATGGGAACACAGCTGCTTCCTGAGCTGATTTTTGGCTGTAACCCTTAACCTGCTGGACAAAAATTACTTGCCCATCAATGCAGCAGTACCCTTCACTCTACCATAATAGCAAAATTTAAAAGGGTTATGTTTCATGGTTATAGAGACGCCAACCAGATGTGTTTGAGACTGACCTGTGCCCTTGCTATCAGCAGCTGTAATAGAGATGGATGGATTATTTCAAGGGGAAAGTGGCAAATTCCATAGTGGTATAGTTGTTAAATTACAGGAGCAAGGGAGAGCAGGTCAAGTAGGAGATAGATGGGCTTTGATGAAATGTGTAAGAAGAGAAGAGAGTAAAGATTATTACTGCACAGGCCAAACACTTAAAGTTTAAAATTCCCGTAACGCTTAACCAGCTATTGGAGTTTAACTATTGGAGATTTATTCCAGTTTGTCTACTACATAACTGTTATTGGACTGCTTACAGTCTGCTTAGTAAAACAGAGATGGTTTTTAAATGTCTTTAGTTCTACTAAAACAAAATGGATGAATGCATTTACCTACAATATGTATTGCATGGTACCAAAATCTATCTAGAATTATTACTAAGTGCAACTTCTTGATTAGTGATTATAAAATGGGTAAAAGTTGCGAAGGTGGGTGAGGAGCATCATAAATAATGGTCTTGAGAACTTTTGCCAGTTACAAGAAAATCATATGTTCATTTGCAAGTTAATAACATGTAGCCAATAAGGGTTTGATTTACTAAAACTGGAGATTACAAAATCTGGTGCAGCTGTGCATGATAGCCAATGAGCATCTAATTTCAGCTTGTTCAATTAACTGCTTGCTGCACAGCCACAGTACATTTACTGTAGCAGGGCAGCACGGACAGGCTGGATCACGTACAAGTACATCATCCAGCTGAGGGGCCCGCAGCTGAACACAGCAGATTGCAGCTCACGGTACCTTACCACATTCATAACAGCTGTAACTCCTGTAGTGATGCTGTGATTGGCCCACAGCTATCACATGGTACCTGGGCCAATCACAGCACCCTGTACCATGTGATAGCTGTGGATGAATCACAGCACACAATAGTAAATCACAGCTGTTATGAATGCAACCCATTCATGACAGTTCAAAACGTTGCTTTTACAGTGATCATCACTGTACTGTAACAGTAATCAAAGTGTAACAAAAAAAACTCCCTGACCACCGCCCTAGAGTAGTGTCACTATGGCATTGGTATGTAAAAAAGTAAGTATGTAAAAAAAAAAAAATAGAAAAAAATATTTAAAAAATGTAAAAAATAAGTTGAATAAAAAATTTGTATTATTTTTTTTCATACTATCACCAGTCAGTATCCTTGATCACCACCACCCTAGTCACGTGATGACGCTGTAGTGCACTGGTGACAGTATGTAAAAAAAATGTGAAAAACAGAAAACAAATTTTATTTAATTTCTTAATTTTCAAAAAAATTGTGGCAAAAAAATTATGACTCCAAAAAACTGGCCATGCCTCTTACTAAATACTTCAGGCTGTCTATTTTCCAAAAAGGTAATTTGGAGGGTATTTGTAAGGGCCTCAAGAAATGTGAGTCAGTACGTCATGACTGATCAATTTTAAAATATATATATACAATACCATAGTTTGTAGACACTATGGGGTTGATTTACTAAAGCTTGAAAGTGCAAAATTTGGTGCAGCTCCACACAGAAACCAATCAGCTTCAAGGTTTTATTGTCAAAGCTTGATTGAACAGGCTGGGGTTAGAAGCTGATTGGCTACCATGCACAGTTGCACCAGTTTTTGCACTCTGCAGCTTTAGTAAATCAACCCCTATAACTTTCACACAAAACTTATAAAATACACTTGTTCGGATTTCTTTTACCAAAGACATGTAGCAGTGGCCTAAAATTTTGAAGAAATTTGATTTTATTGGATTACTGGATGATTTATAACAGAAAGGTCAAAGTATTGCTTTTTTTTCCCTACATTTTTTTTCCGTTTATATAGAAAAAAATAAAAAAATAATTGGTAATCAAATACCACCAATAGATAGCTCTATTTGTGTGGAAAAAATGTATACATTTGCGCACAGTATTGCATGACTGAGCAATTGCCAGCTAAACTAGTACATTGCTGAATAGCAAAAAATGCTCTGGTCATGAAGGGGGTAAAACCTTTCTGAGGTTTTTGACAGAAAAAAAACTGGAAGCTGATTGGTTTCTATGCAAAGCTGCCCCAGATTTTGCAGCAGTTTTAGTAAATCTACCCCATTGTGTTTCAGGATTAAAATGCTCCTCCTTCAAGACTGGGGAACACGAGACAGAAGAATGCAGGGAGACGAATGCCTCATACACACAGTTCGACAGTCGTATACAACAGGTCATACGAACGACCGTTGTATGCTAAATCGACTGTTAGTACGTTCGATTAGAACAGCCAACGTACAACAGTCATACAACAGAAGTTGTATGAGCAGACTAGAAAACTTTGGTAGTACCAACAAGCGGTCATATGACCATTGTATCGTGTGTACAGAGAAGTTGGTCCAACAAGTTGTATTGTGCAAAACACGCATGCTCAGAAGTTAGGAACGGCCGGACGCTAATTACATGCACCTGAACTTTCTCTTTATATGTTCATAACATGACACTACATTCAGCTTGGTTGGACAATCGTGAAGTGAATGCCAGTATGCTAGATACAACAGCCAACATACGATTTGGTCCTTTCGGTCGTACAACCGTTGAACCGTGTGTATGAGTGTATTGCGTTTCATTACAAGGGTGTTTTAGCACGATCTGTCATTCATAACCAGTTGAAATTTCCAGTAACTTTAGCCTTGGTTCACACTAGAATGTGGCGCAGGAAACCCGTGATTTGTGCAAGTTTCCAGCTCCTCATTCAAATCACACTGGCCTTGTGATCTTCAGCAGGTGTCAGTGCAATCTTAACAACACCACAACTGCATTGTATTTGCACTGCACCGGGTCGCATGGCACAAAACGACCACGCGATCCAGTTGCAGTGCATTCCCAAATCCATTCTTCCGTATAGTCAAGTGGCAACATAATACCGACTACTGACAAAGTCCAGCATTAACTCATCCACCCACTATTATTAGTGTTATATTGGATGTAAATATTATCAATCTAACAAGTGCCAGTGTCTCAATAGTACTCAAGACCCTCAGAAAGCATAAAACACATTACACAGGCAATGTATTAGTGTATTAAATATAACGGCTAAGGAAAGTATTCTTGAAAATGAGCCCAGAGACTTAAGGCATTTTTGAGTATTTCATTCTGAGCAAAGTACATGTTGAATGCATGAATATGAAAATGCTCTACCAAATTGATGAATATAGGAGTTCACTCTGGGATATTCAGGATTGGTACACACCAGATAAATATTGAGATTTTATACACGCACACCAGTTTAAAGTGTCTGATGCCACTGATGTGCGCGATTTAACAACGTTCTTCCCCGAAAATTATTGCAAATAATGACTTTAAAGGCTTTGAAGCTGCTTTTTTTTGGTGTAGATATTTGAAGCTACTTTTACTTTATTATCTCATAAGGCATGTGAACAAGATACCTAAGTGCTTGTGGTTCCACTATGAAATGAAATGTATTTCCTCAATTTCCTGTTAAAATGTATTATAGTAAAAATAGTCAGTGCTGTAGTATAGTGTTCCTTAAAAGAGTCCTTCTCTTTCATACCACAGTGGACAAATGATTAAAAGCAAAAGTGCTTATTCATTTTGAACTTGGTTCTGCTTTTAGTTTTGTCCATGGCAATATTCTTAAAGAGAAAACCTTTCAAGCTTTTAAGCAGTATTATGGTTAAATGTTTCTGTTGCTTGTGGTTTGAACTACTCACATTGTAAGAAGCCACTGAGTGGAACTCTAGCTAGTTCTTGAGGTTGCACGGTAGAGTGTTCCTCTTTTCGAAGTGTTCATAAAGCTTTTTTGGCTATACTTCTCCTATGGATCACAGGAGTGTAGTTTGTTCTGCACGCCTGTGATCCATTTTCAGTGGATAGCAGATAATAAAGTCCGCTGTCGGCTGATGTCACAGAAGTTCTACTCCCGTCCTGTGTGTATTTTCAAAGAGAAATATATAATGTCTTATGGTTAAAAGATGTATTTTATTATTTATATAATATATTTATAAAGGGTTTACCACTGTTAACGCTTTATAAATATATTATATAAATAATAATATATATATTTTTTTATGACAAGGCAGAAGGCGTTATATAATTCCACTTTAAAATATACAGAGGACGGGATGTAGGCAATAAAAGCATTACTGTGTGGTTTAGGCTAGCTACAGTGATTACTGACTGACTACTCTCCTCAGGAATCGCTCGGGCCGTTCGTTCCAGGAAAGGAGCAGTCGCATCTCTTCCGGTTTCTCACTGGCATAGCGAAACAGGAAGTGATGCCTTGGCTACGAGAAAAATCACGGCGGCACCTTGATTGACAAAGGCCTCAACAAACAGGAGGGTTGAGGCACATAGCTTAGCGCCGCAAGGCAGCATTAAACCCTGCCATTGAAGCGTGTCACCTGCAATCACGTGCAACGACGTCACGCTTCCCATAGTGCACTGTGTCCGGCGCCCGAACACAGTGCACTTAAAGACTTAAAAGGCCTTTTTTTTTCTTTGATTGAGACTAGTTGTGGGGGGTGGCGCCCGTGCGCCCCCTATGGGTGGGCCGTCACTGGTGAGAATGGGCTAAAATCACCACCCCTGAACAATGCATGCGACTCGTTTCTCCATATAGGAGGCATCTTAAAGCTATGATTACCAACAAAGGATTTTGTACGAAGTATTAAATAAATTTCAGTTAGCGTGTTGAATACTTTTTCCCTGTGTCATTCCATTTTATTACACATAACTTAATTTCTGAACTTATTTGTTTTGTTGTCTTCGTATTTATGGATTGCATGGGTTGTTTCCGACATGTGGTGACAATTTCATGTCAAAAGCACCTTTATAAATATATTTACCTAGAAAAATGGTGACGTGTTCAATACTTATTTTACCCGCTGTATATATAAAAAAAACAGTGGTGATGAAATACCACCAAAAGAAAGCTCTAGCTGTCTAAAAAAAATGATAAACATTTAATTTGTGTACAGTGTTGAATGACTGCGTAATTGTCATTTAACCACTTGCCGACCGCCGATCGGCATCTGACGGCAGCAAGGTGGTTCAGTAACGCGGATCGCCGTCATATGACGGCGGCCGCGAGATCGCGCCTAGTGAGGGCCCGCGCGCTCACTGTGTTTGGGGAGGGCCAGGGTGCGGGTGCGGCGGAGTCGATCTCCGCCGGCCACCCGCGATGCCCCCCCAGGAGTGAAAGAACGGAGGTCCGTGTAAGTAAACACGGACCTCCGTTCTGTGAGAGGGGGAAGAGAGTGATCACAGCCTTCCTGTACATGAAGGCTGTGACCACTTCCTTTCCCCAGCTAGGGCAGTCCCCATACAGTTAGAACACGCCCAGGGAACATAGTTAACCCTTAGAGCGCCCCCTGCAGGTTAACCCCTTCACTGCCAATGACATTTACACAGTAATCAGTGCATTTTTATAGCACTGATCGCTGTATAAATGCCAATGGTCCCAAAAAAGTGTCAAAATGGTCCGACATGTCCGCTGAAATATCGCAGTACTGCTGAAAATTGCAGATCGCCGCCATTAATAGTAAAAAATAAAAAAATAAAAAAACCCCAAAAATGAATTCTCATCATCCGTAAACGCGGCCACTTTTGCGCAAACCAATCAATAAACGCCGATTGCGATTTTTTTTATCACAAATATGAGGAAGAATATAAATCGCCCAAAACCGATGAAAAAAAATGTTTTTTTATATTTTTTTTTTTTTTTTTTGGATTTGTATTTTAGAAAAAAGTAAGAAATTTGGGTTTTTTTGCAAAATTGTCGCTCTTCTTTTGTTTATAGCGGCGATCAGAAATGATGCAGCGGTGATCAAATACCCCCAAAAGAAAGCTCTATTTGTGGGAAAAAAAGGACGCAAATTTTGTTTGGGTACAACGTCGCACGACCGCGCAATTGTCAGTTAAAGCGACGCAGTGCCGAATTGCAAAAAGGGCTCCGGTCCTAAAGCTGGAAATCCTTCCGGTCCTTAAGTGGTTAAATTTGTGACAGCACTGAGAGCTGAAAAAAGGCCTGGGCAGGAAACAGTCTGGTCATGAGGTGGTTAATTTAGCTCATGAAAATGAATACCCCATGTCTATTTTATGTGTAGATTTTTGAAGTACGTCATCTTTATCTATAGGCAATATTTGAATCAAGATCTAATGTTTACCTGTTCAAATGTGTTAAATAAGTCAACAACTTCAATGGGGTGTACTAACGTTTTCACGTGTCTGTAAGTGCAGAAGAGGAGTGCCAGAGGGTATGGCAGCAGGTGGCAGGTGCAAGAGAAGAGTGCCAGAGGGTATGGCAGCAACCTGTGCTGGATAGGAGTGTGGAGAATATGACAGTGGGCAGTGTATTATGAATGTTCTTCTGAATACACTGTTAACTGTCATACCCTCCACACTCCTCTCCAACACATGCCATTGCCATACCCTCTGGCACTCATCTCTTGCACATGCCACCTGCTGTGGTGTGCCCTCTGGTACAAGGGTATGACAGTGAACAGGATGTGCAGCAGAGTGTGGAGCAAAACCAATGGGGGGAGGTAACAGAAAGCATAGTGTGGATGATGGGGTGGCTACTTGAAAACATAGTGTGCATGGGGTAGGTGGGTTGACAGCATGCATAATAATGGAAAGGTGGTTGAGAACTTAGAATAGATGGGGTAGTTGGGTAGGGGAAAAGTTGCCAAAGAACATATGGTGAAGGGGTTGGGGATGCCACAAAAAGTAGAGCAGACCATGTGGGAATGGCTGTGAGAAAAGCTAGTGCAGACAATGGGGAAAGAGATGCAACCAAGCGGTGTGATTTGCAGAGGGTATAATGTATGATAGGGATATGGATATTGAAGGTAAAATAATATATACACCAATGGTAGGTCACTACTGAACAATCTATTTACTATTTGCTACCAGGAACCTTCTCTGCTATAGCATTTATTTAGCTCTAGAGGCTATCATTGCACGGTCATGTTTAACCGGTTCCCCGTACATTTACTGTTGCACTGTGGCAGCGTAGCGCGAATCGGCGTATATAAAGAGCGGCTCGCACTTGCGCAGCGAGCGGGCGGGAATGTGCTGTCAGCGGCGCGCGCTCGTGCCCGCCGCACTCTGCAGGAGTGTACCCGTGGCTCAGGTGGACCCGATGTCCGCCAGCGAGCCGTGATGACCTAGCAGAGAGAAAGAACGGGGAACCGCCAATATAAACCCTGTCACTGGGATCAGTTAGATCTCTTATGCCTATGGTAGCCCTGCCCCCTCACAGAACACGCCTAAGGAACACAGTTAACCCCTAGATCTCCCCCTGCAGGTTAACCCCTTCATTGGCAATGACATTTATACAGTAATCAGTGGATATTTACATTTCTCATCGCTGTATAAATGACATTGGTCCCAAAAAAGTGTCAAAAATGTAAAAACGCCAGAAATTAATTCTCATGGTTTGTAAACGCGGCAACTTTTAATATAAATCGGCCAAAACCAATGAATAAATTCGTTTTTTTATATTTTTTGGGGGATTTGTATTGTAGCAAAAAGTAAGAAATATTGTTTTCTTTGCAAAATTGTCGCTCGTTTTTTGTTTATAGCGGTGATCAGAAATGACGCAGAGGTGATCAAATACCACCAAAAGAAAGCTCTATTTGTGGGAAAAAAAACAAATTTTGTTTGGGTACAACGTTGCACTACCGCGCAATTGTCAGTTAAAGCAACGCAATGCCGAATCGCAAAAGTGCTCTGGTCCTAACATGGGAAATCCTTCCGGGGTGAAGTGGTTAAGGAACTGAATGTACTGTATCTATACCTTTCTATGGGTAAGTCGCGTGTATTGCCATCGTTCCCATTACAAAATGGCTCCACCTCTCAGAGAGATCCAATGTTGGTTCTCACTAATCTTAGGAAGAATTGTTAAGGATAAGTTCTTTTTTAAATAAAAAAATGTTGGCTCATCAAGCACAGGAAGCATGTTTGCTAACATAAACTTATATATCTCTTCTTTCTTCAGTTGGCCTAGCCCTAGTCCATATCTTTGTTTACACTATCCTGACTTCCAAGCATGCGGGATGATCTGTAGAGGGGAATCTGAATAAAAATCACATTTTTTGGCTCTTAGCTTTGAAAACATTAAATAACCGGGTATGAAAAATGTATCGATTTTTATTTTATTTTTTTACAAAAAGGCATACTTTTACTTCTTTAATAAATATACTCCGGCTAGTGCTTGTCATTGGCTGTAGAATGCCATCTACACTGAGGGCAAGCGCCAGTTTATACTTAGGGGGAAACTTTTTTTTTTTTTTTTTTTTTTTTTTTTTTTCCACATCAGACAAGCACCGTCTTAGGATTAGTCATTTTCGTGATCATTTTATATCTCAGACAGTGTCTCACATCATTGTGGTTTTCGTGCAGCAAAATTTCATAATACAAATAGATATAGCTTTCCCACTGTATATATAATATACCCCTCCCATCCCTCCTCCCTCTCTTTTCACCCCTCTCCCCACATTTGCTCACATTCTCATCCATACACCTAGTGTTGAGAAACTCACACCTTTCATTCCCCTTCAGTCAAACACACTCTCTTTCTCTCCCCTTTTATAGCCTCTAAGGAGGGTAACCCTTTTTTTCCAACCAAGGCCCCCACTTCTTGCTAAACTCTTCAACTTTTCCTCTTATTACATATAGGGGTTGATAACCTCTGACCCTTTTCACGTATCTGCTCTGCTATACCTTTCTCTCTTCTTATATACATTATTCTCCTTTTCAACTTCTCAAATCGTTCTTCACCCCCGGAACCAACCTTTTTTTCCCAATGGGAGGAATCTCCGATATTTTCCCCTCTCTTTCTCTCACACAAACTGACTTCCCCTTACTTTCCACACTCAAAGAGTTGTGATCCACATACCTACTCTTACACTCGTTTACACCCCTCTCCCCACTTTTCTCTCCCTCCTCCCTACCCTCCCCATATAATATATATGTCACCCTTTCGATATAGATAAACATAATACTTTAAAACGACGTGCTTTTGGTGTTACTACACTCTGTGACAGACTCTATATTTTACTAGTGCTTTTACTGATTAGGATTCTGCCACGAACAGACTACACCCTTTTTTTTTTTTTTTTTTTTTTT
>BLSH010183251.1:1826745-1867698 GCA_018402905.1 Glandirana rugosa
CCCCCCCCCCCCCCCCCGCACTGAGCTCTCACTGAGCTCGGCGGGGGGGGGGGAACTGTCACAGAGACATTCGTCTCTGTTTACAATGTGACGGCTGTGATTGGACACAGCCGTCACATGATCGGGAGGGCCAGTTACTGCGCCCATATCCCGATCTCTGCTCAGCTGGATCCTGTGATCATAATGATCACAGGATCCAGCCGCAGCGCACCGCGTGGCCGCGCTGCAAGCTCCCATTCTGCAGGACGTGTATACACGTCCTGTCAAAACGGGGAAGCTCCCACCCGGCCGTATATGTACAGTGGCTGGGTGGGAATTGGTTAAAGGATAGGTTTACTTAAAAAGAAAATAAATGCATATATGTGTGCAGGTAAAAAAATTGCATTACCTATTAGGAGCCTGGAAAGTATTGTACCAGCGATCAGCAGATGCCATGGTGCTGGTGCCATGCTGGACTCCTGCAGACTGTCAGTGTAAGCTGTCTGCCCATACACCATAGGGGCAGGCAGTTTCTCTCTGGGAGGAAGAATCAATGATTTACCAATTCTGTGATAGTTCACTGAGAACTACAAGCCAACAGCCACAAAGGATGTTGGTACTTGTAGTTCATTCATTCACGGGCATGCTCTTTTCTAAAAGTGACAGCTGGTACTGGCAACCTTTCCCCTTAGTTCTGTCACACAGAGGGCTTGGATCGCTGAGCCGCTGCAGGAGCTGGAACATGTGACATGTTCCCGAAGGTGAACTTATCCTTTAAGGTGACAACGCTCATTAACCATACATACTGGGGGAGATTTATTAAGACTGGAGCACTCAGAATCTGGTACAGCTGTAAATGGTAGCCAATCAGCTTCTAACTTCATCTTGTTCAATTAAGCTTTGGCAATATAACCTGGAAGCTGATTGGCTGTTATGCTGCGTTGCACCAGAATTTGTATTCTTTGGTTTTAGTAAATAACCCCCGCTGTATCTTTAGAGAGGCAGAATTGTCACTCTAGGAAAGGGCTACAGAAACCTCCCCCTCTTCTGTATAACAGAGGGGAGAGGCTATGTAGTCCCCAGAGATAGGGGCTATGTAACTGATAACAGCACAAACAGAGAACACAGGAAGTTATAAGCTTACAACACTGCTGTCAGGTTTAAAGTTGAACTCCAGGAATTTGGCTGTTTTTTAAATTGTGCTGGCTTATAATAGGTTAAAGTGGCTGTATAGGCACAAGTTTTTTTTTACCTTCATGCATTATATGCATGAAGGTAGAAACCTTCTGTTTGCAGCAGCCCCCCCCCCAAGACTTACCTGGGAGCCCTCTCGATCCAGCGATGTCCACGAGTACCTTGCCTCTCCAGGGACTCGCACTCCTGATTGGCTTTTGCCAGCAGCGGGAGCCACTGTCAATCACAGCCAGTGATACAATCAGGAGATGGAGGGGGCGGGGCCGAGTCACAGCTCCGTGTGTGAATGGACCCACGCAGCCACGGGTCTGGAGTGTGTCTGCTTGGGTGCCCCCAGAGCAAGCTGCTTGCTGTGGGGGGCACCCGGCAGAAGGGAGGAACCAGGAGTGCCGACATGGGACTCGGGAAGAGGAGGATCCGGGCTGCTGTGTGCAAAATCACTTTTTAAAAACAAAAATCAAGGCTTTACTATCGCTTTAAGCCCAACAAAGTGTATGCCAATTTATTGATTTATCTCTTTGGCTTCACATAATAAAAAGCTCTCTGTGATTGGGCAAGTGTAGAGGAGGGGTGGGCAGAGTGGCTGCATTTGACTTGAGGCCAGAAGGTCAAGCATAGAAGCACCGGAAGTATAGTGATAGCTGTACTCCTTGCACTGAGTAAAAAGGTAGATTGTAAATAAAAGAGATAAGTCCACATTGTGGCATACATTGCAAAAGACTTAACTTACAGTAAGCTGTAAAAAGTGACCACATTCCTGAAATCCAGTATTTTTTGCACATATTGAAAAGATATAAAAGAAAGCCTTCAATGGTATATTTAACGGACCAAAATAGACCACATAAGAGAAGTCCATTGTTAGTGTTTACAGACACTATAATCATTCAGCTGTCTATGTATGGGTAACGTGATTTTCAATTATCCAAGTGTGTATTTACAGCACAGAAACAAATTTGAAATCATGGGGTACTAGACTCACACTCATATAATACTCATACAAATAATTTTAGTTTATATTTTAATAAAGATTGTATGTTCTATTCCTTAGGACAATGCTAAAAAATAAGTAGAAAACACTCCCTCAGGACCCGTTCAAATCTTGTAGTGAGAACCAGCGTTCCCGCTTGCGATTTTTTAAACTTGATTTACACATGTCGTACATAGGGCAGCCTATATACTTCAATATGTTGCCGCTATGAGTGATTGTTGCCCAAATGAAGCTCCTGCTCCTTTTTTGACAAGGTTCAAATGATTTTCAAAGGCGTGCTTTGCTGCGATTTCCGTCCAATTCTGCCACGCGACCGTTACAACAGAACCGCATAGCGTTTGGAGAATGGATGGCACTCAAATGCGTGTCTAGCATTTTACCGCAATTTGAAATTGCGAGCAGCATCACAGCGATTTCAAATCACCAAATGTGAATAGGGCCTTATAGACATCTTTTTTTCTCTTTTTGGATGCACTATGATTAATGTCATTCTAGAACAATTCCGACATAGAACTGACAGAATGATAGCAGGAACACATACAGAAAGTATCTCTCTGAACCTCTGCCAAAGCACACTGTACATTTAATGCATAACATTCTGTTTCTTTTAGCATCTTTGGAAAACGTTCATGTATATATAAAAAAACAAAATACTAACCTCGCCACGTTAAACTGAAGAAGTTAATGTTTATTGCTCTGTAATTTGTTTCCTGGACAAGAACCAAGGTGTAGATTGAAAGAAACAAAAGCTAGTGCACTTAGTAAAATACTAATGGCTTCAGTCATATTCAATATAGCCTATCGAATAGAGCAATTGTCTGTGAAATATTAGCTCAGAAGAGGCATTTAAATTGATGGCAAGAGTTTAAGGTATGTTAATATGTTTTTTTTTTATAACATTTATAATTTGCTCTGACAGATTGGCATGCTTAAAGGGGTATTAAACCAAAAAACAAAAATCTTCTACCAATTCTTAGATGGTGTAACAAAAGGTTTATAAATACCCCTCCAGTGATCACACAAGTACACTTATTAAAGAAAAAAAAATACAAAATCTTTATTGCATACTAATACCAACAAGTCTTTGCCCACTACAAACATGTATGGCTGTTGGTCAAGATGAAGAACTAGGGTTGGCGCGTTTCACGGAAATATCCGCTTCTTCAGTACCTCTTAAATTGGTTGTCAACTCGTGATAACCACTTTAACCTACAGATAAGCCTATGATCAGGCTTAGCTGTTGGTGCCCTGCATATCTCCCAAACCTGCACGGTTCAGGAGATATGCAGTGTACTTGATGTGCCTATGTCACTTCGCCACATGCGCAGTGGAGAAACGGCATCCATGCCGTTTCTTCACTGAGATCATGCCGTGACTGGCGGCTCCCGCGCACATGCGCGGGAGTGACGTCACGCGACACCGGCCAGTCACAGAGTCGGAGTCACGGCCCCGGAAGGAAGAGGGGCAGAAGATGGACAGGGGAGCACAGGGGACAGCACTGGACGTCGCAGGCTTCATTTGCAGGTAAGTGACACATAATGGGCTACCATGCGATGCATAGTAGCCCATTATGTTTCTACTTTGCAGGGGAATATAGAGGAAGTAAACCCCATCAGGGTTTACTTCCTCTTTAAATGCACATGTTCACAAAAAAATGGTTCTTTTTCTGGAGAATTTCAATTTATGTATTTTTCAACTAGATCACACAGTATACAGAGATGTACTGGTGGGAAATCCAGTGGGATATAGTCCTGCCGGCTCATGGGAGAACGATCAGCTCCAGGGTAGAGCTCTTCATATAAAAAGACCCTAGCTCCTCACAAGCTCCTCACACTACCACACCGTGTGGAGATGCTGGGGTCTTTTTATATGAAGAGCCCTAGTTCCTCACAATCTCCTCACACTACCACACCGTGTGGTGATGCTGGGGTCTTTTTATGTGAAGGGCCCTAGTTCCTCACAAGCTCCTCACACTACCACACCGTGTGGAGATGCTGGGGTGTTTTTATATGAAGAGCCCTAGTTCCTCACAAGCCCCTCACACTACCACACCGTGTGGTGATGCTGGGGCCTTTTTATATGAAGAGCCCTAGTTCCTCACAAGCTCCTCACACTACCACACCGTGTGGAGATGCTGGGGTCTTTTTATATGAAGAGCCCTAGTTCCTCACAATTTCCTCACACTACCACACCGTGTGGTGATGCTGGGGTCTTTTTATGTGAAGGGCCCTAGTTCCTCACAAGCTCCTCACACTACCACACCGTGTGGAGATGCTGGGGTGTTTTTATATGAAGAGCCCTAGTTCCTCACAAGCCCCTCACACTACCACACCGTGTGGTGATGCTGGGGCCTTTTTATATGAAGAGCCCTAGTTCCTCACAAGCTCCTCACACTACCACACCGTGTGGAGATGCTGGGGTCTTTTTATGTGAAGGGCCCTAATTCCTCACAAGCTCCTCACACTACCACACCGTGTGGAGATGCTGGGGTCTTTTTATATGAAGGGCCCTAGTTCCTCACAAGCCCCTCACACTACCACACCGTGTGGAGATGCTGGGGTCTTTTTATATGAAGAGCCCCCTAGTTCCTCACAAGCCCCTCACACTACCACACCGTGTGGAGATGCTGGGGTCTTTTTATATGAAGGGCCCTAGTTCCTCACAATCTCCTCACACTACCACACTGTGGGGAGATGCTGGGGTCTTTTTATATGAAGAGCCCTAGTTCCTCACAAGCTCCTCACACTACCACACCATGTGGAGATGCTGGGGTCTTTTAATATGAAGAGCCCTAGTTCCTCATCTCGACCATACTGTACATGTTTGTAGTGGACAAGCATATGTTGGTATTAGCATGCAAGCTATGACAATTTGATATGTTCTTTTAAATATTGCATGCACACATGCAGAGCATTGATTTCAAGGAAATCTGTACTGAAAAATATACTGGGACTGCTATTACTGACCAGTTTCTCAACATATAAATTGCCTGGATATGTCTGGCAGCAAAACTTACTTTTTTAACACAACTCTTCACAAGGATATGAGGAAAACAGGGGATTGCAAGGGATGATTTATAGATTAAGAGACACTTTATGAGGACTATTAATGAGACTGCTGCTCTGTTATGACTCACCTAAAATTAAAGCAGACCTATGGGTTCCTAATAAAAAAAAATACGTGCTGCAACACAACATTTTAAGTTCATCTACTCTTAGGCTTTTTATACTTGCAGTTGGGAAGTTGTAAAAATTCAGCTGTGTTTTTACGGCCCCTTCCCCTCAAACTGACCCCTTAAAGAGGAGCTTCAGTCTCCCCAAAAAATTAAAAGTCAGCAGCTACAAATAGTAAGGCCGACCGCAGGTCATGGGGGGTCATGTGAATACGAGCAGTGGGGCACGTCAGCCATTGTGCATGCTCGGTTTTCAGGTGGTTATCATGGTGGTGTTGAGCGGTAGGGGGGGAGAATCTGGCTGATACAGGTGGTAGGTCGGGGGGTAGCGCTAGGCATAACGGAATGCACGAGCGGGGTTCCCAGGGCCTAGTTTTGTTTTGGCAGGGCGGTGCATGGCTCGGCTTTAGCAGGGACTACTTGGTGGGGTATCTTTGGGTCCATTAGGTCAGGTAGGCTTGGGGTACCAGGTACTGTCAACTACGATCTTGGCTGGGGCAGGTGGTCTAGATGAGGCTGCAGTCGGTGGGTTGGGCCTTGCTGTTCCTTCAGATATGTGTAGGTGGTAGCCTGTTTACTTGTGTTTTTATATACAGTTCCTTTGTCACCGGCATGATCCAGGGAGGTTTATCTTACCAGGCTCAATCAAGTAACAGGTAGATACTATAGTCCTGGGGCGCTTTACAGATATTGGTTCAGACCAAGTGCATGTTTCTAGGTGGTTCAGACGCAAGGTTGTAGCTTTGTTTATCATTTTTCCCTCCACAGTCGGTTTGTCAGGATGCAGGGATCATACTTTCGGGGCACAGCCAGTCTCAGGTTGGTGCCAGTGCTGCATTTCTGTTCTTGTTCAGGTCAGGTTCAGTGGTTAGGTCTTAGCTGTTACAGCAGGGCATAATTTACTGTCACATCTTCAGGTACTTACGGATTGAGATGAACATTTTTAATTGGCTTGTATGATGGCAAGTCTCCTTATCCGTTATACATATATTTCATGTCACGTCATTTCATTTCTACTCATTTGTGTCAATATTGTTAGACTAGGTGGAGCATGGCGTTACACCATTGCAGTTTTACCTGTCAGGTCTACAGGTACTAACGGGTTGAGGTGGTCATTTTAATTGGCTTGTACGGTGGCGTGGCAAGTCTCCTCATCCGTTTCACATACAGTATCTCACAAAAGTGAGTACACCCCTCACATTTTTGTAAATATTTTATTTGACCTTTTCATGTGACATGCAAACTACTTGGAATTGATTTATGGCGTTTTTATTATAATTTTTTTTTTACCAGTAATGGTGGTGATCTGCGATTTTTATCAGGACTGCGATATTTCAGCGGTCATGTTGGACATTTTTTACACTTTTTTGGGACCAATGACATTTATACAGCAATCAGAAATGTAAATATCCACTGATTACTGTATAAATGTCATAGGCAGTGAAGGGGTTAACACTAAGGGGGCATTGGTTATAATTGCCTGACCCATAATTAAAATTGTTGCAGATCTACACCTTACCTAGATACTGAATAGGCCGGCCTAACTTATTAACCCCTCCAGATCCGCGCTATTGCCGAAGTACGGCTCCAGCACGGATCTGAATTTTCGGGACGACGTCCATGGACGTAGTCCCCTGTGCATGCTCCCGGCGCGCCCCCGGCGGCAGCCGCATTCTGCGCGGGCGTGCCTGCGGGTCGGGTGGACTCGATGTCTGCTCGAGACCCGTGATCTTCTGACAGAGCTGCAGAACGGGGAACCACCGATGTACACACGGCGGTTCTCCGTTCTGTTACAGGGGACATGACAGATCATGTCCCGGCCAACCCGCCCCCCCCCCCCACACAGTTAGAACACACCCAGGGAACACATTTAACCCCTTCACTGCCCCCTTAGTGCTAACCCCTTCCTTGCCAATGACATTTATGCAGTAATCAGTGTCTATTTTTAGATCCGATCGCTGTATAAATGTCAAAAAAGTGTCAACAACGTCCGACATGTCCGCCGCAATATCGCAGTCCCGATAAAAATCGCAGATCACCGACATTACCAGTAAAAAAAAAGAAATAAATAAAAACTCCATAAAACAATGCCCATAGTTTGTAGACGCTATAACTTTTGCACAACCCAATCAATATACGCCGATTGAGATTTTTTTTTACCAAAAATATGTAGAAGAATATACAGTCAGGTCCATAAATATTGGGACATCGACACAATTCTAATCTTTTTGGCTCAGTCAGGAAAAGTCAGTCAGGAATTTAGCTCAGTCAGGAAAAGTAAAGTAAGTTTTTTGTTTGGCTTGAGGCTTCACACTCATAGTAACTGGATTTGGGTCTTCTTTAGCCACTTGCTGACTGCCCAATAGCAGTTTTACTGCTACAGGGTGGCAGCACTGCCCCAGGTCACATATATATATATATATATATACGTGATCCTGCACTTCCACCTGCAGGACCCCCCATACCTCCTTCACACTTCACAGTATTCAGATCACCAAAACGGCGATTCTGAATACTGTAATTTTTTTAAAACCGGCGCCGTTAGACGTAGAGTAAACCGGAAGTGACATTGTAACGTTGCTTCCCGGAATGTACGAAGGCGTCCCTATCGAAGCTGATTCCACAGGGACTCCACACAGTGGCCAGAAACGTCAGATCAGAGCTCCGGTCTCCCAGTGGGACGGGAGGCCGGAGAAGAGTGACGGACGGTGGCAGGAGGGGGGGATGTCCCCTCCCACTGCCTGGGATAACGACCGAGCAGCTCCCGAGCCGGATCGGCTGTTATCAACGGATAGCCGGCCGTCTGCTCTAAAAACCGATACCGGGATATAGCCTGTAGCTGCAGACTATTCCCCGATACTTCCACTTAAAGCAGCCACCGTTTATAAACAGCGATTCACGTTAAGTAGTTACACTAATTTACAACAGCAGGGCCCGTTCCTGCGCCCAACAAAAGTAACTGCAAGGGGTTACAGTGTTCTGGCTCCGACAACACCCAAGGCCCAAGTTTTCACCACCTGTTGGACTGGGGCATATCATCACAATTTTTAACCACTTAACGTGAATCGTCGTTTATAAATGGCGGCAGCTTTAAGAAGACGTATCGGGGTATAGCCTGCAGCTATAGCCTTAGAGCAGGCGGCCGGCTATCCGGTGATAATGGCCGATCCGGCTTGGAAGCCGCTCGGTCTTTATCCCACCACCGTCTGCCGCTCTTCTCCGGTCTTCCATCCCACCAGGAGACCGGAGCTTTGATCCAACACTTCTGGCCGCTGTGTGGAGTCCCTGTGGAAGCTGGAATCGGTTTCAGGAATCAGGACTCCATCGTACATTTCCGGAAGCAACGTCATAACGTCACTTCTGGTTTACTCGGCAGGAAACAGCGCCGGTGTTAAAAAAAATGACAGTATTCAGAATCACCGTTTTTTGCGGTCAGAATACTGTGAAGTGCAAAGGAGGAATGGGGGTCTTTTAGACCCCCCCATCCTTCCATGAATTGTCACCATACCTGTCACCATATATTACTATCACAAGGGATGTTTACATTCCTTGTGATAGCAATAAAAGTGATCAGATTTTTTTTTTAAAGGAACAGTGTTAAGAGGAAAAATATAATAAAATAAATTTTAAAAAAATGTAAAGCTCCACCATAACCGGGAGCTCGCGCACCAAAGAAAACGCATATGCAAGTCACGCCCGCATATGAAAACGGTGTTCAAACCACACATGTGATGTATCGACGCAATCACCAAAGTGTGAGCAGTAATTCTAGCAAAAGACCTCCTCTGCACCTCTAACCTGGTAACCGTAAAAAATGTTTAAAGCGTCGCCTATGGAGATTTTTAAGTACCGGAGTTTGTCGCCATTCCGAAAGTGTGCGCAATTTTCAACCCTAACATGTATGGTATTTATTTACTCGGCATAACATCCTCTTTCACAATATACAAAAAAAATAGCTAACTTTACTGTCGTCTTATTTTTTAACTCAAAAAAGCGTTTTTTTTCCAAAAAAAATTGCGCTTGAAAGACTGCTGCACAAATACCGTGTGACAAAAAAAATATAATGTTTGGGGGTTCTAAGTAATTTTCTAGCAAAATAAATGAATTTAACTTGGAAACAACAAATGTAAAAAAGGGCTCCGGGGCTTAAGTGGTTAAACTAATTTACAACATCAGGCTCAGTTCCTCCATCCAATAACTGCAAGGGGTTACGGTATTCTGGCACTGCCAACACCCAAGGCCCAATTTTTGGCCACCTGTTTGACTGGGGGCTTTCGTCAGAATTTGTAAACTAATTTACAACATCAGGCCCAGTTCCTCCGTCAAACAAGAGTAACTGCAAGGGGTTACAGTTTTCTGACATCACCAGCACACAAGGCCCAATTTTTGGCCACCTGTTTGACTGGGGGCTTTCGTCAGAATTTGTAACAGGCCCAGTTCCTCTGTCCAACAAGAGTAACTGCAAGGGGTTACAGTGTTCTACAACGCCAACACACAAGGCCCAATTTTCGCCACCTGTTAGACTGAGGGATTTTTTCACAATTTTTTAACTAATTTACAACAGCAGGGCCCGCTCCAAAATAAACAAAAAAATGACGTGCGGTTCCCCCCAAAAATCAAAACCAGGCCCTTGAGGTCTGGTATGGAATTTAAGGGGAACCCAGTGCCAAAATTAAAAAAAAAAAAAATGACGTGCGGTTCCCCCCAAAATGCAAACCAGGCCCTTCAGGTCTGGTATGGAATTTAAGGAGAACCCCGTACCAAAAAAAAAATGATGTGCGGTTCCCCGCAAAATCCAAACCAGACCCTTATCCGAGCACGCAGCCCTCACATGCCCTCAACATGGGGAGGATGCTTTGAGGTCCTCCCCAAAGCACCTTGTCCCCATATTGATGGCGAGAAGGGCCTCATCCCCACAACCCTGGCCAGTGGTTGTGGGGGTCTGCGGCTTATCAGAATCTGGAAGCTCCCTTTAATAAGGGGGCCCCCAGATCCCAACCCCCCCCTACCCATTCACCAAAAAAGGAGTGTAGTGTAAAAAAAAACAATAGGCAGTTTTTGACAAGTCCTTTATTTTGTATTATAGCTCTTTCTTCTTTCTTCCTCCATCTTCTCCTGGCCCGCTCCTTCTTCTGGTCTTCTTCTTCTTTTAGTCTTCTTGCTTCCTCTCGTCGTCTTCAATCTTCAGTCTTCATCTTCATCTTGACCTTCTTTCTTCTTTCCCCGCCGCCACTCTCTCCGCTGGTGCAGTCCGGCCCCTGCGCGTCTTACCGAATGGGCGGTCTTCACGATGACACTATACTATACTTTTATAAGAAGGGGCGGGGCCACCCAATGACGTAACTGAGTGAACAGCCTCTTCTGACGTCATGTGATGTCAGAGAGGGCGGGTCACCCATTTACGTCACGGGTGGCCCCGCCCCTTCTTATAAAAGAACTGTTATCGTGAAGACTGCCTATTCGGGGAGACGCTGCAGTGGCCGGACTGCACCAGCGGAGAGAGTGGCGGCGGGGGAAGGAAGATGAAGATTGAAGATTGAAGATGAAGAGAGGAAGCAAGAAGACTAAAAGAAGAAGAAGACCAGAAGGACGACTGGGCCAGGAGAAGATGGAGGAAGAAACAAAAAAGAAGAAAAGAGCTATAATACAAAATAAAGGTCTTGTCAAAAACTGCCTAATGTTTCTTTTTTACACTACACTCCTTTTTTGATGAACAGGTAGGACCCCCTTATTAACCACTTCAGCCCCGGAAGGATTTCCAGCTTTAGGACCGGAGCCCTTTTTGCGATTCGGCGCTGCGTCGCTTTAACTGACAATTGCGCGGTCGTGCGACGTTGTACCCAAACGAAATTTGCGTCCTTTTTTTCCCACAAATAGAGCTTTCTTTTGGTGGTATTTGATCACCGCTGCGTCATTTCTGATCGCTGCTATAAACAAAAGAAGAGCGACAATTTTGCAAAAAAATCCAAATTTCTTACTTTTTGCTAAAATACAAATCCAAAAAAAAAATATAAAAAAACATTTTTTTCACCGGTTATGGCCGATTTATATTCTTCCTCATATTTGCGATAAAAAAAATCGCAATCGGCGTTTATTGATTGGTTTGCGCAAAAGTGGTCGCGTTTACGGATGATGAGAATTCATTTTTGGGGTTTTTAATTTTTTTTTATTTTTTACTAAAAATGGCGGCAATCTGCGATTTTTTGCGGTACTGCGATATTTCAGCGGACATGTCGGACCATTTTGACACTTTTTTGGGACCATTGGCATTTATACAGCGATCAGTGCTATAAAAATGCACTGATTACTGTGTAAATGCCATTGGCAGTGAAGGGGTTAACCTGCAGGGGGCGCTCTAAGGGTTAACTATGTTCCCTGGGCGTGTTCTAACTGTATGGGGGCTTGCCTAGCTGGGGAAGGGAAGTGGTCACAGCCTCCACGTAAAGGAAGGCTGTGATCACAGCCCTTCCCCCTCACACAGAGCGGAGGTCCGTGTTTACATACACGGACCTCTGCTCATTCGCTCCGGGGGGGCCATCGCGGGTAGCCGGCGGCAATCGAAGCCGCCGCACCCGCTCCCTGGCCCCCCCTGGACACAGTGAGCGCGCGGGCGCGCCTCCGGCGGCGCGCGCTCACTAAACTCGTTCCCGCAGCCGCCGTCGTATGACGGCGATTTGCGGGAACGAGACACTTTGCCGCCGTCAGATGCCGATCGGCGGTCGGCAAGTGGTTAAAGGGGGCTTCCAGATTCCGAAAAAGCCCCCCCCCCCGCCCGCAGACCCCCACAAGCACCGGCCAGGCTTGTGGGGAAGAGGCTCTTGTTCCCAACATGGGGACAAGGTGCTTTGCGTTGGGGGGGGGGGGGGGCGGAGACGGGAACCGGCAATACATTATAGCCGTAATTTTAAATGACAATTTTTCCTATGGAAATGTCATTTTGCTTTGGTTATGTTCTACACCTCACAGAGATGCGCCCTTTTACACACAGACTAAGGACACCCCCCAGGCACAATATTTAATGGAATTTTTCAATTTTTTTTTCACTTTAAGCATTATTAAAATCACTGCTCCTGGAAAAACAATCGATTTTAAAACTTTTTTTTGCATTGATACATGTCCCCTAGGCAGTACCTGGGTCCCCATACACTTTTTAGGGCAATACCATTGCATATAAGCCTTTAAAATGAGCACTTTTGATTTTTCATGTTTGCGTCCCATAGACTTTAATGGTGTTCGGATGTTCGCCCTGAACTTTTTGTCTGTTCGCATGTTGTGGTGCGAACCGAACCGGGGGGGGTGTTCGGCTCATCCCTTGCTGTTTCTATATTCCCTCAATACAGGTTTCCCTGAAGTTGCAGTCCAACTTTTATTTATGATCATCTGAAAAAATCAAGAAGGCATTTTTTACAAAATAAAAACATTTTACTTTACTTCAATTTACTGTTGAAATTGGTTGGCTTCGCAAGACAGAACCCTTCATTTATCTTGATTTTCCAAGAGATGACTGCTATTCTGTATTTTATGTTTATTGCTACAGTGGGCTTTGTCACCTAAGAATGAACACTGAGTGCCATATTTAGCAGATGCCAGTAAATATGCAAATACTTTCCTTTTCACTGACACTAAAAGCATTATTCTAAATTAAATTCTACATATGAGTGTGAAGTATAATAACTGGACACAAGTGTCTAATGTATAAAATATGTCAGATGAAAATCTGAAAGCTACAAAAACGAAATACACAGATGAGCAAGCAGTTATGTCTGCAAAAGTATTTGTATTCCTGCCAATCCAGTCCTTACACAGCTCTGCCACAATGCACAGCCTTATTTGCCAAGACAGAATAACTGATTTTTCTCTGACAGTGAAATGTGCACGGTGGATACACCTTGAGTAATTTTTTTTTCAGAATTGATTGGAAATTGGTAAAAGGAACACAGCCAGCATGTTTGTGAGATGCCCTCTGAGTTTTTACAAAAACTGATTCTGCATTCCATCCTGTGCTACTGCAAACTCAGTGATTTTTCAGCACATCACTTTGTGACCCTTCTATCAGCATGCTCCATGCATTGCAGAACAACTGATTAGCTTCTTCTGCTCCTTCTTCCTTCCCCCATTCTAAGCTCTGCTGTATAGTAGATTGCAAGAGGGTAATAAGCCAAATGTAGGTACTTACACTGCTTATATTAAAAAAAAACAGTTTTATCCACTTGCAGACTGCCCACCCATAGCACGGATGGGTGGCCGGTGCAGGCAAAGCGACATACTGGTATGTCACTGCCTGCTTCCAGGTTTAGGACACACGCTGTACACAGCGGGAGTCTGTCAGCAGATCCCTGCCAATGATTCATGGCTGGGACCTGCTGATCGGCTGTGTCCAATCACAGCCCAGAGGCCTATGTTGACAATCAACACGGAGTTCTGTATAGAGGAAACAATCTCTCTGTTCATTAACAATGTAGGGATAAGAATCAAAGAGATATTTAGCAAAAATCAGCACTTGTCAGGCACACAGTTAACCCTTTGATTACTTTAGATGTTAACCCCTTTCCAGCCAGTGTCATTAGTACAGTGATAGTGTATAGTATTAGCACTGATCACTGTATTAGTGTCACTGGTGAAGTCAGTGTCAGTCAGTTCCATTATAAGTCACTGATCACCGCTGTTAGTAGTATAAAAAAAAAATTCCAATTTATATGCCATAGTTTGCAGCCGCTATACCTTTCACTCAACCCAATCAATATACACATTTTTTTTACCAAAGACATGTAGCATTTTGGCCAAAAATGATGAAGAAATTAGATTTTTACATTTTTTAACTGGATATGTAAAGAAAGTAAACAATATTGTTTTTTTTTTTTCAAAATGTTCTGTCTTTTTTCATTTAAGTAATTAAAAAAAAAACAGCGGTGATCAAATACAACAAAAAGACAGCTCTATTTGTGCGGAAAAAATAAATTTGTTTGGGTACAGTGTTGCATGACTGCGCAATTACCAGTTTGCTAAATAGCAGAAAATGAAGGGGGTAAAACCTTCCAGAGCTGAAGTGGTTAATGAATACACAGTACCATTAATTAGTGTTTTTTTAACTACCTGGTTTTTCAGTATTCAACATGGTCAGCTGTCTGTTTTGGAGTACGGCGTGTGAAAGCGGAATAGAATTGGTTTGTATAGGCTCTTCAGACATTCTGCTTTCAGGCTATTGTCATGCATTAGGCCCTTAGTAACACAAACATGGATAATTAACGGCAGCCACAACGACCAAAAGGCTCTGGAAACTAGTCCAAAATATATATTTGAAAGGCTTTAAAACTTTTGCCTGCAGGAAAGCTCTGTCTCAGCAAAAATAAATAAAATCAATGCCGAATAATATGAGAGATAAAAAGATTTCTAGCTATCTTTGGCAGGGATACTTTGTATAATATTATAAGTTAATAATAGTTCCCAGATGAAACTGAGTGATTGTGTCTGGAGACAAAATCCATGGAAGCTTTGAGAAGTTCCATGCATTATTTGATACGGTATATAAAGGCAGAATAGCAAGATAATGAACTTGGTGAATGTTTCTTTTATATATTCAGTTCTGCTGAGCCTTTATATGCTTTGGAAGTATGCATTATATCAGGGATAGATTTTCAGACCATGTAGCCTATATTTGTTCCTTGCATTCAAACATAGGTCTTAAGTTCCCCATGGCAAGATACAATTATTGCCATTGAGTGCAATGAACAATTCAAGAGCCAGACATAGAATTCAGGAGCCTGACATACAATAAATGCTGCTTAGAAGTCTGAATATTCTGCTGCTTTGTCATTTTATTGCAACATAAAATGGTATATTTGTTGAAAGTAAACCTGTAATAAGCCCCGGCAAAGATGATGAAAAAATGTGTAATCAGAGGCTACCTTGAGGTCTGAGGTAGTGATTGGGTGTGGGTGCGTCACCACACACTTAGGCCGGCCATCGAAGGTTTGAATATCGGCCAGTTCAGCAGGAACCAGCCAAGATTTGAACCATGTGTGGGCAAGCTGAATTACCAAGTTGATCGATCAACTTGGGTACAACCAGCCTGATGGATTCACTTGTGATTATCGCTAGTGGCTGCTATAGCCACCAACAATAATCAATGTCTTCTCCCGGTAGGGATGGCTACCCCCACCCGCCCTCCCCACTGGGAGCAGACAATTCCTCAGCAGCTGGGGGGATTCCCCTGTTATCACTGTCTGTGTTGATAGGGGAATCATGCAAATTTCTTTCCTGCAATCTGTGGTTGCAGGAAAGAAATTCGCACCATCTATGGCCGGCCTTATTGTGGTAACACAGCTTTGATGCACATGTGTTGCAGCACAACCCCGACTCATGGCAAGACACTACTGTGCATTGTGGTACACTACATTCGAATAATTGCTGTGTGTCTATTTTATGGCCTCTACCTACTTTGCTTCCCTACTGGCCCTTTAATATGTTGAGTCTTCTCATTGACCAATGACCAATAATGTGGATTGTGAGGGGGCTGGGACAGGCTTGACTACAGTTCTTATCCAGGGTGCTTTACTGTGCATCCCAACTCTCCGCAACCTTTCCTCCAAAAATGACCTTGTTATCCTATTCCTTCCTATGGGGAAGCTGCACCCCAAGCAACCTCCATTTCTGAGTGGGGCTGCAAAGTGAGGATCACTGGACTGGGCTAAAGGTAAGTATAACACCAGGTAGGTAGCATTCAGTGGGGTAGGGGAACCAAATAAAAAGAAAATAAACTATAGTTACCCCCGCAGCCAGTTGGTGGTATTTTTTTTCATATTTAAGGAGATGGATGTTTTGGAATATTTTTGATGTAGTATAAACTTCTGATCTTTTATTAGTTTAAACTTTTCTCTTTTTCTCAGAAGTAATGCCTGATTTATGTCTGATTTACATTTGAAAGCAGAACTGCAACAACAGATGTTTATGTATTGTAAGGGGGGTACAAACATTCCATATACAATCTGTACCGATAGGGCTCAATAAATTCTACCGGATGCATGACTATGCAATATATAATACTTTTACCAGACATTCCATACTCACGCTTCATGGGTCACTCTGTTCCAGTAAACCAAGCCAGGATTTTTATCTCTGCTGCTCTACATCACAACTAGACTTATTACTACGTTATTTCTAGCCCCTTCTCCTATTCAGCACCACCACAGCCTTATAGAAAAGTTCAGCACTGCTCTTCTACTACTTGAGTTTCTCTTCATAGGAGCCAAACACCATGCTGCTCCATTCTTACTCTCATGGAAAAGACAGAGTCAGGGATTTACTAAAATTGTTGCACACACAATCTGGTGTAGGTGTGCACAATCCGCTTATAACTTCAGCTTGTTCAATAACTTTTGAGAATAAAACCTACAATACTATGCATAGCTGCACCAGATTCTGTGCGCACCAGTTTTAGTAAATCTCCTCCAGACTGTTCATCCTTTTCACATTCCCTGCATCCATAAGTTATCTCCTTCCTCATCAGTACATTCACAGTTTTTTTCTCTGGCACTATTTAATAAGGTAATGTTCATACAATTGGTGATGCCTGTTAAAGTGAACTTTACTGTAGACTACAGTTGTCAGCATTCAAACAGGTTGAATATTACATCATTGTTCTTCTACTTTAAACTTTAACCTTGACAAAGTGCATTCTCTGGGTTCAAGTTCTACAACTCCAATGGCACTGTTAGGATGCCCTTTTAACTCTTTAGGGAGTAGGATAACCGTCTCTCGAGAAAGCAAAAACCACCAACATGCGCCCCCAGAATGGGAGAAGCAATAACTCCACTACATTTTGAAAATGAAGGTCTCCTTAAAGCTTTAAAATAACTTTACCCATAACAACTTGATAAAAAATAATGTTTTTTAGCAAAAGAACATACATTCCACATTAATAATTATGCTACCAAAATGAGTGTGTGCTGTAAATTGCCTCCAGCATTGCTCTTTTTTCTTCTTGCTGAAGGCTGCCATTTTGCTGAAGCCCAGAGCCTTTAAACAACAGTAATCATAAAGCGGAAACTAAACCCATCGATTTAAGGGCCCTTTCACATGGGTTTTCCATGAGTGGACTCTGCTCAACAGGGATCGATCCGCCGATCCCCGCTGAGCAGGCAGATGACAGCTCCGTCTCCGCTCACTGAGCGGAGATGGAACTGTCAGAGCCCCGCTCTTCTCTATGGGGATCGGATGACAACGGACCGCCTGTCCGTTGTCATCAGATCTGCTCTGATCCGATTCTACAGACGGATGGAAAATAGTGTTTGCATCTGTCTGTTTTTCACGGACAGGATCGGATCGGAGAACGGCGGGTGTCAGCGTACATGTCCCCACTGACTTCTGCCGCTCCATAGGGCTGCATGGAATGTTCATTCAGGTCCGCCTGAACAACGGACAGGCAGACCTGAACGGAATGCCCGTGTGAAAGGGCCCTGAGGGTATCAAAAAACAGTTACGTTCCTGAAATGCCGGGATTGCTAAATGTAACATTTGCTTGTGTCCTCAACCAAACCGTCAAACCATGAAATGGCTGGTGTCATAACTGATCACATGTGCAACACCATGGCAATTGGAGATCAAACTGTATCAGCTTCCTTGGCTGTAAAGGATAGAAGGGTTTAATTCCATTTAAGGCTGCCAGCAGACCGGTCTCTACAAATTCGGCAGTGCCTAAAAATGGAGAGCAACTGAGCATGTGCAGTGCAGGGAGAGACAGTGTATTACTGGATTTTAAACAGTACAGTTCAGGTTTTCTCAACCAGGGTTCCGTGGAACCCTAAGGTTCCTTCAGTGGTTGCTAGGGGTTCCTTGGGCAATGGTCATTATCTACCTCTCAGATAAATTCCCAATGATACCTTTGATCGTTTTAGCTATCTGTAAGGGGGTAATTCTTCTCAATGACCACAAGTGTAAGGAGCATTCTTCCCATTGACCATCACACTAATGTATCATGAGTTGTAGAGTTCTCATTTTTATCTATCTGTAAGGGGTAATTCTTCCCAATGACCACAAGTGTAAGGAGCATTCTTCCCATTGATCATCACACTAATTTATCATGAGTTGTAGATTTTTCATGTTTAGCAGGGGTTCCCAAGACCGGAGAATTATTTCAAGGGTTCCTCGGTGTTGAAAAGGTTGAGAAAGGCTGGTCTAGATGCTTATTTTTAATGATTTATATAGCTATACCTGCAAAAGAGGCCAGCCTGAAGTCATCTAGCAGGACTTAATTTTCTGACTTAAGTTCCACATTAAATGCGGACTAAAAAAATGTCTGCTCTTCATTCACCCCCACCACCTGCCACCCTGCTGATCTTCAGTCTCCCAGCTTTACATCTCATCCGTCAGATTTGTAGCCAAATTACTCAGTTATCATAAAGAATTGTTACATACTTTGCAGGGAGATCTATATTTCATCTTAAAAGACATGTAACTTATACACAGTGGAAATGCATACATGTGAACTTTGTTTACCTGTCATCATATTTGTATTTTTTTTTCTTTTTTTTTACACACTCTTGGCAAAAGGAGGCACCACAATTCAGAGTCCGTAAACTCTGCAGCACCAAGTATCTCACCCCCTGTGCAGCAAATATGAATTAGCATGACTACCATAGGTCATTCCCATTTTATAATACTCCTGCCTGAACATCTCCCCCTCCACCATGCCAATGTTGTGTGCTGTATGCTAACGTGCTGACAGTTCTGCTCCTATTTAGATTTCTGTGCCCTGATGCACAGGAGATTACACAAATTTAGTAACAGATTGCAGGTCACAATAGCAGTGTTTTAAAATACTTTTGATATTTAACCAATCCATAGCTGGATCAAATCATAGTATAAAATTTAATTATTAAATTATATTATTTTTATACTGTTGCAGCGATCTATTAAATACACCTATTTTAAATATGGACATGATGTTTTCTCTGCCTTCGATTTTTATTCCAGTAACACTCTATACCGCGGCCTGCATTTTACAGTATGCTCATAAAATGCAGGCTACATTTTGAAGCCTGTAGTCTGTCAAGGAATTCCCTCTGCTCAGCATCACAGTGATTGGTTAAGAGACCGGTCACATGATGTTGACAGGTCATATAACCAGACTCTCCTTGTGGCTTTTTTTCCCAGACTCTCATTCATTTTAACAGTGCTCTGCTAAAAGTAAGCCAGCTTTATAAATATGCAGGTTTTATTTTATTTTATTGTTGCAAATGCAATGGAAAGGTATGGTGGCGGCAAGGCAGAATAAACTCCATTTACATTTGTACCGCAATCTGCTTTTTATACCGATTTAAATCACACCTGACGTATTGATTTATTGCAGTTTTTCGGACATTTTTTAAGCTTTTTTTGCAGCTTTTTAAAATCATTTTAGAAGCGTATGTTGAAGGACCATAGGGCGCTGACCCAGTCTATTTAACTAAAGTGCACTAGTGCAATTTAAATATATGAGTTCATATACAAAAAATATATATAAAAAATATATAGAAATATACATATATATAGAAATTATATGTAATATATATAAATATAACGCATATGACAGTGCTTACTCCAGATTATTAATCAATAATTCATTTTTCCAATTAAATATATGGAAACACAAATAATATTTTCTTATTTTCAATCCTCTTAATTAATTTTGATAAAACAAAAAATGTTTTAAAAAAAATGAGTCCATAAAAGTACATTTTTCAGGTTCAAGATCCAATCACCAGTGTGTTGAAATATGATGTGATCTAAGAAACACACAAAAGTGCCGTGTTCCGCCACACGTGAACAGACTCAATATACGCTCACCGGATATACTTAGCCACAGAGTGGCCACACAGCATGGATAAGTATGTACAGGTGGATCCAGCCAATTATTCCAAAAATGTCTTCCTCCATTCCTTCTCCTATATCACCGCCTCCATAGGCAATCCACTAAAAACAGCTCCAATAATTGGCTGGATCCACCTGTACGGCTCCATACTTATCCATGTTCACGTGTGGCAGAACACTGCAGTTTTGTGTATTTCTTACCTGAAAAATTAACTTTTATGGACTCATTTTTTTTTTAATTTTAATAATCTGGAGTAAGCACGGTCATATGCATTTACACATCACACAACTACTTCATATCATTTCTATATATACGTATATTTTTATATATTTTTAATATTTTTTTTTTTATATGAACGTACGTATTTAAATTGCACTATTGCACTTTAGTTAAATAGACTGGGTCAGTGCCCTATGGTCCTTTAACATACATTTATAGCACACTGTTATTTAGGTGTGGCGACCAGTCATCACTTGAATTTTTAATCCTCTTAATTAATTTTGATAAAACAAAAAATGTTTTAAAAAAAATGAGTCCATAAAAGTACATTTTTCAGGTTCAAGATCCAATCACCAGTGTGTTGAAATATGATGTGATCTAAGAAACACACAAAAGCGCCGTGTTCCGCCACACGTGAACAGACTCAATATACGCTCACCGGAGATACTTAGCCACAGAGTGGCCACACAGCATGGATAAGTATGGAGCCGTACAGGTGGATCCAGCCAATTATTCCAAAAATTTCTTCCTCTACTCCTTCTCCTATATCACCACCTTCCATAGGCAATCCACTAAAAACAGCTCCAATAATTGGCTGGATCCACCTGTACGGCTCCATACTTATCCATGTTCACGTGTGGCAGAACACTGCAGTTTTGTGTATTTCTTACCTGAAAAATTAACTTTTATGTACTCATTTTTTTTTTAATTTTAATAATCTGGAGTAAGCATGGTCATATGCATTTACACATCACACAACTACTTTATATAATTTCTATATATACGCATATTTTTATATATTATTAAAAATTTTTTTGTATATGAACGCACGTATTTAAATTGCACTATTGCACTTTAGTTAAATAGACTGGGTCAGCACCCTATGGTCCTTTAACATACATTTATAGCACACTGCTATTTAGGTGCGGCGACCAGTCATCACTTGAATTTAAAAGAAAACCCCTTTGCACATAAATTCAGGTGGCACATCCCTTTAATTTGTAATCGTTTTAGAAGTGTATTACAAGCTTTTTACAGCTTCAGCCGTGTTTGTGTAACCAATAGAAAGCACTAGGGGGAGGAGAGGAAATTAGAGGCGGAGAGCTGCTATTTGAGCATTTTACAAGCGTTTTTCTGTTCATGTCAGGCTTTTCTAATGAAGTCTATGAGGCCAAAAACGCTCATAATCTGCCAAACAGAAGCTCATGTACTTTTTTGAGCTTCAGGCGTTTTGCTTTAGGCAACAAAATGCTTAGATGTGAACAGGGGCCATTGAAATTAATGGGATTTTGCTTGATGGGCGTTTTGAAACTTCAGAGCTGAGCGTTTTACAAGCTGAAAACACTCAGGTGTTAACAGGGCCTTACTAAATGATTTCTTGCAAATTGGGAATATTTTGGTGGGCATTCACTTAGAATTCCCTTGTATTATAAAGTTGCCATAGATGTCTACAAACCTTTTGCAGATGAGCATGTTCTTTAAATTAGGCTCCTTTCACACTTGTGCAAAATCCAACTTGTGAGACCCAAAGTCACAGGACATGAATTTCCATCTATCTCTATGAGAACTGTTGTAATTGACACTACAGAAGTTGCTGCGACTTCAGAAAAGGTTCCTGAACTACTTCGATCCCACTTTGACACAACTTCAATGCCAGAGAATGTAAAAGTCTTATCAAAGTCATTTCAAAGTTGGACTCCAAAGTTGAACTAAAAACCGTGCAACTTTGGAGTCGGTTAGTGTGAAAGGAGGCTTCAGAAAATCGGAAGAAAAATACCGCTATTAAAGCGATTGTACGATAATTGGATCATTAGTAAAGAGCTTTCGAGAGCCGATCATGACAGTTCATCCGATATTTTACGATCGGACATACAGGAAAAAATTTCTAATATGATGCTCGATCGTACGATTTTCGTTTAACCAGTACAGTTGTCATTCGAAAATGAAATGCAAATACACTACAGCACATCACACCACTTCCGATTTTTTATTCTGTCGTACAAGAATTTTCATGACTTAAGTAAACTCTTCCGATTCGATCTGAGATTAGCATGCAAAAAAAACCGGACGATCATTCGTCCGATAATCTCATCATATGTACCGTGCATAAGTCTTTTTTGGTGTAATTTGTTAAACTGAAAAAAAGATTTTCGATACGTACTGTTGTACAACAGGTAGATTCTTTTAATTTCCTTAAGCTTTTTTTTTTTTTTGCATTCCTTTCGGTAAAAAAAAAAAATATAGTCTACAAGTCAATGGAAGGTGAGAGAATAATATATGTACGTTGTAGTGTAATATTGGCTGAAGTTATTTTTTTGGAACTGTATTGGCAGCATATTACACTTTACTGCAGATTGAAAGGTTCCTGCTAAAAAAAGGAAAGGTTATGCTTACTTGGTTTGGTGCCATTAATGGAATCTTTGCACTGCTGCACCAACAAAACTACCAAAGAATATTCAGATCTCACATGCTTCCAAGTATGTTTTAGGCTTCATGCACACTGTAGCTGATGAGCGACCGTTTATGGGCGTTTTATTTAACAGCCCATAAATGCCTCTCTATGTTATCCTATGTGTCCATGCACACATGGACGTTAATTGTCATTTAACATCAGTGGCGTTTATGGGCTGTTATCTGTACCCCCTGAACTGGCGTTCAAGAGCAGTTCTTCTGACCAAAAAAAAATGCTGGACGCCGCTAAACGGGCGTTTATTGGCGTCCATCGCTTTTTGTAGTCAATGAAAGCCAATGAAGTAAAAAAAAAAAAAAAAAAAGCTCATAAATGCTGACGCCGATAAACGCGCAAAAACGCACATGAACGCTGCTTACAAAACGTTGCTAAAAGCACCTTTTCTAAGCAGCATCTCCTGCCACTTAATCTGACGCCCAGAGAGCGTCCAGTGTGCATGGAGCCTTATGCTTGTGTTCCCTCTGCACCCTGTGCTTCCTCCTTCCAGCTCCTACACCACTACAGGAGCTTTCTGGTTTGATTTTTTTTTTTTGGAGACAAGGTTACTTTAAAAAAACAAAAAAACACTGCTGCCATTCGCTTGCTGGCTAATGTAACCCCATTTATTTTGAAGAATGGGGAGAAAAATGCTGGAAGCCTGTCACATGAGCTTGAGAAGTCAAGTGACAAGTATCTCCTCATAATGCAGAGAACACATTAAAGGACACTGCAGGCCCACAAAGCCTCGCTCTTTTATAAATATAATAAAACATGCAGGTAAATTGTAGACTAATCAATGCAATGTCCTGCTAAGGGCCATATCTGCTCTCCATTGTAAGTTTGCTCCTCAATTACTGTATATTTAATGGCAAGCTACAGAAATCCTACGTTAGTCACTTCAACTGGCAACCCACTAACTTTTCCATCATGGTTGTGGGATAAATGCTGCAACAAGCAATGGTCTAGAGAGCACAAGTCAATCTGGATGTAATTTTCATGAGAAATCAATAATCAATTGAGGCTTGGATTTCTGTTTGAGCAGTGTTGGAAACTAATTGTAAAGATTACAGTTTACTGCCAAATCTATCCACCTATCAGTAATAACTGCAGAGGTATTAAGAATTCCTCAATTTCTCATCTGGCGAGTGAGGTACTATATTAGTGTCAAATGCATGATGAAATTCTCTGTTATCTTTTCTGGAAACCATGCTACCCCTCCCTCGTTTTGTTTTCATTTTTTCTTTTCCTAAGAAATCATTATACTGACTTAATTTTGGTTCTTTGGAAGAACAAACATTCCAATGCAAAAATGACTAAGCAGGGTATGCATACCCTTAACAGTGATCTTGATATTTTCAAATATATTGGAGAACACAGATGTGAAAAGATATGCACCGGCTCAATAACATCACAATGTGGGGGTAGTTTTCCATCTTTTTTAAGATGTTTCTGATAAGCAGAACATCCACACAACAATTTATTAGCTAAGAGATGAAGTGTGTGACATGGGCGGCTGCCAGAATGTTACCCCTGTGCTATTTATACCAGTTAAAGTATGCCTTTGCTGCCAGCCTCCTATAGCTTATCAATCTGCATGCATTGCAGAAGCTAATCCAGTTCTGACATGGGTGTTGCAAAGTTTTCACTGTAAAACAAAGTTCTGGTAAACTTGAAGATCTACAAAGACCAAGCGATGTCACCTTGCAAATATTCACATTATACGGTAGATTACAGGCAATAAATTGCTAACTTCACAAAAAAAGTATGAACAATGTGCACAGTGAAGAGTCTGGGATCATGGAAATTTCTCCTAGTTAGAATGGGGAGTGGGGTCCCATATAATGAGACATCTTGATTTTTCAAACCCAATAGAAACCACATGGACTGTTCTTATTAACTTGTCAACAATGTTTTGATACACCAATGATAGCAGAGGTACTGTTGCTTTTGTCCTATAAGCTAACCATATATTTATAGTTTATTTTGTACCTAATCTGTCTCTCATGGGTTGAAAAGCATGATGAGAAAAATGCAAGCCAAAATGAAAATTAAATGTTTCCAGTCAATGGGAAGTGTATTTGCAGAATATCAACTTTCTTGGTGTGTTTCTTTAAAGTGTATGTATAGCCAAAACTTAAAAAAAAAAATGCGTATTGGGTAAAGAAGGATTATATCAAGTTTACATTGCTGTCTGTGACCCCATTGAGATAATTCTCCCTTTTTGTTTGTCCCGGTAAACAATATCACGGGAACAGAAAATGATGGGAAATCCAACATATTGCAGATTTTACTACAATAGTAGGTTAGAGTGAAACTTTTTTTCCTTCCACTTATTTTAGAGAAAGGGACACACAAAATAAAAGATAAACAGGTGTTTTAACCATGCACTGAAAGCACAGGGTGACAACACTGGAGAGGAATTGTGAGATGCCGAGACATGGGCAGAGCGCTGTCACCCCATAACAGGAAGTGTCTGAACAAGAACCTTAATAAGACTGCAGACTACTGTAACATACAATTTTAGTGATTTGGGTTTAGATCTACTTTGGGTAAGCAGGAACCGGCTGAAATTTCAACCGTTAATGGGCAGGCTGAATGTACCAAGTTGGTCGATCGATCAACTTGGGTACAACCAGCCTGCCTGATTCTCTCGTGATTATCGCTAGCGGCTGCTTAGAGAAGACAATGGCCCAGCAGGAGAGATTCCCACATCAACCAATTAGCCATTTTCCCTCCCCGACGTCATGTGACTCATTACTGTTACAAGATCTCAGGTGTGAATGGGGAGCAGGTTTAATGCAGTGCTGGAATATAATGGCGGTCACACAAAATATTGACACTTTGGGCCCAATTTGGATATTTTCACTTAGGGGTGTACTCACTTTTGTTGCCAGTGGTTTAGACATTAATGGCTGTGTGTTGAGTTATTTTGAGGGGACAGCAATTTTACACTGTTATACAAGCTGTACACTCATTACTTTACATTGTAGAAAAGTGTAATTTCTTCAGTGTTGTCACATGAAAAGATATAATAAAATATTTACAAAAATGTGAGGGGTGTACTCACTTTTGTGAGATAACTGTATGTACTTTAGCTGTGTGTGAGGATGTTTGTTTCAAGTCCAATTTTATGTTTGATGATTTTTTTTCTACTTTTATTGAGGCATTATCTATAATTTGATATCATTAAAAAATAATCTAATACACAACTGGCCTCTGCACAGCCATAAGAATCATACACTTGTTTTTATTACATTAGTCATGTACATTCTATGTAGATAATGCTTTATTTAAAGCCCAACTGTGCTTTCAGCTAAATACATTCAAGGTGCATAAAAACAAAATGTGTGCAAAATGTTACTGTTTCCTTTAAAAAGCCACAGCCTGAGTAGAATATCCTATCCCCTTCCAGCATGCTGTAGAGAAGGATCCTTTGCTCTTGGTGTGGAAGCAATGGTCTCTCTGCAAATGTCTGGCACACCCACTGCTAAGGCAGAGCTAAAGAAAGCAAACTTTAAGATTTTGTGCAATTTTTATTTTAATGCACCTTGAATATATTTAGCTGATTTAAACTTAAATGTTCAATAAGGGCATGTACACATCAGCCTTCTCTGAAAGAGTGTTATTCCTGTATTGATAAACTGGTAAAAGAAGAACACAGACTGCCAAAATACACATTCACCTGGGCCTGTTGATTGCACTTCAAAACAAATTTGGTATAAACCCAGATGATGTCTACTTCTCCAGCCCCAAAGTCAGACAGAATATTCGGACTCCATACCAATGACCACTAAATTAACCTTTGACTTGTTACTCCCCATGCATAGTTTTGTTTTTCATTCAACCAGTGAGTTGAACGAAAAAAATTCACAGATCCCCACATCCACTTAAGTGATGTGGGTGCAAGGATTTCCCCCACTGCGGTATTCATTTTGAATGGGCTGAAATTGCACAATACTGCACCAAAAGTAGCACATGCACTACTTTTGAAAACTCACTGCAACCAGATCATCTACATTTGTACCATGAGATCCGGTGTGGGCAAACTCTTTGGGGTTTGAGTTTGGGGTGTGGTTAACTTTGCACTGACACCCGCTACAGATTGCAAGGGCAGTGTGATTTGAATGCGGTACAGGAAACCAGCACAGCATTCTAGTGTGAATGGGCTCTTATACATTATTATTATTATACAGGATGTATATAGAGCTAATATTTTGTGCAGCGCTTTACAAAATGAAGAGAGACAGTACATATGCAATACAAGAGGGCCCTGCCTATGAGAGCTTACTTTATATTTATGTTGTATCCAGTGAGTCCATGTGAGGTTGATGGACAAACATAGCCCATATATTCTCAATGGCATTTGGGGTCTTGTAGTTGTTAGACCCTGGGCTTGACTGTGGTACTGGAACACATAGAAGGTAATATGAACAAGGTCTCACCCTTATTAAACTAGACTATACCTTGGAAGTGTCCTCTTATTCAGGCCTTTTGGAAGGCAGTGGTGCTAGGTATAAATGCAATTGGTGATTTCTCTGTAGGGCTGATACTTCTTTAGGGTATTTGCGATTCAGTGGCTCAGTCACCTATAAAAAGCTTTTTATATATATGAGTTTTATGCTAGAAAGATCATTCTTAATAACTGAAAGCAATCTAAACCCCCTACAATCACCCAGTGTCATTTACTTATTGATTCAGTATTGCATTTATAAGCTTACCAATATGGGCCATAAGTGCCCCCAAAAGTTTGGGGAAATCTATCATGCGTGGTTGACGGCCAGATCCCTAAATATCAAACTCACTGTTATGGTATCTAAATAGTTGGGGTTGGGTAGTCTTGATGTTGCCTCCCCTATTTTGAGGTCTATTTTCTGGTCTCCAGACCTACATAACTCCTCATTGTTGTCCACCCTACCTTGGACTCTCTCATACCTGATATCCAGTCCTTGAGCAATCACTCCTCTCAGCCTCTTCCCAGCCTCTTCTAAAATTGAACTGAATGCTAGTAATATTATCTAATCCTGCTCTGGATTTTGTTCAAGTTTTAAAGAAAGAATTCAAATAAGGTGTATACCTGTCTTTTACATCCATGCTTTCACTGCCTTGGATAGATTATGGATTTGTCTCCAGGAACATGATCACAAAAATTATAGAAGTAAGATATCTCCCTAGAGGAATGTCTGATGTCTAACAATGTCTAACACTTGTAAGCATGTGCCTCAATGCCCGTCTCACCAAATTACTATGAAAATGAAATGCCTTTTAGCTATCCCAAATTCCTATGCCAGACCAATAAAGGATCACATGCAGATGTTCTTTCGAGAAAATCTAGAGGAACACAAGAGTACAGTTTAGAGACAGAGAGACAGCATTGTAACCTTTTAATTGGAAATGCCTGCACAAAGACATGCATGGCAAGACCACAGGTATTATTTTACAGAAAGCTGCAGATTCAAAAGATATGAAAAATTACTTTTGAAATGAATACATTAAAGTGGAAGTTAAGTCAGAAAAATAAGTCTTGCTAGATCACTACAGGCTGGCCCCTTATGTAAGTATAGTTATGTAAAACATTGAAAATAAGTGCCTATAATGTTTAAAATCCAGTAATACAAGGCCTCACCCTGCTCTGGACATGCTCAGTTGCTCTCTTTTTTTCAACACTGTGCTGAATTTGTAGAGGCAGATCTGCTGACAGCCAAAAGATTAAAGTGGGACTAAACCCATCGATTTCACGGTTTCAAAAAACATTACATTCCCGGCATGCCAGGAATGCTGACTGTCACATTTGCTTCTCAACCAAACCGTGATACCATCAAATGGCTGGGGTCATAACTGATCACATGTGCAGCACAACGGCAGTTGCAGATCAAAGAGATGGCAGATGACTTGGCTGAAAAAGATAGGAGGGTTTAGTTCTGCAGCTGCTCAGGGCTCTGGGCTTAAACAAAATGCAATTTACAGCACATGCTGCGCGGGCGTGCCCGTGGGACCCACGATCGCCTGACAGAGCTGCAGAACGGGGAACCGCCGATGTAAACACAGCGTTTCTCCGTTCTGTTACAAGGGACATACCAGATCTACTGATCCCTGTCACTGGGATCAGTGAGATCTGTTATGTCCCGGCCAGCACGCCCCCCTCCCCCTACAGTTAGAACACACCCAGGGAACACTGTTAACCCCTTCACTGCCCCCTGCAGGTTAACCCCTTCACTGCCAATGACATTTATACATTAATCAGTGGATATTTACATTTCTAATCGCTGTATTAATGTCATTGGTCCCAAAAATGTGTAAAAAATGTCGGACATTTCCGCTGCAATATCGCAGTACCGATAAAAATCGCAGATCGCCGTCATTACATTACTTAAAAATAAAAAATCAATAAATATACGCCGATTGCGATTTTTTTTTTACCAAAAATATGTAGAAGAATATATATCGGACAAACCCGATGAATCATTTTTTTTTTTTATGGATTTGTAATTTAGCAAAAAGTAAAAAATATTGTTCTTTTTTGCAAAATTGTCGCTCCTTTTTTGTTTATAGCGGCGATCAGAAATGACACAGGGGGGATCAAATACCACCAAAAGAAAGCTCTATTTGTGGGAAAAAAAGGACGCAAATTTTGTTTGGATACAACGTCGCACGACTGCGCAATTATCATTCAAAATGCGACAGTGCTGAAAGCCGAAAATTGGTCTGGGCAGGAGGGGGGTTTAAGTGCCCAGTAAGGAAGTGGTTAAAGGGTAAGCTCATATTTATGCACATCTATGTCAGGATAGAGAGCAGGAACTCTCTCTGATTACCTCTGCATCTAATGAACCCTGAAGCGGCAAGCATTTTCTGACCCCGGGGCATGATGAGGTGGTGATGTCACAAGGCGGCAGAGTCTCCAGATTACGTCATCAAATGGGCACGTCCCATGGCTATAAAAGAACCGGCAGACAGCGGAGCTCGCACAGTTGCAGGAGCTAGTGTCGGGAGAAGAACAGGAGGCAGCAGAAGAATCAGAGGAAGAAGACATTGGCAGAGGAGGGAGAAGACATCAGCGGAGGAGGGAGAAGAACCGGAGAGGGAAAAAGACATCAGCGGAGCAGGGAGAAGAACCGGAGAGGGGAGAAGATATCACCGGTGAAGGGAAAAGAATCAGAGAGAGGAGAAGACACAGAGCTGCTTTAAGACAGAAGTTTGTCCAAAATCTGTGTACTGTTTTGATTTATTTGATACCTTCTTGGGTGAATGGGTAGGGGTACAATGTACCTCTTACTCATTCACATCAGGTGGGGGGCCAGGATCTGGGGGCACCCTTCTTAAAGGGGGTTTCCAGATTCCCATAAGCCGCCCGCCCGCAGACCCCACGACCACCACACAGTGTTGTGGGGAAGAGGGCCTTGTCCCCATCAACGTGGGGACAAAGTGTTTTGGGGTGGGGGGAACGCAGAGCCCCCCTGCCCCAAAGCACCCATCCCCCCATATTGAGGGCTTATGGCCTGGTATGGTCCAGGAGGGGGTGCGCTCGCTCACGTGCTGGCCCTGGGGTTATTTTTGCAGCTTGAAAACGCCTATGCCACTTACAGCTCCTCATAGCCTGTGTGTGCATGAAGCCATAGAAAAACATGGAGAGACGTTTTAAGCTGCAAATAAAACAGTGTGACGCTGGTAAAAGCAGCTGTAAAAACGCTGTGTGCATGAGGCCTTAGGTTTAGAGCTGTTATTTTTTTGGCTACTTTGGCCAGGAAAGCAGCTAATCTAATATGCTTTGTATCTGATTAGCTGCAGTGAAGGGGGGGGGGGGGGGGGGTCTGATAGACTCCTGATAATTTTCGTAAAAAGAACATGGTACCTGCCCATGCTATGAAATAGGAGACTTGTTAGCCCCCTTGTGATAGCAATAAAGTTAAATGAAGAAGTTAAAAAAAAAAGGTTATTGTAAAATAGAAAACAAAAAGTGCACACACGCAAAATATAATTGCACACATAGGGCGCACACATGCATGTAAACAGAAATTGCACCATTCATGTTAGGTATCACCATACATTCCACTTTTCCCCATTTTAAAATAAGCCAAGTTTAAAAAACTGATACAGATATTGTTTGGCTCAGAGATAAAGCTGTTCTCTTAGGCCCCATTCATATTTGTAAAAATTGTGTGTGTACCCACAGCACATGAATATGCGAATCATTCTTACAGGCATGCTGCTGTGCCATTCTGTCTTTATAGGATCTCAACACACCTTGCTAACGTACAAGCATTGCAGCACTGCAGTGTTAATTTTGACATCAAATTTCGATTTAGTTTTATTCATAGTCTTTTGACTAAAATGCCATTTTAGCTTTACAGACAGTCCCTGGGTTAGACAAGATAGGGTCTGTAGGTTTGTTCTTAAAGTGGTAGTAAACCCATCCATTTAACAGTTTAAAAACCAGTTACATTTCCGGCACATGCCAGAAATGTAACACTCCCATTGGTTGTGCTCTAAACCAAACTGTTAAACCATCCAATGGCTGGTGTCATAGTTGATCACATGTGCAGCATCATGGCAGTTGTAGATTAAACAGAGGCCAAGATGGCAGCTTCCTTGGCTGAAAATGATAGGAGGGTTTACTACCACTTTAAGTTGAATTTGTTTGTAAGTGGGAACAGGTACATTTTATAAGTGTAACTTCAGCCAAAAAAACTATTTTTAAGCTTTTTGGATAGCATAGCGAAGGGATAACACCCCTGTAATGTTTGTTTTGCTGTCTGTTTCTGTTCAGAAGATTTCACCTCACTTCCTGTCCCAATGATAATTGGATTTTGAAAATTTTGGGTTGTTGTGGAAACAAACCTTGGTTATAAAGCTTCAGTGGAGACACCTTTATCCCATAATAACTCTTACAGGAGTGAATTTCCCTTCCTAGGGGGAAATTTCCTCTCCCTTCCTGTTGTCTCCCTCCATTCGTAAGTACTTGAGTCCTTTGTAAGTTGGATGTTTGTAACTAGGGGACCGCCTGTAGTTGTAATTTGACTAAAATGCCATTTTAGTTTTAGCCGTAGTTTAGTCGACTAATATAGTGCTAATTTAGTCGACTAATGCATTTTTGCCTACAAAATTAGTACTGCAGCACTGAAAAATGTAAAGTAACAAAGTAACATGCTTTTTGCTATGGCACTTTGGTGCTATTATTTTTATTTGGACAGCTCATTGAAATGAATGGGTCGCCCAAATATACATGCACAAGTGTGAACTGAAATTAAAAATTTTGATAAAACTAGAACAAGTAATTACGGCTCTTCTCTGTTCTACCAGTTTAATATTTCTGTAACATTAGGAGCCTCAGCTTAGGCCACCTATGTTGCTCTACTTATCTCTCTGGCTTAAACTGCTCATAGATGATGAGAAGCAGAGAATCAGTAAAGCAAGATTCATGTTGTAGAATGTGAATCTAAGTTAACAGGAATATGTGGTCACACCAGAAGCCTTATTTTCCATGGGGGCCTGGTTACAGTTTTGGGCACTGTAAACTTTGACACCACTAATTTAGCACAGGAGATGCAGATCTATAAAAACATAAGAAAGAAACGTTTTTTCCATTAGTTCGACATGACAAGTTAACTCTGCATGATTTTAGTGTCAAACTTCACAGACTATAAAAGCAAGGTCAATGACCTAACAATAGCCAGAAGCAGAGTCACTACCAGCATGTCAATCAATTGATCAAAACACTGCTTGCGTCTGTACAGATATAACCGTAGTACTGATATCTCTATTAGATTCCAGGCTAATGATACCATAACTTGCTCCATTATTTGATGCATGTTGATATTTCTTTCCTGTACCACAGTTTCTGCTAAATCATTTTCCTCTTTGATCACATTGCGAACTGAAGAACCATCCCAGCATGGGACTTCAGTGATGATCCGCTTTGTTTGCATGAAGTGAAAACCAGCACAGCAGGAATAATATGAAAGCAGAGAATTTCTGATGGTGTTGGGATGTCTGGCAGGGACAGGAAGCAGTATGCACCAACTTACAGGGAAATGGACCTTGAATACACAAATGCTGAGCCACAGCAAAGGATCACAATTCCTATACAAGCTGGTATTCTTCGCAAGTCAAATCTGCATAAAAACAGCATTTTGCAGGGGAACTCTTACTACTAGGTTGTGAAAAAGCATCAATATGCTGCCATGCTTTGGTTATTATTGAATGTAGCATTACAAAGCAGCCAATTAGATTTTGGATTAGATGAGCTATAAGGTGATTTTTTTTCTTTAGTACTATGGATTGGACTGTGGTGTGCACAATCTAATTACACTTTGATCTGTCTCACTGAATAAGGCTCTTGTGTGTTATATTCAGATTAGAAACACACATGTATTCCAAGAGCTATAGCCAGAGTCCCATAAGTACATGTAAGTGAAATTGTAAAGGAGTAGCCCAGTGCTGATGTCACAAATACACTATAAGTGGTGATGGAAACAGTTTAAAACACACATATGTAAACCAAGCACTAAGGACAAATATCTGTAAGTACATTACATATAAGTGAGATTGCTGAAGAATTGCCCCAGGCTGCTGTCACGGTGCACTTCCTCTGGATCAACTGTGGGTGAAGGATTGTGCATATGGGATTGTATGGTTATACAGTCAGGTCCATAAATATTGGGACATCGACAATTCTAATCTTTTTGGTTCTATACACCACCACAATGGATTTGAAATGAAACAAACAAGATGTTCTTTAACTGCAGACTTTCAGCTTTAATTTGAGGGTATTTACATCCAAATCAGGTGAACGGTGTAGGAGTTACAACAGTTTGTATATGTGCCTCCCACTTTTTAAGGGACCAAAAGTAATGGGACAGATTAACAATCATAAATCAAACTTTCACTTTTTAATACTTGGTTGCAAATCCTTTGCAGTCAATTACAGCCTGAAGTCTGGAACGTATAGACATCACCAGACACTGGGTTTCATCCCTGGTGATGTTCTACCAGACCTCTACTGCAGCTGTCTTCAGTTCCTGCTTGTTCTTGGGGCATTTTCCCTTCAGTTTTGTCTTCAGCAAGTGAAATACATGCACAATCAAATTCAGGTCAGGTGATTGACTTGACCATTGCATAACATTCCACTTCTTTCCCTTAAAAAACTCTTTGGTTGCTTTCGCAGTATGCTTCGGGTCATTGTCCATCTGCACTCTGAAGCGCCGTCTAATGAGTTCTGAAGCATTTGGCTGAATATGAGCAGATAATATTGCCCGAAACACTTCAGAATTCATCCTGCTGCTTTTGTCAGCAGTCACATCATCAATAAATACAAGAGAACCAGTTCAATTGGCAGCCATACATGCCCATGCCATGGCACTACCACCACCATGCTTCACTGATGAGGTGGTATGCTTTGGATCATGAGCAGTTCCTTTCCTTCTCCATACTCTTCTCTTCCCATCACTCTGGTACAAGTTGATCTTGGTCTCATCTGTCCATAGGATGTTGTTCCAGAACTCTGAAGGCTTTTTTTGATGTTTGGCAAACTCTAATCTGGCCTTCCTGTTTTTGAGGCTCACCAATGGTTTACATCTTGTGGTGAACCCTCTATATTCACTCTGGTGAAGTCTTCTCTTGATTGTTGACTTTGACACACATAGACCTACCTCCTGGAGAGTGTTCTTGATCTGGCCAACTGTTGTGAAGGGTGTTTTCTTCACCAGGGAAAGAATTCTTCGGTCATCCACCACAGTTGTTTTCCGTAGTCTTCCGGATCTTTTGGTGTTGCTGAGCTCACCGGTGCATTCTTTATTTTTAAGGATGTTCCAAACAGTTGATTTGGCCACACCTAATGTTTTTGCTATCTCTCTGATGGGTTTGTTTTGTTTTTTCAGCCTAATGATGGCTTGCTTCACTGATAGTGACAGCTCTTTGGATCTCATATTGAGAGTTGACAGCAACAGATTCCAAATGCAAATAGCACACTTGAAATGAACTCTGGACCTTTTATCTGCTCCTTGTAAATGGGATAATGAGGGAATAACACACACCAGGCCATGGAACAGCTGAGCAGCCAATTGTCCCATTACTTTTGGTCCCTTAAAAAGTGGCAGGCACATATACAAACTGTTGTAATTCCTACACCGTTCACCTGATTTGGATGTAAATACCCTCAAATTAAAGCTGAAAGTCTGCAATTAAAGCACATCGTGTTTGTTTCATTTCAAATCCATTGTGGTGATGTATAGAGCCAAAAAGATTAGAATTGTGTCTATGTCCCAATATGTATGGACCTGACTGTATATATATATATATATATATATATTATTGGTTGAACTAGATGGACTTGTGTCTATTTTCAACCTGGCTAACGATGTATCTATGTAACTTGGAGTGGTGGTGAGAGCAATGTAGACAGTCAAACAGGACAGTGCTCTGGGCTATCTGTGTACATGACCAAATTGTGGTTTTCACCAATGGCTTCAAAAAGTAGATCCTGGATGTGGAAGAAGTCTAACATTACACTTCTCCCACATCCAGGTTCTACTTTTTTTCAACCATTGGTGAAAACCACAATTTGGTCATTTGCACAGATAGCCCCGAGCGCTGTCCTGTTTGACTGTCTACATTTATATTCAGATTACCATCTGCCAATACAGTCAGGTTCTAGGTACACAGTATTGTGTAGGGTACACAGACACTAACAGCTGAATTATTATTAAAAAAAAAGATGTTACCCTATGGGGAAGGTACAATCATAATATAATGTGAATTCAATAGAAACATTGTACCTTGACATATTGACCTAGCACAGTACAGACACACTAACAGCTGTGTTCAATAAAAACTTGGACTTGGTACTCTAAGGGTAAGGTTCCCTGCAGTGTACGAAAAATAACAGAAAAATCCAATAAATAATTGTGAACTTTCTGAATCCTAACCTAAATTAGTGATTGCTGTGAGGGGGAGTGCTTGTTAAGTTCTAAGCAACATGCACAACTGAGTCTGACAAGTTTTGCTATTCCATAGCAAGATTTATTAGCCATAGTCAACACACACATTTACGAAACCTGGCACATTTTACATTTCAGCAGGTCACAAAATGTTAGTAATCTTATTATACATTTGCCCACACTGGTGCTGAAAGAAGGCAAGTAGGTTTGTACAAGCATTTTAAGAATCACATGATGTGGAGACAACACAAACAAGTCCCATATTCCAAAGAAGGAGCAGTATGTATGCAGTCAGTAGATATCTCTATTATCAGTTGTTGCATGTGCAATACTTTCTTTGTGCTTTGCAGATTAGTTCCAGATCCTGTTTCTATAACAGTATGATATACTTAGAAGGTTTGTGTTTTATGGAAGTCTGCACTTGTTAATAAAGCAATCCATAATTACTCTGCCTTCCAGACTACACATCAAGACTGATAATAAGGATGTCTATATTATCTCTATAACTCCCAACAGTCCCAAATTTTGCGGGACTGTCCCAGATGTAACATAAATATCGCAGTCCTGGACAGCTGAGCATTATCCTGCATCACCCTCACTGCCCAGCATTGCTCACTGTTCTCCTGCACAACGGGCGCAGGGCAGGAGAAATTACAGCTGACATGAATTAGACGATCTTGCAGTACAATAAATGTATTCTGTTATTGTAACTTGTAACAAATCAGTTGCCCTGGAACTGCAGCCAATCAGGAAGTTCTGACATTGTCATGTGACAATGCCAGACCTACTAAATGGTTGTTTAACCACTTACCAACCAGAAGGTTTTCCAGCTTTAGGACCAGAGCACTTTTTGCGATTCTGCACTGCGTCGCTTTAACTGACAATTGCGCGGTCGTGCGATGTTGCACCCAAACAATATTTGCGTCCTTTTTTTCCCACAAATAGAGCTTTCTTTTGGTGATATTTGATCCCCTCTGCGTCAATTATGATCGCCGCTATAAACAAAAGAAAAGCGACCATTTTGCAAAAAAACCCAAATTTCTTACTTTTTGCTAAAATTCAAATCCAAAATAATATATAAAAAAACATTTTCTTCACCAGTTTTGGCCGATTTATATTCTTCCTCATATTTGTGATAAAAAAAATCACAATTGGTGTTTATTGATCAGTTTCCGCAAAAGTGGCCGCATTTACGGATGATGAGAATTTAATTTCTGGGGTTTTTATTTATTTTTTACTAGTAATGGCGGCGATCTGCGATTTTTAGCGGTACTTCGATATTGCAGCGGACATGGCGGACATTTTTGACACTTTTTTGGGACCAATGACATTTATTCAGCTATCAGAAATTTAAATGTCCACTGATTACTGTATAAATGTCATTGGTAGTGAAGGGGTTAACCTGGGGGGGGAGAGCTAGGGGTTAACTGTGTTCCCTGGGTGTGTTCTTACTGTGGGGGGGTTGGGCTACCATGGGCATGAGAGATCTAACTGATCCCAGTGACAGGGATCAGTAGATCACTCATGCCCCCACTAACAGAGCGGGGAACCGCCGTGTTTACATTGGCGGTTCCCTGTTCTTTCCCTGTGGCCGCTCATCGCGGCTCGCCGGCTGACATCGGGTCCGCCCGAGCCATGGGCACACTCCTCAGGAGTGCGGCGGGCACGCGCGCGCCCCCTAGCGGCTGTTCGCAGATCGCCGCTTTTTTACGGCGATTCGCGCTCAGCATCCCGACTGCCACTATGAAAACGGGAACTGGTTAATGTCACACTATATAAGGTATGTGAAGGGGGGAATATTGATGGAAAGAGGGGACTTCTGTTGCAAAGGAGACTCTTGATGTAAAGGGGCACTCTGATGTTAAAGGGGGATTCTCGATGTGAAGTGGAGGACTCCTGATGTGAAGGTGGTTACTCTGATGTGAAGGGGGGACTCTGATGTGAAGAGGGACTCTGATATAAAGGGGACTATGTATACTTTGTTTAATATTGGCAACAATAATTCATTAGCCCCTGACTTTTTCTGTGTGTACACATGTGGTAGGATTTTTTAAAAATAAGATTTCTTTTAATGTTTATATAAGTGAGTCTTTTACTCATAGCCCAGTAATTATATGTATGTAAGTATGTTGTGGGTACAAGGACTGCAGATTGTGTACATTGTATGGCATATATAGACTTAAACTCTATTTAACCATGCTCCTTTAAACCAAGCTCAATATTCACCACCTTTTAGCCACTCCCATTTTTGCAGTTGTGCGTTCATCTTGTCTTCTACATCCCTAGGTGTTCTTCATTCTCAAGTTCCAAAGTTGGAAGGTATATCTATTTCTACAGCAACCAGTCCATTTCTTTCACACCTTGGTGAGCCTGAAAGTTTTTTTTAACTACTTGGATTCCTGTGTTTGAGCATTACATACTTTTTGGCTGGTGCCTGTATTTGATGCCACACCCCTGGGGGGTCTCGTGGTCAGTCATCAAGCCCATCTAGGTTTGCGGGCAGGCAGGGCTCCTATGGGTGACGGATGTTAGGCGCGGGCTTCTATCGCATCTGCTTCCACCGTGCGTCTCCTACCTCCTCCTAGGCGTCCAATAGGATCGCCTGTTCTTTCAGCCAATCGGGTGACGGGTCTCATTTGCTATTGTCACACAACTGGGTGGGCTCAGAGCGCAGTGCTCTGCTCCCCGAGCTCTTTTTTGAAGCCTATTAGAGCCTCTGGCTCTAATCGCGTGCTTCAAAAAAAACACCCTGCCGCATTGGACTCAATGCATCCAGCGCCCTGCATGTAGATTAGGGGGCCGAACGCTTGGATGAGGGGGGCGGCGCCCATGCGCCCCTAATGGACGGGCCGCCACTGCTTAGGGGACCAAGTTTGTTGAACACCCTATGTATCTAATGAACAGCTAACATAAACTTAAACAGTAAGCTAAGTATCAGTGCCCACCAAGACAGTTTGGCAAGAGTATTAAAGAAGACCCAGAACTGTCCAAATCTCATTAACCAATCTCCACTTGTGTGGAGACGAGTCATCATAAGACAAAACTCATACAATGTTCCAGCAGTCTGAAAAAGTGGAATTATTTTATCTTCATAGATTTTTGGGAGGAGATTGTTGATAAATATTTCTGTCCCAAGTGCTGCTTCTCCAACTCAGTCTGAGGAGGGCCACCATATTTCCATTAAGCTGTACAAGATTAATATTACACCTTTCCACCCACTACAGACAATAAGGGAAGCCTTATTGTCTTTATTCAGAGAAATAATCCAAGCCTTGCTCTCAGTATTCATCACATGGTTGTCCATCATTAGAGAATGATCTGCTCTCTCCATGGGATCAGAGGCTGAACTGAGCTCTTTTCCTTTCTCTGACTAGGAGAAGCAGATAGATTTCCTGATCTCCTCCATGGACTATAATCAATAAGTAGAAAGCTAGCCCCTAGTCCCCTCTAAAAGCCCCTGTCCCGGTTGGGTCTGTCACATACATATTCACTGTCTGTGAACAAGCTGGCAGCATATTTTCTATACTCTACCAGCAGCAGATGACACTTATGATACAGCTCTCACTGCATGAAATAACTGCCTAAAGTAAATGTGGTTTCAGGAAAGCATGAATGAAGACAGCATAATGGAGAATCCACAGTACAATTTACAGCAGCTTTGAGAGAGTTGGTTGTTACTTGTGATTTTGCACACTGGACAATATAAAAAAGCCAGTAACGTTAGCTGTAGATGTAGAGTGAGTTTTTCAGCATTTTTGTAGCGCAGTTATACCTCGGTTCACGATCGCTTCTGTTCACGAACAACTCGGTTCGCAAACAGAAGAGTTCACAAAAATTTGCTTTGGTTCACGAACACGAGCCGCGGTCATCTTCCCTGCTCTGACACTTTCATATTGAGAAGAGCAGTGAACCTTTCCACTCAGACAGGGGTTTTCTGCTACCTGACTACCATGAGGGTGGGCTCACTTGATTGTGAATCATATAAAAATAGTTCATATGAATTCTACAGCTTTATTGTGCCCTCAGATGATCTTTTCCTGGATGCGCAGTGCTGTTTTCTGGCCCCTAGATTAGTCATTTAAATGGGGTTTGAAATTGTTTCAAACAAGAATTAAAGAGGAGCTATAATTTCTTTTTCTTTTTAGATTTACACATGAAAGAGGTTAGCTTAATGTAAAAGACCGTAGGTAATACATTGTATTAATCAGTCTATTATAATATTCTGATATTACTGCACTTATGGGAAGTTTCAAAAAGTTCTTGAAGTGCTTAAATGCTAATTAGAGGTTGCTGCTCTCTCAGGTGTCTGAAAGCACTGAAAGATACAAATATTAGGCTGGATTCACACCTATGCATTTTTAGTGCTTTTTTTTATTTTGCAGATTTGCACTACAGAACATGTTCCATAGGAAGCCATGTTAAATGGATTGTAGTGCAAATCTGCAAAAAGTACTAAAATGCATAGGTGTGAATCCAGCCTTAGACCATAAGAACCTTATAAATTATATTGCATTTATGTGCAAACGATTCCTTAAGATTGCACGGATCGTTTAATTCAACACTTGGCACTTTATGCACAGTTAACCACCTCCCACCCGCGCCATAGCCGAATGACGGCTACAGTGCGGCTCTAAAATGCCGGGAGTCAATAGACGTCCTCCCATTTGGCTTGTGCTGGGCGCGCTCCCGCGGGCGCGAGCGGCGCGTGAACGTGCCGCCGCACACTGCGGGAGCGTGCCCGCGGGTCGGGCGGACCCGATGTCCGCCGGAGACCCGCAATCTCCTTTCAGAGAGGAGGAACGGGGAACCGCCGAAGTAAACAAATGAAGCCGCCAAGGGGCAAGGAGGAGAGACTTTCCTCTAACGCCCAGAGGCCGCCTGTAGCCCAGGCGGGCTGGGCGCCCGTGCGAGGGCGTCACACGCCGCCGTGCAAGTGCGCGGCGAGCGCGGGCGCCCTCGCGCGGGTCGTGTTCGGTTTACCCTCCTGCAGATAACTGAGGGCCGTAAAATCTCGGCGTGACATCGGCAGTAAGCCGATACCGCGCCCACCCTCCACCAATTGACACGTATTTCACGGTTCACAACTTAATTTGCTAGGCACGTTAGAATTCCTTAGCAAACGTGTATTTACGTTATATTAAATATTCCAAGAATACCAGATTCCGACCTAAGTGT
>BLSH010183251.1:1868417-1879269 GCA_018402905.1 Glandirana rugosa
CGATCCACTCCCCCCCCCCCCGCGATCTCCATCAGGCTTTACCGCGATTTTTAGTGCAGTTAGGCCCCTTTTACACTGGGACCGCCCGAGCTTCAGCGGTAAACCTAGCGGCGATCTACTGCTGTATGGCGCCGCTATTCGGGCGGCAGCACGGCACTTTTAACCTCCCCACAAGGGGTTAAACAGGGGTTAAAAGTGCCGGCGCTCCCGGAGCGGTGTACAACCACTACGGGAGCGCTGCCCATTCAATCTAATGGCAGGAGCGGTGAATACACCGCTCCCCACATTCCTGAAAAATCATGCTTGCATGATTTTCTTCAGCGCCGCACTAGCGCAACGCCTCAGTCAGAAAGCATCCATAGAGATGCATGAAAATAATATTTAGATCGTTATTGCAGCGGTAATTTTAGCGCTTTACCGCTGTAATAACTCCCCAGTGTGAAAAGGGCCTTAATGGGGTCCGACTTGCGGGGCGACTCAGCGCGACTTGACTGTAATAAAAGTCAATGCAAGTCGCCTGAAGTCTTTTCTAAGTCGGAGCAACTTGAGTCTCTAGGGAGACTGCCAAGTCTGGGCAGAGAGCCAAGTTCTGAACCATGCTGATAAAGACTGTAGAAGAGATACAATGTTAATTACTTCAAAGGAATGCACTCTGAATGAACTCCTGTGTATAGAAGATGTTCAGTTTAACCATTTAAAGACTAAATCTTTTCTGATTTGCTGCTTACAAATAAAATTCCATTATTTTGTTCTAGAAAATGACTTGGAACCCCCAAACATTATATATATTTTTTTTAGCAGAGACCCTAGAGAATAAGATGGCGGTTGTTGCAATATTTTATGTCACACGGTATTTGCGCAGCGGCCTTTCAAACACAATTTATTTGGAAAAATGACCCTTTCAAAAAACTAAACAGTGCTGTTAGCCCAATTTTTTTGTATATGTAAGATGTTACGCCGCGAGAATCGTGATCTTTATTCTAAGCAAAAAAATTGTGATTCTCATTTTGGCCAGAATCGTGCAGCTCTACAAGGTATCACTGTAGCATTATATTAGCGGTTTTTGTTGTAGCATTTTTTAACTTTTTTCAGCAAAACTATACCCCCATTAAAGCGTATGGCTCAAAAACGCTGATAAATGCAGAATAGCCACGTTTTTCTGTGTTTGTAAGCTGTTTTCAGCTTTTTTCAGAGTTAGAGCGTTTTTACAGCTGAAAAACTTTTCTCAAAACCCACTAGTTCTGGGGTTTTATTCCAGCTAGAAAACGCCCCTGTCAAAGACTGCATATCTGTGCATGGACACATAGGATAACTTGCTGGGGAGTTTATTGACTGCAGAAAAAAACATCTGAAGCCGAAAACAATAGCTGTAAAAATGTTTTGTGTGCATGAGGCCTTTGAGTTCTACCTGAGGAAGTGATAAGAGGCTAACTAGCAGGAAAAACCCATATTAGAGAAAGACTGCTTGTGGAACATGATTTAAATCTAGCAAAGACTTAAAATTTCAACCCAAGCTAAAACTGCTTTGGCTATGGCAAAAACCCTCAGTCAGGGGACTACTGGCACCATACAGGCTATGAATTCAGGGTCTGACATAGGGTACATATTCAGGCTGAATACAAAAGTACAAGAGATCATCTAAACTTTAATAGAAAGCTGCCCATATACAGAAATGCTTCAACACAGCACATTGCAAACTATGCGGCGTGTGCTGCAAAAGTTGCACAATGCCGTAATTGTAAGAATATGGGACACTTTATTATTATTATTTCAGGTACTTATATAGCGCTGCCAATTTACGCAGCGCTTTACATATACATTATACATTCACATCAGTCCCTACCCTCAAGGAGCTTACAATCTAAGGTCCCTAAAGCCCTGTACACACGGTGCGACGGTCGTATGAAAATGGTTGTACGGCCGCTCATTGTACATTCATCCAACCGTTAGTATGCGTGATTAGAATAGCCGATGTGCGACGGTCATACAACAGAAGTTGGATGAGCAAACTAGAAAACTTTGGTTGTACCAACAAGCGGTTGTACGACCGTTGTATTGTGTGTACAGAGAAGTTGGTCCAACAAGTTGTACTGTGCAAAACACGCATGCTCAGAAGTCAGGAACGCCTGGAAGTGTCCGTTCATGTAAACCTACAATCCTAATGCACAAATCACATGCACCTGAGCTTCCTCTTTATACGTTCGTAACACGTCACTACGTTCAGCTTGGTTGTACGATCGCTTAGTGCATGTCAGTACATGAGATACAACAGCCAACATATGATTTGGTCCGTTCGGCCGTACGACTGTCGCACCGTGTGTCCGAGGCTTTACTCACATTCATACATATACTAGGGCCAATTTAGTCAGGATCTAATTTACCTACCAGCATGTCTTTGGAGTGTGGGAGGAAACCGGAGTATCCAGAGGAAACCTACACAGGCACAGACAGAACATGCAAACTCCAGGCAGGTAGTGTCGTGGTTGGTATTTGAACCAGCGACCCTTTTGCTGCCAGGCAAAAGTGCTATCCACTACACCACTGTGCCGCCCATACACTTTTGAAAAAATCTGCTGTACCTCTACTGCTAGACAGGTTTGTGAAGTTACTTCCCCTGAGATTATCATCTTCAATGTAGATAAATATGATGCTTCTATTCCAGACAAACATTTATGCACTATAACTGTTATTGATGTTTCTGCTAAGGAAGGCTACTCCATTATCCTGATTGATACAGGATCTGCTGTCTCTATGCTGCACAACGGAGTCTACCAAAACTACTATACAATGAACCACTTACTACACCTACTCTGAAACTGGTTAGTTATCTAAGAGACCCTATTCCTGTGCTTGGTTGCATGTTAGTGACTTTAAAAGTTGAATCAACCAGTGTACAAACTAAATTTGAAATAATAAAGAAAGGCACTCTTATACTAGGTCTGGATTTTATTTTGCTACAATTAATAAATGGTCTTATTACAACAGCTCCAGTTACCCCAATGCTACCAGTTCCCACGGCTCCACCACTCAGCGACAGCTCAATGGGCTGTGCAAAGAACTTTGTACACAAAATTACAGTTCAATTAAATGTTAACCTAGTGTGTCATAAATTGAAATGCTTACTCTTCCTGTAAGAAAAGCTGTTTCCCAAGAAATTACTAGATCAAGCTTGTCTTGCATACCCAGTACAAGTACAATCAAAGGTGTGCGCAGCCTATTGCATTAGGATGTGCACCCCAAAGCTCAAATACACATGCCTTTCTCTGCAGCCTCAGCTGCACTGGACAGTGAATGAATGGGAAGTGCTCTGTGCTGAGCAACAGTTTACTATGCTTCAGTTATGATTGAATGCAGTGAATGAGTGTGTTCACTGTGTTAATTTAGAAAAAAGAGGGGGCTGGAAAAAGGCATATTGATTAGCCCCCCTTTCCCCCACTCTCCATCCTGAAACATCCCCCGCATCAGCTGGGGGAGAGGAGAGGAGAGAAGATAGAAGCACTGGGGGAAGCCTGGGCACAAAGGGGAATCAGAGAATTCTGCACTGCCAGCAGTTTATTCAGCAGCCTAGGCACCCGCGGCTGCCTACATTTAATGGCACTGCTGAACAGTGACTGCTTTTGATAGAGTCTGGTTACTGTTAGGTTAATAACCTGTTCCGGGATCGGTGGCCATCTTAGTAAATGTCATTCCTTTGCTGTTGGTTTGCATATGGATATAATGGAAAGTTGTGTAATGTGGCTTTATTAGATAGCTGGATATTTGTTTTTAAGTAAAACACTACACTATATACTACTACTACTTTGTGGCTCCATGTGATGAGCATTCCTCCTAGGAATCATAATACGGTGGTGCTGGCCCCCTGTTGGAGAGGAGAGGTATAACAAGGACTTGTCATCCATGCTGTGAAGCCACTTTAACTGTTTATGCATTGTTTGCTGCATTGTAAAAAATATTGTGCTGGGTCTACTCAAAAAAATTGAGGCAACTATTTGCATCAGCTTTTTAATTACTGTCAACTAAACTTATTTTTGTCTGACTCGTTAGACTTTTCATGCTTTCAACCTTGTTGTCTTAAGTAAAGCCAACTCAATTTTTTTCAGTTTATAGACCATAGTGTTTTAAGTTAGGAATACATACCTAAACTTGTCTGGAACTATAGTTTTAAGTAAAGCCAACTCAATTTTTGCAGTTTATAAACCATAGGTTCAAGTAAAGCCAACTCAATTTTTCCAGTTTTTAAACCATAGATTCAAGTAAAACCAACTCAAATTTTCCCGTTTATAGACCATAGATTCAAGTAAAGCCAACTCAAATTTTCCAGTTTATAGACCATAGATTCAAGTAAAGGCAACTCAAATTTTCCCGTTTAGAGACCATAGATTCAAGTAAAGCCAACTCAAATTTTCCCGTTTATAGACCATAGATTCAAGTAAAGCCAACTCAAATTTTCCAGTTTATAGACCATAGATTTAAGTAAAGGCAACTCAAATTTTCCCGTTTATAGACCATAGGTTCAAGTAAAGCCAACTCAAATTTTCCAGTTTATAGACCATAGATTCAAGTAAAGCCAACTCAAATTTTCCAGTTTATAGACCATAGATTCAAGTAAAGCCAGCTCAAATTTTCCAGTTTATAGACCATAGATTCAAGTAAAGCCAACTCAAATTTTCCAGTTTATAGACCATCGATTCAAGTAAAGGCAACTCAAATTTTCCCGTTTATAGACCATAGATTCAAGTAAAGCCAACTCAAAATTTCCAGTTTATAGACCATAGGTTCAAGTAAAGCCAACTCAAATTTTCCAGTTTATAGACCATAGGTTCAAGTAAAGCCAACTCAAATTTTCCAGTTTATAGACCACAGGTTTAAGTAAAGCCTACTAATTTTTTCACTTTATAGACCATAAGTTTAAGTTACATATATTTAATTTATTTATTTCAGGTACTTACAAAGCACTGTCAATTTGCACAGTGCTGTACATATACATTGTACATTCACATCGGTCCCTACCCTCAAGGAGCTTACAATCTAAGGTCCCTAACTCACATTCATTCATACATACACTACAGCCAATTTAGACAGAAGCCAATTACCCCACCAGCATGTCTTTGAAGTTGGGGAGGAAACCAGAACACCCCCATGCAGGCACAGGGAGAACATGCAAACTCCAGGCAGGTAGTGTCATGGTCGGGATTCAACCAGCAACCCTTTTGCTGCCAGGCGAAAGTGCTATCCACTACACCACTGTGCTAACCTCTACATCATTGTGCTGCCCTATTACTTGTCTGGGACCATAGTGATATTACCCTATTTTTTCTTGCAACTTACTAAATTTTTGTAAATTGGTAAAACTTATTTTCCAAATGTATTTGATATATGTTTGAATATTTTTATTTAATAATAATAATATGTTTTTTTTAAAAAGGAAGTCTCATGAAAACAGGCTTTCAAAACAAATTAACATTTATTATTTATAAAGTGTTACAAATGTAATATTATTAAAACAGCATCAAATGTAAATGTAAACATCTATTTAAAAAAAAAAAGAAAAACATGTCTCTTTCAAACTGAAACACATGTTACATACAGTATATCTGTAAAGAACATAGAACACAGAATGTATTAACTTTTTTTAAAGCCTTTTATTAAAGTAATTTGCACTTTAAATTGTGAACTTTTGAAGATAGATTCCCCACATCTAGCTCTAAAAATATCTTCTGAAACTCTTCAAAGGTATATTTTAGGTTTTTTGTGTAGCTTAGGTTAAAAGCAGAAATGAGTCCCATAATCATTCTTTCTGATGCAAAATCTGAGTGCTATGTGAAAAAATACACTTTACTAAAATGCTTGTTTTTGCTGCACAAATGCAGAACAAACTTATGGTTTATTTGTTTTTGAAATGTAATGACATAGTGGTCAGGGCTTTAGGTTATATAATCTAACGTTAAATGTCCAATATCTCAAAAATCAAACAAACAGAAATTTGTTTTTGTGGTACAAATCAGCACAAACAAATGGTATAATTGTATTTAAATGTAATAACGTGGTGCAAAGTGGGAGAGGTTTCATCAACTATAATGCACAATATCTCTGAAACTAAACCGGCACATACGTTCCTTTTTGCAGCACAAATCTGCACAGATGCAGTGCAAACAAATGCAATTACATTTTAATAACATTGGGTGCAAAGTGGTGGGGCTTGATGTTGCATAATCCGAATTTGAATTCCAATATCTCAAAAACCAAACCGGCTGAAACATTCATTTTTGTGGCACAAATCAGCACAAACAAATGGTATAATTGTTTTAAAAATTGAACACCATGGGGTGCAAAGTGGGCGAGGATTCATCAACTATTATGAGTAATCTCTGAAACCAAATGGCACAAATATTCATTTTTGCAGCACAGATGCAGCACAATAATGCTATCTTTGTTTTTAAATTTTAATAACATGGGGTGCGAATTGGGTGGGGCTAGAAGTCACATAATCTAAAATGTAATATGCAATAACTTCAAAACCAATTGGCAGAAACATTCATTTTTGTGTCACAAAACAGTTTTTAAGCTTAACAGCCGGCGGTCCCTCACTCTGCATTTTGGTTGCGATCTGCCAAATGCAGTAAGCACAAACTTTGCGTTGAGCACAAGTGAGTTGTCATAATAGGTGTATACAATGGACGTATGTCCATTTGTTATAAATATATTAATCTGCAAATAAAATAAACTTTTTAAGCAAAATTTAAAGCATGTGAACAATGGTTAGTTCAATGTTCATTCTTACCTTTCAATGCCATTGCATAGTGACTTGGAAAAATTCTTGTCACTGGTGGTGCTCTTTTGTCCTGGGCCTCAAATGTATGGGAACTGCCTTGTGCAGGTTTTCAAAGTTCCAAAAGACATCAAACTCTTTAAAATGACAGTATCAAAACTCATGCGGTTGCATGTTTGGCAAACAATTTCAATCAAATGAAAAGACAATTTTTTTAAGTAAATGTAACTCAATTAGAATATGGAACATACCTTAAACGTTTTGTCTAGATTACTCAATATTATACATTATTTTTGTAAATGTAAAAGGTGTGTTTTAAGAACTAATGAAAATTAAGTAAGGTACTTAAAATATCAAATTAAATTAATTAACATTTATTTATTTGTTGAAAATTATAACACTTTTATGTTAAAATTATAAGCCAACAGTATCATTCTTCTCAGTGTGCCTCTTTATGCAGCTCAGGATCTGGTGAGAGCATTGTGGTGTTGGTGTTTCACCCACACATGGTGATGCATATTATTCCGTTGGTGGAAGACTGAAAATGCTTATAACTGCCAAGCGGATTATTTCTTGATGAAGACACCTAGAGGACTGTTAATCTTTGAACTTTACTTTGTGTTCTCCCAATCTAGGCACTTTCATTTTGGGGACTATTTTTATGGAACCTGCAATGCTTATGCTTTCTTCTGCACATGTGTTTGCACTTTAACCACTTCAGCCCCGGAAGGATTTCACACTTTAGGACCAGAGCCCTTTTTGCGATTTGGCACTGCGTCGCTTTAACTGAAAATTGCGCGGTCGTGCGACGTTGTATCCAAACGAAATTTGCGACCTTTTTTTCCCACAAATAGAGCTTTCGTTTGGTGGTATTTGATCACCGCTGCGTCATTGCTGATCGCCGCTATAAACAAAAGAAGAACGACAATTTTGCAAAAAAACCCAAATTTCTTACTTTTTGCTAAAATACAAATCCAAAAAAAAATATAAAAAAACATTTTTTTTCATCGGTTTTGGGCGATTTATATTCTTCCTCATATTTGTGATTAAAAAAAATCGCAATCGGCGTTTATTGATTGGTTTGCGCAAAAGTGGTCCCGTTTACGGATGATGAGAATTAATTTCTGGGGTTTTTATTTCTTTTCTTTTTTTTACTAGTAATGGCGGCGATCTGCGATTTTTAGCGGTACTGCGATATTGGGGCGGACATGTCGGAACATTTTGACACTTTTTTGGGACCATTGGCATTTATACAGCGATAAGTGCTATAAAAATGCACTGATTACTGTGTAAATGCCATTGGCAGTGAAGGGGTTAACCTGCAGGGGGCGCTCTAAGGGTTAACTGTGTTCCCTGAGCGTGTTCTTACTGTATGGGGGCTGCCCTAACAGGGGAAGGGAAGTGATCACAGCTTCCATGTAGAGGAAGGCTGTGATCACAGTCCTTCCCCCTCTCACAGAACAGAGGTCCGTGTTTACTTACACGGACCTCCGTTCTTTCACTCCGGGGGGGGCATCGCAGGTAGCCGGCGGAGATCGAATCCGCCGTACCCGCTCCCTGGCCCTCCCCGGACACAGTGAGCGCGCGGGCACGCCGCTCACTGTACGCAATCTGGCAGCCGCCGTCGTATGATGGCGTTTTGCCTTACAGAGCCACTCTGTCGCCGTCAGATGCCGATCGGCGGTCGGCAAGTGGTTAATGATACATTAAAGTATAAGTTGCAAGCAATTCCCTCTAAGTCCAATGCCTCTGAAATCTTCAGTTGCTAATCAACAAGATAAATGTAATGATCAATGAATGCAGATTGGAAATGTGGTGAGAGAGAAGTACATTTTCAGCCTGGTGCTCTAATTAGAATTTAGAAAGCCCTGCTTATTGAAACAAGGTCAATTCAGATTTTCTTATCCATTTAGAGTGACAAGTCAACAAGGACCCAACACCTATGAATTTTCTTGTAAACACATATGGCACTGAGAGGTATAGGCTTCAGTCGCAACTCCATCCCCCTCCACCTCAATATTCCTCACCTCTTCCGGGGTCCTGTAAGTCCTGCACATGTATTCTTTGCATGTCAAGAGTGAGCAAGGGTGTAGACTGCATGGCACATATAGTATAATTAGAAAATACACCTTTAATGCCTAGCAATTTTTTCACTGCGTTAATTCTTTTTTAAAGAGGCACTTCACTCCTCCTTACATTTTTATTTCCTTTCACCTAATCCACTGGGTTTTCTTCAAAAAATATACATGCTGAGCGAATCTGGGGTTGTCTTGTGAACACCTCTGCTCTGTTGCAGCAGTCAAGGTCTGTAAAACCATCTTATCTTCTGACAGGGGGGTGGCTGTCTCTTCCTGGTTCTTGCAGCCTGCTCCTGATGACATGCCACACACAGCACATGAGCTGTGTGGTAGGAAAACTGCCCAGTGCATGCCCAGTGGAGATTGCCCAAACCCAAAAGCTCCAGACAGGGGGTAATTACGTGAGAAAGCTAGAGGCCTAGACCCAAAAAATAAGTACTTTCCCACTAAAAAATATGCTAATATCTGACTGTGTACTAAGGGGTTGGAGGAGGACAAGTCACTAAAGAGGGAGAAGGTCTGCTTTACATTTCTGTTTGAGAACAAGTGAAGTAAAAGTTTCTTTAAAGTAAAACTAAGACCAAAACATTTTGTTTTTACTTTGGATAGAGTAAGGGATGGTTACAACCTCTGTCAGGTGTTTTTTTTTGCCATTTGTGTCCCATTGGGGAAATTTACCTTCACTACCTGTCCTATTGCCACAACAGGGCTTGAGTGGATACCCCTCCAAAGTGAGGGAAATCTCTGGTTGCCAGCAAGATCACAAGAGCTAGTGTCTCCAATGGAAGATTTCCCTTCAATTCCTGTTCTGATGACAACTCAAAATTTGGGATGACAGGAGATAAAATGTGGAAGCGCTGGTTAGAGATAAAAACATAAATGAGGTAATCCTGTGTGTAATAATATATAAAGTGCATAAAACATCTCCTACAACATGATAAATGATCCTACATAACTAGTAACTCATAAAGTGCATCCGTGCTAATGGAACAGTGAACTTGAAATTAATTGATCCCTGAAAACCTTTCTCTTTAAAGAAGCCTATCCTGCTTCTATCTAATACTCTTTCTTTCTACATCAGCTCATCCCCCACAGCTTTTTCCTTTTGTATCAATTGACCCTCCCTCCTAGATTGTAAGCTCTAATGAGCAGGGCCCTCTGATTCCTATTGTACCAAATTGTGATGTAACTGTACTGTCTGCCTTCATTTTTGTAAAGTGCTGCTCAAACTGCTGGCGCTATATAAATCCTGTATAATAAAAAATTGATCCACATACCATATAATACAATCAAAATCTAATAGCTACAAAAAAAGAGTAACATTAATAATCAGAAATAATTGAGTCCTTGTGTGTAATAAACCTTCTGTTGTTATTCAATCATACAAACTTAATGTGCAAATTGCAAAAGGAATTAAAGTGCATATGTTATTGTGCAAAGCAACAAAGGGAAACGGTCCACTCCGAAACGGCAGGTGAAAAATAGCAGATAAAAAAACAGCAGGTAGAAAGCTATCTTCTAATTCCACAACTAAATACGGGTGTGCAACACTGACTTCTTCAATCACAGGTGGTGACTAATGCCTCGTACACACGGGACGACGATCGTGTTCAACACGTCGTACTCACGACCGTTGCATGCAGAATCGTTCGTCTGTGGCGGCACTGTCAACAGTTGAACGTACGACGGTCGTTCGTGGGAGTTGTATGTGCAGACTACAAATCTTGGTCGTGTCAACAAGCTCGCATACGACCGTTGAGTCGTGTGTAGAGCAGCTGTGTTCAACAAAGTTGTATTGTGCTAAACACGCATGCGCCAAGTCCGGAACGGGCGGAAGTGTCCGTTCGTGTACAACTAGGCTTCAGTTTCACAGTTGCAGATTCGTTTTGATTTTGACAATTCCATTCAAATAGTGAAATGCGGCGCACATTAGCATCTTTTTCAATGGGATAATAACGAAGATGCACCTTGCTAGTGGTACACATGATACTAATGTCATACAAGT
>BLSH010183251.1:1886675-1899298 GCA_018402905.1 Glandirana rugosa
GAGTAACCGGGAGAATACTGAGTGGGGGGGGGAGGAAAGGACCGTTTGAGAGTCCTCTCACTCTCTCTCTCGACACGTACTACAGAATTCGGATCCGATTACTGGTCTGTTATTTCTCCTTCACCCGACTATTCTATAAATGACCGTCTTGCAAAATGATACGTTTCAATTTTGTTGTTCCCGTCTTATAAATTATCTACCTTTCTACTTTTTTACTGACTTCCAGGCGAAATTCGTCTAAATTGCTTTGTGAAAATTTCTAGTTTTTCTTTGTTTATTCTGTTGCATTAACAAACCTTGAATGGCTTAAATGGAACAGTCTGCTTTATTTAAAGTGTAAATGTGTTAACACAAACAATTACGTTGTCTTATTTGTTTCTTTTTGATCTTTAAAAGTGTTTCGTTAAATCTGCTTAAAGCGGACCTTCAGTCATTTTTTCATCTTTCCATCTATTAAATATTCTGCCCTTGTTGTTTTAACTTTGCATAGTAAAACGTTCTGCCAGTAAATATCTTATCAGCCCACTTCCTCTTTATTGTCTGGTCATTAGCCTAGGCTTAAGACATCATGCACAGCTCTCTCTCTCACTCTCCTGAGAGTTTGCCAGGAAAGGAGGGGGGGGGTGAGTCATAAGAGGGCCAATGAGAGCTGCAGGTGTGCCTCTGTTTGTGTAAATTCAGGAAGTGAACAGGCAGGAGGTTCAGCTGCCCACAGTTAAAATGGATGCAGCCAGACTTAGTGGAGGGAGATTTATGCAGCATATTTGGCAAGTACAGAATCACAGTATATATAAATTAATATGCAAAGTGGTTGGAGGAAAGCTTCAGAATGGCAAAGATGTTTTATTACAAATTATGTGAGCAGACTGCAATTCCTCTTTAATAAGTGCAACATTTTGATCTTGTCCTGTGCACACTTTCTTTGTTATCTCAAGAGGTCCTCACGCTTCTTATCTTGCATTACAGAACAGTTAAAGGGGTTGTAAAACCAGAAGGTTTTTTTTATCTTAATGCTTTCTATGAATTAAGATAAAAAGCCTTCTGTGTGCAGCAGCCCCCCTCAGCCCGCCTAACACTTATCTAAAGCCCCTCTCTGCCCAGCGATGTCCATGAGTGTGTCAGCCGTCTGATATTCTCCCCCCTGATTGGCTGAGACACAGCAGTGGTGCCATCAGTGGCGGCTCCTCCATAGAGGGCACTAGTGCGCTGCCACCCCCCCCATCAGGAGCACAGAAGAGGGACCCAAGAAGAGGATCCGGGATGCCCTGTGCAAATCCACTGCAACAAAGCAGGTAAGTATAACATGTTTATTATCTTTATAGGAAAAAAAAGACTTTACAGTCACTTTAAGCCTAGTACACACGGGCCGAATGTTGGACGGCATCGGCCGGTACAATAGAAACCGGCCAACATGTGGCCCGTGTACAGTGCAGTCGGTCCGAGAGAAGCTGCCCATTCGAAGGGTCAGGCCTGAAAAGGGTCTACCGAAAGTCTGCCGATCAGCGCTCCTCCTGAGCTGGGTTGAGCAAAAAAAAAACTACTAGCGTGTATCAGGCTGAAGTCTCTATGTTGTCTGAACACTGAGAACTGGCATGATTCAACAGTTTAATAACAGACAACTGGGAAGGGCTGACACCGGGTTTTGAAATTTCACGTGGTGTCATTTCACACAAGGAATCCAAAAAAAGATGACAATGGTTTATGTCACTATGTTTTAGTGGAGTTTGTTTTCTAATTCCTTTTCCATTTTCGAAAATATCTCTTAGCACCCTGAACTACAACCATAAAAAGCAACGCAATTGCTATGGGGCCTATAAATACCTGAGGGTAATATGGTCAGTATATGTAATGATTTACCAAGATGATTTACCAAGATAACAATGCTACTAAACAGAAGTGTATATAGAAATCAGTCAACTTTGAGATCTTTTTTATCTTTTTAAGAAAGCAATTTATATCAGTAGTGGAATTGCCTTTAACCACTTAAGGACCGGAAGGATTTCCAGCTTTAGGACCGGGGCCCTTTTTGCGATTCGGCACTGCATCGCTTTAACTGAAAATTGCGCAGTCGTGCGACGTTGTACCCAAATGAAATTTGCGTCCTTTTTTTCCCACAAATAGAGCTTTCTTTTGGTGGTATTTGATCACCGCTGCGTCATTTGTGATCGCCGCTATAAACAAAAGAAGAGCGACAATTTTGCAGAAAAACCCAAATTTCTTACTTTTTGCTAAAATACAAATCCAAAAAAAAAAAATATAAAAAACCTTTTTTTTCCATCGGTTTGGCCGATTTATATTCTTCCTCATATTTGTGATAAAAAAAAATCGCAATCGGCGTTTATTGATTGGTTTGCGCAAAAGTGGTCGCGTTTACGGATGATGAGAATTCATTTCTGGGGTTTTTTTTTTTTTTTTATTTTTTACTAGAAATGGCGGCGATCTGCGATGGACATGTTGGAACATTTTGACACTTTTTTGGGACCATTGGCATTTATACAGCGATCAGTGCTATAAAAATGCACTGATTACTGTGTAAATGCCATTGGCAGTGAAGGGGTTAACCTGGGGGGGCGCTCTAAGGGTTAACTGTGTTCCCTGGGCGTGCTCTTACTGTATGGGGGCTGCCCTAGCTGGGGAAGGGAAGTGATCACACCTTCCATGTAGAGGAAGGCTGTGATCACAGCCCTTCCCCCTCTCACAGAATGGAGGTCCGTGTTTACTTACACGGACCTCCGTTCTTTCACTCCGGGGAGGGCATAGCGGGTGGCCGGCGGAGATCGACTCTGCCGCACCCGCTCCCTGGCCCTCCCCGGACACAGTGAACGCACGGGCGCGCCTCCGGCGGCGCGCACGTGCTCACTGTGCAAGATCTGGCATCCGCCGTCATATGACGGCGTTTCGCCTTACAGAGCCACTTTGCCGCCATCAGATTTTGATCGGCGGTCGGTAAGCGGTTAAAGTATAACTAAGGGCAAAACTTTTTTTTTAAATTTTGGACAGAGTGGAGATGGATTAGAACATCTGTTTTTATTTCTGCCTGTGCCCCCATTAACCGTTTCCACACCGCCTACCGTATATTCACGGCGGCAGTGTGGACGCTGAGCGCGAATCGCCGTAAAAAAATGGTGATCTGCTGGTGGCCGATAGGGGGCGCGCGCGCCCGCCGTACTCCTGGGGAGTGTGCCCGCGGCTCGGGTGGACCCGTTGTCTGCCGGCGAGCGGCGATGAGTGGCCACAGCCAAAGAACGGGGAACCGCCGATGTAAACACGGCGGTTCCCCACTCTGTTAGTGGAGGCATAGGAGATCCACTGATCCCTGTCACTGGGATCAGTTAGATCTCTTATGCCCATGGTAGCCCAGTCCCCCCACAGTTAGAACACACCTAGGAAACACAGTTAACCCCTGCAGGTTAACCCCTTCACTGCCAATGACATTTATACAGTAATCAGTGGACATTTAAATTTCTGATCGCTGTATAAATGTCATTGGTCCCAAAAAAGTGTCAAAATGGTCCGACATGTCTGCTGCAATATCTCAGTACCGCTAAAAATCGCAGATCGCTGCCATTATTAGTAAAAAAAAAACAATCAAAAAAAACCCAGAAATGAATTCTCATCATCCCTAAACACGGCCACTTTTGCGCAAACCAATCAATAAATGCCAATTGCGATTTTTTTAACCAAAAATATGAGGAAGAATATAAATCGGCCAAAACCGATGAAAAAATATTTTTTTTTATATTTTTTTTTATTTGTATTTTAGCAAAAAGTAAGAAATTTGGATTTTTTTGCAAAATTGTCGCTCTTCTTTTGTTTATAGCGGTGATCAGAAATGACGCAGAGGTGATCAAATACCACCAAAAGAAAGCTCTATTTGTGGGGAAAAAAAGGACGCAAATTTCATTTGGGTACAACGTTGCACGACCGCGCAATTGTCAGTTAAAACGACACAGTGCCGAATCGCAAAAAGTGCTCTGGTCCTAACATGGGAAATTCTTCCGGGGCTGAAGTGGTTAAGGAGATCCACCCTCTCTCTTTGTCCGGTTTACCATTATCATTGAAAGTGAAAGTAAAAGAAAAACCCAATTTTTGGGTTGCCCCTAGAAAAGTAAGGGGAAATCTTCAAATGGGGACACTAGTTTTGGTGACCTGGGGGTCCCCTAGGAATTCCTTTAATTTGCAGGGATTTCCTCTTACTTCCTGTTTGGCTCTGGGACCGAAAGTGAAGGTAAATATCCGCCATGGGACATAGATGGCTTAAAAAAAATCGAACAGGGGTTATAACCCTCCCTTACTCTATGCAAAATTTAAAAAAAGTTTTGCCAATAGTTCTACTTTAAGGTAGAGATTGCCTAGAAGTAATATTGCTTTTGGCCCTCTTGTTTGTAGGTACTGGGTGGTGACCACCTTAACCACTTGACCATTTAAACCCCCTTAACAACCAGACTTTCAGCTTTCAGTGCTCTCACATTTTGAATGACAGTTACTCAGTCATGCAACACTGTACCCAAATCAAATGTTTGTCCTTTTTGTCACACAAATAGAGCTTTCTTTTGGTGGTATTTAATAACCACTTGTTTTTATTTTTTGCGCTATAAATGAAAAAGACAGAAAATTCTGTTTAAAAAATGCATTTTTCTAAGTTTCTGTTTTGCAAATTAGTAATTTTTCTTCATAAAATTTGGCCAAAATTTATACTGCTACATATCTTTGGCAAAATAACCCAAATCAGTGTATATTATTTGGTCTTTTTGAAGGTTATAGAGTCTACAAGCTATGGTGCCAATCACTGAAAATTTTTCACACCTGATGTACTGACGGCCTATCTCATTTCTTGAGACCCTAACAAGCAAGGAAAGTACAACTACCCCCCAAATTACCCCTTTTTGGAAAGTAAACATTCCAAGGTATTTAGTAAGAGGCATGGTGAGTTTTTTGAAGTTGGCATTTTTACCCACAATTTTTTGCAATATGAAGATTTTTTCTCCACAATATTGTCATATCAACAGGTTATTTCTCACACACAGCATATGCATACCGCAAATTACACCCCAAAATACATTCTACTACTCCTCCTGATATGGCGATACCACATGTGTGAGACTCTTACACAGCCTGGCCACATACAGAGGTCCAACATGTAGGGAGCACCATCAGGCGCTCTAGAGACATAAATTACACATCTAATTTCCTGACTACCTCTTGCACTTTTGAAGGTCCTGAGCACCAGGACAATGGAAACGCCCCAAAAATTACCCCGTTTAAGAAAGTAAACACTACAACGTATACTTTAGGAGGCATAATGAATCTTTTGAACATGTCTTTTTTTCCACAAATTTTTGGAAAATGTGGAAAGAAAATGAAAACACATTTTTTTTACACAAAGTTGTCCATTTATACAATATTTATTACGCATAACATGTAAATAGCAAAAATTACACCCTAAAATATATTCTTCTACTCGTCACAAGTATGGCGATACCCCATCTGTAAAGACTTTTCCACAGCCTGGCCACATACAGAGACCCAACTTGCAGGGAGCACCGTCAGGTGTTCTAGGGCCATACATTTCAAATCGAAATTGACTATCTATTACACTATTGTGAGGCACTATAGTGGCACGGATGGGCACTGTAGTGGCACGGATGGGCACTGTAGTGGCACTGATGGGCATTGTAGTGGCATGAATGTGGCACAGATGAGAACTGATGTGGCATGGATGAGCATGAATAAGGCATAAATGAGCCGTGGATGGGTATAGCTGAGAACGAATGGGGGTGGCTGAGCATGGATGGGGATGACTGAGCACAGATGGGGATGACTGAGAACGGATGGGGATGGCTGAGCATGGATGGGATGGCTGAGCATGGATGGAGATGGCTGAGCACGGATAGGGATGGCTGAACATGGATTGGGATGACTGACCATGGATGGGGATGACTGAGTACGGATGGGATGGCTGAGCATGGATGGGGATGGCTGAGCACAGATGGGAATGGCTGAGCATGGATGGGGATGGCTGATCATGGGTGGGGATGACTGAGCATGGGTGGGGATGACTGAGCATGGATGGGGATAGCTGAGCACGTATGGGGATGACTGAGCACGTATGGGGATGATTGAGCATGTATGGGGATGATTGACCACGGATGGGGATGACTAAGCACAGATCGGATGGCTGAGCATGAACGGGTTGGCTAAGCACAGATGGGGATGACTGAGCATGGATGGGGATGACTAAGCACAGATGGGGATGGCTGAGCATGGATGGGGATGACTGAGCATGGATGGGATGGCTCGGTCGTGTATATAGATGGTCCTGTAACCAATTCTTTGGGCATCCCACGGTCACCCCTTTTCCCCACCCAAGTTAATCCCCTAAATAAAACAAACAAAAACAAGAGCCGGCCTGTTCAGTGACTTCGAATGTGTGAGATATGGTGGGATTGAGGGCAGCTATAAGGTGTACTATAACTACCAGCCACTCCCAAGGGAGCACATGGCTACACAAGTGTATACAGTGTATTTTGTAATTCATTCCTATGGGCAGAATTATGCAGCAGCTGGGCTCCTGGGGGCCACAAATACAGGCGTATTTTCTGCTGTATACCCATATGCCTTCAAACACATCTGTGTGCATGGGCCCTTACTGTAAAGTGTTGTGGAAAATGTTATCTTTCTACAGTTGGTTCAGACAGGATACTTTATAAAAATGATGTTTAATACCAGGTGTCAACCACAACAAATTGAGCAGGTAGCATAATATGGTTTATCAAAATTGATTTTGAATTTTTGTTTGGATTTAAAAAAAGGAAAATATGCTTTTCATTAGACATCAATTGTGGTCAAACGTTAGCATGGGGCAAAGCCACAGTTCTTTATACGTCACATAAACAATTTCACACGCTGCAACACAGTACAATTCCCCCTTTTTAACTTCCAGCAGATGTTCTGGCTTGGGATTTTGGACTTGTTTGTATAAAATACAGTCATTTACTGGAATAGGCTGAAATTATTGTGCAATACTACATATCTGAAAGTGAATGTGATTTTAAAACCAGGCATTGGTTACTAAATAGATATACTGGTTATTGTAAAATTTCAGATTTGCTCATCATACTATCCAGACCAACCAAAACAAGATGTCATGTTGTTATTAATTAAATGGGGTTACATTATGCCTTATAATGCAGTGAATAAAACTAAAATGAAATGCCCCCCCCCCCCCACACACACACAAAGCTTGCCTCAATGAAATTTCAGCCAAGTGAAGGGTTCTGCTCATACCGAAACATAATAATAGTATTTGTGCAAAACCTGATGTCAAGGTTTGTACCTGCCAGTTAGTGCATCTCTAAGATAGCAGCTGGTATAGCTTTTGTGAGAAGGCTTGTGTAAACTGGTCTACAGAAAATACATAGAACCGACAGTCATCTATTTAAACTAGAGATATTGTCATTTTTAAGTCCAGGTACTGCTGGGTCTGCAGCATGATGCCTGGCATCAGAATATAAAAAATAGTACCTGCCAATAGATCTGGTACACAATGTCCAACAGCTAGACAAATAGTTCATGGCAGCGGAATGTTCCAAAGCTTCAGTGGTATATGCCTGTGCATGATATTTGGCAATGGGTTCAGTGTTCAATTCCCATTTAGTTGTTTTTGTTTTCTGATGTACTGTAGAATAATACAGAGATACATATGAGTGCCAGTGAGTGCTTTTTTAGCACCTACTTTGGCTAAGGGTAACTTAATTCAAATGTTTTGAAAGTCAGCTGCGAGCATGTTCATTACCGTGCTTGGAATTGGTTCCCTTGCTTTTAAATCTGTAATGTAGAATATATTGTAAAAATGAACCTAGATAAATCATTTTCTTTTACATTTTTTAACAGAACAGTTTCTTTTACATTTACAGTGCCTTGAAAAACTATTCATACCCCTTGAAATGTTCTACATTTTGTCATGTTACAACCAAAAATGTAAATGTATTTTATTGGGATTTTATTTGGTAGAACAACACATAGTGGCACATAATTGTGAAGTGAAAGGAAAATGTTAAATGATTTTCAAAAAGTTTTACAAACAAATATCTGAAAAGTGTGGTGTGTATTTGTATTCAGCCCCCTTTACTCTGATACCCCTAACAAAAATCGAATGGAACCAATTGCCTTCATGAAGTCATCTAAATAGTAAATAGAGTCCACCTGTGTGTAATATAATCTCAGTATATATACAGCTGCTCTGTGAAGCCCTCAGAGGTTTGTTAGAGAACAAACAGCATTATGAAGGCCAAGGAACACACCATAAATGTCAGTGATGAAGTTGTGAAGAAGTTTAAAGCATAGTTAGGTTATAAGAAAATATCCTAAGCTTTGAACATCTCAGGGAGCACTGTTCAATCCATCATCCGAGAATGGAAAGAGTATGGCACAACTGCAAACCTACCAAGACATGGCTGTCCACCTAAACTGACAGGCCAGGCAAGGAGAGCTTTATTTATAGAAGCATCCAATAGGCCCATGGTAACTCTGGAGAAGCTGCAGAGATCCACATCTCAGGTGGGAGAATCTGTCCATGGAACAACTATTAGTCGTGTACTCAAAATCACAAATCTGGTCTGTATGGAAGAGTGGCAAGAAGAAAGCCATAAGAAGTCATGTTTGCAGTTTGCGAGAAGCCATGTGGGGGACACAGCAAATGTGGAAGCAGGTGCTCTGGTCACATGAAACCATATTGATTTTTTGCCTTAAAAGCAAACTGCTATGTGTAGTGGAAAACTAACACTGCACATCACCCTGAACACACCATCCTCATCGTGAAACATAGTGGTAGCAACATCATGTTACGGGGATGCTTTTCTTCAGCAGGGACAGAGAAGCTGATCACAGTTGATGGGAAGATGGGTGGAGCCAAATGCAGGGCAATCTTAGAAGAAAACCTGTTAGAGTCCGCAAAAGATTTGAGACTGGGGCGGAGGTTCACCTTCCAGCAGGACAACGACCCTAAACATACAACCAGAGCTTCAATGGAATGGTTTAGATCAAAGCATATTCATGTGTTAGAATGGCCCAGTCAAAGTCCAGACCTAAATCCAATTGAGAATATGTGGCAAGATTTAAAAATTGCTGTTCACAAACACTCTCCATCCAATCTGACAGAGCTTGAGCTATTTTGCATAGTAGAATGGGCAAAATGTCACTCTCTAGATGTGCAAAGCTGTTAGAGACATCCCCAAAAAGATTTACAGCTGTAATTGCAGAGAAAGGCGGTTCTACAAAGTATTGACTCGGTGTGGCTGAATACAAATGCACGCCACACTTTTCACATATTTATTTGTAAATAAAACCATTTATCATTTTCCTTCCACTTCACAATTATGTACCACTTTGTGTTGCTCTATCACATAAAATCCCAATAGAATACATTTACGTTTTTGGTTGAATCTCTACTGGGGAGATTCAACCTTTCTATATAACCTGGTGACCTTTGGGGCAGAAAGTGATAAAAATCCATAATTTTATGAATTGTCACATAGGATAAGGGGAAATCTTCCAACAAGAAATCCTATTCAAGTGACCATTGTCTAAGGAGGGGATTTCCCCTCACTTTGGAAACATTCTTTTCACTTTCTGTTGTGTCTCTCTGACAGGAAGCAAATAAAATAAAATAATGTAATAACTGTTTCTCTCTCTCTACAACTGCAAAATAAACTTTAGACTAGACATTTTGGCTTTATCAAAAGTTTGTATTATAGCAGAGTCCATTGACTATTGATGGTGTGGAGTCCATCTGCCATTAGTCTGCAGCCACTCAGTCAAAGGTATACAACTTACCTACACATATCCAAAAACTTCTTATGAATGATTATAATCTAAAAGTGCGACTGTAAACTTTTAATTTTATTTGAAAATCCATACAACATCAAGAAAGTTGCAAACAGGTGTCCAATATGATAAAGTGGGAGATTTAGGTCTCATGCACACAGGACCTTAAAAAAAAACGTTCTAAAACCATCAGTAGCTTTTATCAGCTTTTTGCACTGACGTTTTTGAGCAGTAACTTTTTTTTTTTTTTTTTTCAATGGACCAAAAATGTCCAAAAACATTGGTGAGCCGCGTTTTTGAGCAGTAGCGGTTTTTTCTGTTGTTTTTTTTTTCCTCGATGGATCTAAAACGTCAAAAAACATTGGTGGACGGCGTTTTTGTACGTTTTTGAGTGTTTTTACAGCTGAAAAATGTCTCTCAGAACCCACTTGTCTTGGGGTTTTTTTTACAGCTCAAAAACGTCATTGGCCAAAACAGCTGATAACAGCCTATGTGTGCATGGACACATAGGATACCATGGTGGAGAGTTTATTGTCTGTAGAAAAAACTTCTTCAGCTAAAAACAGCAGCTGTAAAACAGTCAAAAAACGTCCTGTGTGCATGAGGCCTTAGAGTTCTTTAGAAGTTTCCTATACTTTCTGTAAAGGCACTGAAGGGAATCTTTCATTAATTATTATTATTATACAGGATTTATATAGCGCCAGCAGTTTGCGCAGCGCTTTACAAAAATGAAGGCAGACAGTACAGTTACATCACAATTTGGTACAAGAGCAATCAGAGGGCCCTGCTCGTTAGAGCTTACAATCTTAAGCAAAATATTTGCCGCAGGAGCCATATATGGTAGCTGGCAGTTGTCATTCCTAAATCATTGACTGCCCAGGTACTAGTACAGGCGGTCCCCGGGTTACAAACAAGTTAGGGACTGTAGGTTTGTTCTTAAGTTGAATTTGTTTGTAAGTCGGAACAAGTACATTTTTTAAGTGTAGCTTCAGCCAAAAAAACTATTTTTTAAGCTTTTTGGATAGCATAGGGAAGGGGTAACACCCCTGTAATGTTTGTTTTGCTGTCTGTGTTTCTGTTCAGAAGATTTCACCTCACATCCTGTCCCAATCATAATTGGATTTTGAAAATTTTGAGTGGTTTTGGAAACAAACCTTGGTGATAAAGCTTCAGTGGAGACACCTTTTCCCCATAATAACTCTTACAGGAGTGAATTTCCCTTCCTAGGGGGAGATTTCCTCTCACTTCCTGTTGTCTCCCTCCGTTTGTAAGTAGGAGTCGTTTGTAAGTCGGGTGTTTGTAACTAGGGGACCGCCTGTATGTGGTTTGTGAGTCAGGGAAAGCTGCTTATTTCAAATTCTGGCATTTTGTTTAATGATAAATTCCCTGTAATAGCTCCTCTGGTGGAGAACATTTAGCACACATATATCATAAAACGTCTGGTGCTTGTAAGTAGACAACATGAATCCATGAATTCAATTTTGACAGGGCAATTATTTTTAAAACAGAACTGTTTTTTTATTACAATTTTTGTGTGCATGCATACTTGCGGAACTTGAGGCTTTTCCAGGAGGTCTCCCAGCTGCTGAGCAGGCATAGTATAGGACCTGGGATTATTTAAGAACTAATGGTTTCAGCACTTCTAGCTGAATAGCTCAGAGGTTATAAGCTTTCCAAACTTCACTTATAGTATGCTGTTATTCTCCAAGTTTGCACAAAGGGCTGAGACCATTTCTACAGCAATGTGACTCCTCCCAGTCCAGCCCTTGTATCTTTTCACTTGCTGACGGCTACATTTTTTTAAAACAATTTACAAATAGCTTAATAAGAGCAAGTAAAAAGGAGGATTGGGTGGGCATAGAACTGCCCTATTACATGCCCAGTTCCTCGTGTTCCTCCGCCACCCTCTACTAATGCTAATAAACAGACTAGGTAAGATGGTAAATAGATAATATATAATATGGATAAGGTAACACAAATTTTCAAGTTTATATGCATGCATTATTTTTTACTTGCAATTTCACAAGTCTGCTCTAATACAACGTAAAAAGCAATATGATTTATGGAACCTTTATACAAGCTATTTCATGGAGTTACAAATTCTTTGGCTTTCAGTCATAAATTTGTCTTCATTGTGCAGGTCAACAGTATATATGTAGTTAAAGTATCTGACTTCTCATCCCTTCATTCTGTCATCGGGCTACTTCCTCTATACAAGCACACAGATTCTAATGTTAGTTGACCTTATAAGCTTCATATGGTAGGCCCAGAGACCTCAGAGAAAACCTGCCACTTTGATTATTATCGGTAAGCCAAGAAAAGGTAATAAGGGGGGGGGGGGCAGTAGGAAGAGGCTTGGAGCATCTCTCTACCCTCAGGTCTTCTCATATAGGTTGTCCAGTAGGGATGAGCTGTTGGTTCGAGCTGAACGTAAGTTTGACTTGAGCAATGGTGGGCACAGGTGAGGCTACAATGGTGGGCACAGGTGAGGCTACAATGGTGGGCACAGGTGAGGCTACAATGGTGAGCACAGGTAAGGGTACAATGGTGGGCACAGGTGAGGCTACAATCGGGGGGCACAGGTGAGGCTGCACTAATGGGCACTGATAAAGTTGTTGTTAATATTTGTGTAACTTAATTCTGCATAAAACATTTAAGTGTCATTTCATGAGAATGTATGAGGGCGTGTATAGGGGCGGGATTAGGGGTGGGGCACAGTAGGGGTTGGGTGGGGCAATTGGTGGCGAGTAACCCTTAAGGCCTGGCTAGTAGCTCTGTATATGTAATACACTGCCTTC